>OY992879.1:125096810-125174310 GCA_963921405.1 Cepaea hortensis | reverse complement strand
GCCCAGTATCCATCTTCGTGCTGATAGACCATGTCTCTTCTTCCACAAACCATGTAGTTCACTACTCTTCTTTCTCACTGTGAGGTTTAATGTGACGTTTAATTCATTCTCATATTATAGATGAAGACATTGTTATGGGTAATGACATAATGGCACAACATAACACATAAATAGTTGTACATATGTTCATGATAAACAGTTGTACATATGTTCATGATAAACAGTTGAACATATGTTCATGATATACAGTTGAAGATCTCAAGAGTCATAGTTTATCAGTGAGTCACAGAAAATATTTCACATGAGGAGAACATAAGGAGAAAAGGCGGATAACGTTGAGAAACCGTGTGGAGAAAATAAGGTTAATATGTGGAGAACATAAGGAGAAAATGCGAAGAACGTAGAGATCGCAAGAACACCGCATGACGAATATAACATAGAAGAAGAACCAATTTCATATTTGCGGACGATCCCACTAAAAGCAAAACCAGAAACATAATTACAAGACCACGTGCATAGTTTAAATGAAGTGTGGAAGGAACATAACATGAAAATTAGCATCAGTAACACAGAGGTAATGAAAAGAATCCAAAGAAGAAAAATAACAACAAAGATTTAACTTAAATAACACCCCCATGAAACAAGTAACGAGCTTTAAGTGCTTGGGAAATATAATATCATCAAATGGATAATCAGAACACGAGATCGAAAATAGGTGCAATAAGGCAAACCAGCTCATGGGACAAATGGCACCAATACTAAAGAACAAACATGTATTATTAGTTACTAAGAAAGCACTGTAGGAAACAATCTTCCTACAGTTCAATACAACCAATACCAACCATGAACAATGGCAAAAAAATAGAAAAGAATAATCACAACAACAGAAATAATATTCATGAGAAGAATACTCAATGTATCAAGAAGAAAGAAAATCAGATATGAAGAAATCGGCACTAAAATGGGGGTTATAGCATTACTAGATTTCATCAAAAGACATCAAGTTAAATGGTTTGGTCATGTGACTAGATTACCAACTAACATTATATCTCAACAAGCAATGACGTTCAGACAACATGGAAGCAGAAGAAGAGGCCGGCCACGTAAACGATGGACAGAGGGAATAGCAGAGTCCATGGGGATCTCCATACATGAAGCCCATAAGCGGGCACTCTCTCGCTGTTTATTGTGTCTGCTTACCTGCCTCATAACATGGCAATATACATTGTTTATATTAACAACATTTATTTGACAATATTTTATTTTCTATGTGAATTCAACATGCACAATTGATGGACCCTCCTCGCCCCCCCTCCCCCAATGTGTCTCCACCTTGCCGCGGTGGGGGTGGGGGGGGGGGGGCTTGCGTGTCCCAATGATCCCAAGATCTAAGCCGACGGAAGCACAACTATGTGTCGGACAGAATTTGGGTTAGGGGAAGGACCAAGAGAGACACAACCTGCTGCTCTGCAGGTAGACTGAGGATAGCAGTCAAAAGTTCAAATCAGGGGCACGAAGGCAGACATTCTTGGTCCGGACACATACTCTAAGGCTCTCGGCTGAGGGATATGGCTGAACGCCTCTAAGCTATAAACCCTCGGATGTGAGAGCCAGGCTGATACTCACCTACTGCAAAATGGAGATGTGATGCTGAGCACGCTACATGCTTAGTTCAGATACCTGTCCAAAGGCTCTCAGCTGGGGGACATGAGGGATCCCCGGATGAGAGGGCCTGGCCATCACTCGCTCTCTGATGCATGGAGGGAGTATGCTGAGCCGGCAGCACATGTAGCCTACCTCGTGAGCGATACTTAAGGTGGCAAACCGGTTCAATCGCACGAAGTGGTTACAATGAAAGTCTGTATCTACACTCATAGAGTGAGCGTTGTCAAAGGTGAAAAACGTCTCAAAAACACGAAATGGAAAGCTTGACTTGCGAATCCATCGCGTGGAAGTCCGAAGCGAAAGCTTGATTAGTGAATGTCATCCGCAGACTGTCCGTCCCCTGGTTTGTGTGGGGAGCGACCAGTGGCAAAACGAAATGCCCAGTACATGGAAGTGAGGGATTAAAGCAGCCATGAGCAGGATGTGGCGATTCCTCCGGTGAGCCCAGTCTCAGAGCACTATGTGCTGGCTCTGCAATTATGGAAGCCTCCTTTGATAGCGGGGAATGCCCATGGTCTGCCTCTGCCTTCCCTTGAGGGTTGACCGTGTTTTTTGACCGTTCTATCTTGACCAGCTGAGATGTGCGCGACACCAGAAAAAATGTCTCTCGAAACCTCCAGGACGATTAATCTGATCAAAAACGCCCGCTGAAGTCGGATGTGCAAGCCTAAGGGTGACAAATTAAAACTGGCAAAACGCAAAAACATCCGAGTGAAATGTCTTACGTGCCCAGAACAGCTCTGACTATCTAGTTTTTCCGAATATTCTTGTGATCGGAACACCTCTGACTAGCTAGTTTTCCGAATGTCCGTCGTGCCCGGAACAGCTCTGACTATATATGTCTTCCGGGCACAACGAACAGCACATGTCCGAATCGAAAGCACGCTGAGTGGATACTGTCTGCAGACCGGCCTGGTTTGTGCGGAGAGCGGCCCGTAGCGAAAGAAATGCCCAATATATTGAAGTAAGGAATTAAAGCAGTCATGAGCAGGACGTGGCGATTCCCTATGTGAGCACAGCACCAGAGCGCTATGTGACGGCTCTGCAAGTATGGAAGCCTCCCTTGGATGGCGGATAATGCCCATGGACTGTCCTTGCCTTCCATTGAGGGCTGATCGTGAAGTATCGACCGTCCTAACTTGACCAGCTGAGATGTGGACGGCACCACAAAAGTGAGAGTCCCCCAGGAATGCTAACCTGGTCAGAAACGCACGCGAAAGTCGGATGTGTTGGCCTAAGGGACTAGGCCCAATGGTGTATAACAATACACCGCAAATATATCTGGGGGAAAAAACACTCCGAATGACCGCAGCAGAAGAAGAAGAACAATTCATGGACAACAGATGAATGATTGGAAGGGCAGAATGAAAGTCGGGCCTGCATGCCCAATTTGTGACTCTTTGAAAATAAAGTTCATTCGTTCACCTCGACACCGCAAGGTACAAGAGGAACAAGATGGGATACGATCAGTAGAGAAAAGGTTTGGAGAAAATAAGGAGAAATTGCCGAGAACGTAGAGAGAACGAGTGGAGAATATAAGGAGAAAACGTGTGGATAACATAAGGAGAATGTGCGGGAAAATAGGCAGCATATGTGGAAAACATAAGGAGAATATGCGGGAAAATAGGCAGCATATGTGGAAAACATAAGGAAACAAATGGGCCGAATGTGGAGAACGTTGGGGTAGAACATGTGAATGACACTGGAAGAAAAGGTAAGGAACATAGAGAGAACGGGAGGGGGAACAAAGGTATTATGTAAAGCCCCTGGGAAGAACATGCGCGGACATCTGTAGAACATGGGGAGAACATCTGGAAAGGTAAGAGAGGACACAGGGAGAATATGTAGAAAAAAAAAAAACATGGGGGATAATGTAGATCACACATGGAGTACATGTAGAGAAGATGTCAAGAATGTGTGAAGAACATAGAGAGACCATGTGGAGAACAAGTGGAAGAGAACACATAGAACATACTGAGAAAATAGGAAGAATGTATCTAGAAAATAGAACATGGGTAGAGCATAGAGAGAACGTATTTGTAGATAAGAAGAACATGGGGAGAGCATGGGAAGAACTTTTGGATAACATGGAGAGACAACACGGCGAACGTAGGGAGAACGCACGAAAACGTGGTTGAGAACATAGAGAGAATATGTTGAAAACATAGATAGAACATAGAAAGAACATGGGAGAACATATGATAAATATGGGGGGGGGGGGGTACATAGTGAAAGCACATCTATGAATATAAAGGTTCTTCGCCACATTTCTGGAAAATGTCCCGAATGCTGTGATGTCGGTTCCTAAATCAATCAATCAATCAATCAATCAATTTTTGGAAAAGCTGAGATGAAATAAACATATCACTGGCTGGTGCGATGTATTTAGTGCAATTTAAATCATTTTATACAACGAAAGAAACATTAATTTAATTTAGCTTGCATTATAATGGGGGAAACAAATTACTTACAACTTTTAAGAAGGCTCGCAGGAATATCAGCTGTTTGACCTGATCCTGTTCTCATTAAAAAAAAAAAAAAATTCTTATACTAATATGTCTGTCTATCTGTCTGTCTGTCTGATCTGTTTGCTTGTCTGTCTTAATGCAAGCATGTATGTTTGCAGGCATGCATGCCAGTGGCCGGGCAGGTAGGTAGGTAACTGGGTTAGCAGGAAAGCAAGCAGGTAGCCATGTCTGTTATGTTTGTGTGCATGTATGCGCGCATACAAAGATAGTTCCAAGCCAGAAACTGTCGCTGGAGTGTTAACTATTGCATGACAGGATGAGGTAAGGTATGCATTTCCTTGCCTCGCCATCTGTATGTATATGGATATAGTTATAATTGGGGCATTATATTCTCTTGGAGACTCTATACAAAGAAACGTAGCACGAAATTTTTAAATCGTTATCTTTGTGAAATAATAAATTGTTAATTTAAAGTCATGTCTTAGTCAAATGTGAGCTACGTATGATAGTAGATAGTACTGCCTGCTTTCTGTTAATGCCGAATGTTGGGCGGCGCTCACCAAACCCGACATTCCATTTTGTGCCAAGGGCTTGAGGCGGAGAGGAGCAATTTGGAAGGTACAAGCCTTATCCTAGTGAGAGAAAATCCAACCTAAAGACCAAATGACATGGCAGGGTAGACCAGGCCCTAAGCTTTGGTCGGCAACTGGTCTAGGATGGAAGCTCCGACAGGCGGACAGTTAGAGAACTGCGTTGCTAATCCGGTAGCTTCTGTGGGTTATCTTGTTTCAGACGTTTTAGTGTTACCTTTCTTCTGGGGTAAACTAGGTAGGCCAAGAGAGAGAGAGAGAGAGAGAGAGAGAGAGAGAGAGAGAGAGAGAGAGAGAGAGAGAGAGAGAGAGAGAGAGAGAGAGAGAGAGAGAGAGAGAGAGAGAATGCTGCATGGGCAACACATATTCTCTGAATTTAGACAAGGTTTTGTGTTATTGATGCCGGCTTCCTGGCCTAGAGGTTAGCAACTTTTCTCCGCAATCTCGTATACTCTCGTAAGTAACGTGACGACGGTGAGAATCAGCAGTGGTTCGAACCACGTCAGTAACATACGAGGTATGTGAGCCGGCCGCTCAGAAAGCAATGGCAAACTACTGAGCGTAATCTTGCCAAGAAATCAACGATCAGCTGAAAGATGCTGATGTTGACAGCGATGCTCTGTTAAGGATATGCAAACATTTTTTTGTGTCATTGAGAGGAATAACTCAATTTTACAAACTATCGTCTGTCAAGACGGCACGGTACCAGTCGTCACTCAGTCAGTCAGTCAGTCAGTCTGTCAGTCAGTCAGTCAGTCAGTCAGTCAGTCAGTCATTCAGTCAGTCAGTCAGTTAAAGCAAAGACAAGTTCTGCCCATGCTCTAAATATGTTTCGCTTTAATTCTAATCTAAGCTATGACACATATATTGAACACAAGCCATAAAGTATATACATTTGTCATGTCGTTGTATGTACAAATGTAGATGTTATACAGCGTAAGATTTAATGTTAAAAAGTAGCTTGAGTATTAATTTGTTCTGTGTGGGATCCATGCATCATATGCTTTAAGCTTGACTGCTCATTGTCCAAGCTTCACATCCATACAAAAGTACAGGCTCTATGTAGCACCTCGACACTCTTTTTCTCGTTTCAATTGATATCTTGTTATTGGTCAGTATGTTTTTCATCTTGCAAATGACTACATTCGCAATGGCAATTCTTGTTCTAAATTCTTCAAGGCATCTCCCATCAGATGTTATGACTGTTCCGAGATAACTGCACCGATTCACTTGTTTAAGAATATGCCCATTTACTTGTATATTGCATTGTGGTATTTCCTTCTTCCCAGTGACGACCATAATCTGTGTCTTCTTACAATTCAATTCTAACCCTAGTTTTTCACTGTGTGCAACAACCGCATCTACTAATTGTTGAAGATCCTGCTCATTGTCTGCAATCAATACTGTATCATCTGCATATATAATGTTATTGGTGTTTTGTCCTCCGACGATGATTCCATTTATATCTTGTACATTTCTGAAAATATTTTCACTATATAGGAAAAAAAGATTTGGAGGCATTACACATCCCTGTCTCATACCTCTCTTAATAGGCTGATATTGTCCCACTTCATTATCAATCCTTATGACAGCTTGTTGTTTCCAATATATGATTTTTATAAGTTTAATGTCTTTCCCATCAATTTGTAGATCTGCAAGCATCTCTACCATGTTGACATGTCTTACCTTATCGAAAGCCTTTATGTAGTCAATAAAGCAAAGATGTTTATCTTTGTTTACTTCTATAGAACGTTCAATTACTGATCGCAGCATATACACAGCATTTACGATACCCTTTTCTTCTACAAACCCACATTGTTTTTCTATTTCTAGTTATATTTGCTTCTTCACTCTTTGCATAATAATTCGTAGCAAAATCTTTGTGATGTGACTCATTATTCTAATTGTTCGATGTTGATCACATTCCAAGGCTCCTGATTTCTTTGGGATTGCAATAAATACAGAATTACATAATTCAGAAGGTATATCTCCGGTATCACATATTGTGTTCAGCAGTCTGATGAACTGATCTATTCCATCTTCTTTTTTTTTTAAATGTTGCATATCCCTTACAGGACGTAGCAGTCAACACCAGCATTTTTCAGCTGCTGTTGATGTACTAGGCAAGTTTTACGTTCAGTAGTTTGCCATTGCTTTCTGAACGACTGGCTCACATACCCCCGTAAGTTACCAGCGCGGCGCGAACCGCTGCCGATTCTCGCAGCTGCTGTTTTCCCCACGTGGATATACGGGATTACGAACAATGTCGTTAACACCTTAGACAGGGAGACCGGCTATTTCTTCTATATTCTTCTATAGCATTATTAGTTTCTGTTGTGATGTTATCTGAACCGGGAGTCTTGCCAGCTTTCATATGTTTAAGAACATTCCGAATCCACATCTTTAAAATTGGTGGTCCTTCGTTTTTAATTCGAATATCATACTGTTCATCTCTTTTATCATCATAAAGGTTTTCCACATAATCTGACCATACATGTAGAATGTGATCTTTTTCTATTATGATTTTGCCATCTTTTGTTTTTAGACAACCAGATGACGTACTTGCTCTTTTATTAGTAAGTTCCTGAATATTTTTGTGCATTGATTTGGTATTTTGACAGTTGTGTTGTTTTTCAATTTCTATGCAATTTTTTCTCAAGCCATGCTTCTTTTGCCTCCTTACATAATATTCTGACTTGTCTGTGAATTTTTTCGTATTTGGCAGGATTGAGTTTTTTTTTTTTTTTTTTTTTGAGTCTTCTTGTTTCCATTAGTTGTAAAATTTCTTCAGTCATCCATTTTTGACGACCCACATTCTTTAATTTTGGAATAGTTGTGTCTGCAGCCAAACTGATTGAAGTCTTCAACATTTCCAATTGTTCATCCACATCTTGAAATAAGATTTCTATAGTGTGTTTGTTTGTTTGTTGCCTCAATATAAAATTGAATATCTCAGTAACCAACTGATGGAAAATAATGAGATTTAGTATATAACCTTATCATTATGTCCACCCAACAAAAAAATTTTTGTTCTGGAGATTTTACAGTAGATTTCAAAGTTAGTTTATATGCGGTATATTAATTATGACTTAGAGATTACGTCCATGATTTTAACAGTATTACAGCTTCACCAAGACACGTAACCGCATTTAAAAAAAATTTTTCACGTGATTTCCGTTTTGAAACAAACAGCGCGAAGATTCAGAGGTGTCTCCAAATGGGGGTTCTTTCATGAAACGTGATTATATAAATAAATTAGCTGACAAGGCCCGGCTTCTGGCTGGGATCTATCTATCTATCTATCTATCTATCTATCTATCTATCTATCTATCTATCTATCTATCTATCTATCTATCTATCTATCTATCTATCTATCTATCTATCTATCTATCTATCTATCTATCTATCTATCTATCTATCTATCTATCTATCTATCTATCTATCTATCTATCTATCTATCTATCTATCTATCTATCTATCTATCTATCTATCTATCTATCTATCTATCTATCTATCTATCTATCTATCTATCTATCTATCTATCTATCTATCTATCTATCTATCTATCTATCTATCTATCTATCTATCTATCTATCTATCTATCTATCTATCTATCTATCTATCTATCTATCTATCTATCTATCTATCTATCTATCTATCTATCTATCTATCTATCTATCTATCTATCTATCTATCTATCTATCTATCTATCTATCTATCTATCTATCTATCTATCTATCTATCTATCTATCTATCTATCTATCTATCTATCTATCTATCTATCTATCTATCTATCTATCTATCTATCTATCTATCTATCTATCTATCTATCTATCTATCTATCTATCTATCTATCTATCTATCTATCTATCGGTCGGTCGGCCGGCCCACCCACCCACCGACCCATCAACCGACCGACCGACCGACCCACCCACCCACCCAGTCAGCCAGCCAGCCATCCACCTACCCACTCACCCACCTACCTTTCTGCCTACCTACCTACCTACCTACCTACCTACCTACCTTTCTGTCTGTCTGTCTGTCTATATGTCTGTCTGTCTGTCTGTCTGTCTGTCTGTCTGTCTGTCTGTCCGCGGTATTAAATATTGATAAAGGTTACTGGAAAAAACGTGAGGACCATGTGTTGAAAGAGGAAGAGGACTATTGGAGAAAGGATGGATTGAATTTTATGCAACCGAGAGCAATCATCAACCTACTGGAATCGTCTGACACAGATCAGATCGCAGACATTAATCTACGTGCACACTTACTGGGATATTTTGCTCCAACTATTCAGACGAATTGCAGGCCCTAAACATTACAGCATCAGCATCAGCTGAAGAAACAAGAAGGAAATGAAAAATAAGGTAAGAAATATATTCCTTCTACTTTCCTGTTAATTTACAAATTATTTACCCCGTGCCTCTAAATTCTCTGTCTTTACTAATATTACACATTGCACCCCTCTCGGGAATCTCCGTGGTGAAGTCGTCAAGCCGTCTGACTCGGGCTCCGAAGGTTGTATGTTCGATTCCGGGCCTCGTCCTTCATTTCACAAGTGCATTTTTTCGGAGACTCCCGAGGGTCGTCGCTGGAACTACGGAGTTCGTGCTTTGTGCGACGCTTTCCGCGCTGCGGAAAGAAACTGAGCCATATGGGATAAAAACCCGGTGCAATGCAGCCGACCCTGTCGATTTTAAGCTAGATTTTTCATTGCACCCACTCCCATACGAATCCGGATACGCCTTTGTGTGTCAACAGAATTGACATGTCTCACATTACCGTAAAAATAACTTCGTTAGCGAGAAATCACTAGTTGTTCAGCAAAAGATCAAAGGAATGTCACCGGTTTCAATGATTTAAGTTGTTTTTGGACCTTTCAAAGACACATTCCTTGGGTGAGGGTAAATATAAGACGGCTGGAAAAATTTCATAACGATGCAACAGACAATTTTCAAAATATTTGATCGTGAATGAAGGCAACCAAATGTGGACATACTATAGATCAGACAATATATTAAAACTGTTCTGTATATTCAGTTTGTTTTGTATTTCTTTGTAATTTCTCAATGTACACAGATCATATTTAGTGGTTTCTGTTACATACTTGACATTCTTTAACTTTACCCTCACTGTACCTGTACGTAATCTGTGATCACTATAATAACAATCAGCACTAGGAACTGTTTTTGCGATTGTTGACGCATTTCGTTCATAACTGCTAATCAGAATGTAGACAGTCTGGTTTCTAATCCATCTGTCAGGACTCCTCCATGTCCATAATTATCTAGGGTGTTGTTTACAGCAGGTATTTCCTACAATAATTTACTGCTCTTTTGCCCATTCTACAAGTCTGTATCCTCTTTCGTTTTTCTCTCCCAAACCATGGTTTCCTCCTGTGTATCCATCACCTTGATTTCGTACTTTTGCATTGAAATCACCTATTACTATATTTATTTCTGAATTTTTACATTTCCTTAAATCAGAGTTTATGTCATTATAAAATTCCTCTATACTATCTTCATTGATTTCTCTTGTTGGGGCAAATATTTGAATGACGTTTATGTTAAAAGGTCTGCCATTTCATTTAACTCTATGGTATAGATATCGCTAAATACCATGTTCTTCTTCTTATAGTGCATGTCGTGTGTCGTGTGACGTTGATGATCATGTCCGTCCACATCCTTTGTCTCTCATGCTGCGAATCATTTCTGATACCGACGTTCCTCCATACCATGGTGTCAAACTGTCCACCATCTTCTCTCTTGGTCTCCCCCCTGCCTCTCATCCTTTCCAACTTTCCCGTTGTGATGAGATAACGTGGTTTCCTCTTCTTGTGACTTGCCCACAGGATACGGAGTGATGTCTTCTGACACGAGTAGCCTGTTCTCTTTGTGAGTTAACGTCTTTCAAGATATCTTCATTGCTCTTTCTATCCGCCCATTTTGTTCTAGTTATTATTCTATAAAACCAAATCTCCACAGTGTCTACGTAATTTCTCACTGGTCTGTTAATTGTCCATAGTTCGCTTCGCTACATCAGGATAGGATTAATAAAGTTCTTAAAACTGTTTCCCTCACATCGATAAACATAGATAAATAGCAACGAATATTCTTCATTGTCTGTGATTGGGCTATTCAACATTTAGGACGCTTAATACATCATCTACCTGCTATTATTAAAATAACCAAATACTGATATACATTGACTTGTTTCAGAAGGGTTCCATTTAAAATACTCTGATGCTGCATTTGGGTATACAATTTGTTTTGTAATAACCATTACATATGTTTTTTGTTATTCAAAGTTTCCTGTTTTGATGGTCTGTTGAAATTATATCTTTCATTTCTTGTAACTGCATTTCATTCTCAGCGACCAAAACCACGTCATCAGCATAACGCAGATTTTTTACTGTCACATGCCTGTGTTCAGTGGCATTAAGGTGAGTGGCCGTACAATATAAACAGTTCACGAGGTGAAAGGGCATTCACCGGAAAGAAAATATAAGGAGATAAACGGGGAAGGGTGTAAGGTAGAGGGGCTGCAAGAAGAGGCAGACAGTTGGAGCAGTGAGGTTGTGTGTTGTGTGTGAGGCATTGTGGGGGATAGAATTGTTGAAAAGAGAGGGACAAAGACTGACGGGGGCAGTTGATGTTTGGACTCCGAGCTGAGAGGGAGTTGAGTCTAGACCGGACCCGGAGAAGGTCGTGGTCTGAGAAAGTGAAGAATTGTGACGGAGTTCGGAAGATAACTCCGCACTGTGGGTTCCAGGGATAGTGAGTGGAATTCGAGACCCAGAGTGGGTTATTTTGAGTCGGGCCTAGAGAGAGGCTAGTATACCTGTCGTGTGGGACGAGATGTTAGTAGCCTTGAGAGGTAGTGTTATTCAAAGTGTCCCATTGGGATGGAGATATATTCTTAGAGAATTATTGTTCCTGGATTTCTATGCTACATGTGTCTGTGTTAATTCAGAATTAAAGGAATATTATGTGCGCAATCAACGCTTGTTCACTGACTGGTGTTTTGGTGGTGATGCATCTTGGTTAATCTGTTGTTAAACATCACATTTTACAAGGACATACCCTAGACACAACCATAGCCACTCTATCTGTCACTTAGTCAACATTCACTTTGTGTCAGAGAAGATTTCTGGAGGCTTCGTCCATCAAGAACAATATAGACATTGTTGTCATTCCGTTTATCTGTGAACTCGTCGATTAGAGAGAATACTAACATCAGAGACATTAGTCGGATGCCCAATTACAACAACAATGATGAGAGCTCTCCTGTCAAGAATAAACACCATTTTCAGTAGACAGTGCATTTCAAAAGTGTCGGAGAATTAATACAGAGTCCACGAGAAACCAGGTAAAAATATCATTTCTCACTCGGAGTGGGGAGAGTAGACGGGGAAAGACTGTCCACGATATAAACACTGGTGTTTCTCCTGTGCGGGAATTGGCTAGCGGAGAGTTCACGAAAGGCCACCACAGGTAAAACCATTGCCCACCCTGAGAGGGAGAGGGGACAGCGGGGTTTACTCACAGTACACAGTCAAGGTTTTGCGCTGCTGAGAGAGCTGTCTGGAGGACAGCGGACAATAAGTCGGCGCTGTTTAGGACAGTTGTTCACGAAAAATAGACAGGCGCCAAAGGTGAAGGTCAAGTGAACTTGCGGACAGCGAGTGCGTGTGTTTACGGCGTCGTCAGAGTTCGGCGCAGATAATAAGACGGAAAGGGGCGCCAGGGGAGTTACGAGGGTAATTCATGATTAAAAACTCGCCAGGAGGAGGGGAGTTATAGGAGGAAAGTGTGGGGAACACACAAAGGTGACAATCGTTGCTCCACAGAAAAGTAAAAGTTTCTACACGGATTATTGTGACAAAGAGAAACAGAGATGACCTTGTGAGTCAAGGCCGAGAACCAGGGAATTTGACGGAAAAATTTCCACTGAGAATAACACGTTGTTTTTCTACTGAAACTAGGATTTACGTTTAACGTCTTTGTGTGTGTGTGTGTCATCATCGGCAAACAAACCACAACAGTCATTCAGGTGCCGTCTTCGCAAGAATGAGCGCATTTCTTCACCAAAAAAGACTTGCAAAATGGATATAAAGCGCGTGATCATTTTCTGCCATTCGTTGGTTTAACCTGGTCAGCAACAGTGAAACCATACCATCACTTCAAAGCGACAGTGACTACGCAGATAAACATTCATTGATTTTAAAGGTATTTTCGGCTCCACAAAACGCAACGAAAACCCAATATTTCTGGCAAAACAAGAGCGTTCACATACATTATACAATCACAGGCCAACTCTACAGGGAGGGTTACAAAAACGTTACGGACTGTGTAGAGATAAGGCGTTGGGATAATTATCATCATCTTCAACTTTTACGACAGTCAAAAATCGTGTCATCACGTCAACAAAAAGTGACAGTGCGTCAGAACATTAATTCATTGTGGGAATCTAACGTCGTAATTTTTTTCAAAACAGTAACGGACAGACATTTCCAGGCGATTTTCAGACACTATTAAAAACAAATTAAGGACTTTTGTAAGATTCTACCATCGCATTGGTGTCGGCAATCCTTGTTTGCTTCTGTTGTTCTCATCGTCCTAAGTATTGTTGTTGTGCGTTACGTAATTATTTGTATGTGGTCCAGTGTTCGTTATAAGTAGGATATTTTTGCATTGTTTCTCGAAATGCGGGAGACAGCGCAAAGATGAAATTGTCTAGGTACATATTGTATGTTGTTCAGAGGCAGCTGACGAGTCAGTTTGTTTTGTGCTGTGGCATTGGGTAGGCTCGACATTATACACGGTGTCCAAGTGTCTATCGTCAGATCTATGTACATTATTCATTTTATATTTGTTCTTTTTACTGCTCTCTCTTTACGGTTACATAGGATATTTGATTTCTTTGGATATATGGTATTGTTGTAAGTCTTATGTTAAAACAGCTTCTATCTAGATGGTATCTGTCAGTTTATATTATGCGCACAGTATGGTCTTTCATGGGCATGTTTATGTCAGTGGTTTTTATTTCTATGTAATCATCCGTCTGCGTTTCACCGACCTATGCGTCTAGCGTTTAATAGTTGGCATTTAGTGTGTATCATTCATTTGTGTATGTATATGTATGTTTACAACTATTTCCAGGAATTGTTCTACAGTTATTTGATATATATATATATATATATATATATATATATATATATATATATATATATATATATATATATATATATACACGAGGGAGGATAGTTAATATTCCCCCCTCACTACCTAGTGCTTATAGAGTGACTGGGTGAGTACAGAGAGATATTTTAGCACTACGAAGTTACGTGCACAAGGAGTGGTAGTGTATGTATTGAATGTACACAAAGGACTAGTAGCAGAGTCTTTACATTTATAGTTGGCTGACAGACAGCAACGTATCCGCAAGTACAAGATGCCTACTTTAATGCACTATATTGAAGCAGGTGAACGAATAGGCCTGAAAGGTAAAGAGTTACAGGAGTATGCCGAAGCAAAAGAACAAAAACAGATTGAAAGAGAGGAGAGGCATAATGAACGCGAGGCAAAACGTCTGCAGGAAGAAAAGGTAGCTGAAATAGAAAACAAGCGTCTACAGGAAGAGACACAAGTAAAACTAGCTGAGATAGAAAACAAGCGTCTACAGGAAGAGACACAAGTAAAACTAGCTGAAATGGAAAACAAACGTCTACAGGAAGTAAAGTTAGCTGAAATGGAAATTGAGAAAGAGAAGATCAAGTGTCAGATGCAAACTGAAATCGAGTTAAGAAAACTAGAACTATCTTCGAAAGGTCAAAGTGAGGAAAGCAGAAGACCGTCGCAGTCGTCACAGAGATTAAAACTGCCATATTTTACAGATCAGGACCAACTTGAAAATTATTTGGCCAGGTTCGAGGCATCAGCCAAAGCGTTAGGTATTCCAGAGAAAGAGTATGGGATGCTACTTGGCGAATTTCTTACGGGCAAGGCACTAGACACTATGTTCAATTTACCTGTAGAAGAAAGAAACAACTACACTATCTTACGTCAACGTTTGTTGACAAAATTCCAACTAACTGAACATGGATATAGAACAAAGTTTAGACAGTTAGTGCCAGAGACAAATCAAGATTTCACAGACTTTGTTAACACAGTAAAGAATACATTTAATAAGTGGATGGAGCTGGCAGAGGTAGGAAAAGATTTTAATAAATTAGTGGATTTAATGCTGAGAGACAAGGTGGTATCATCGTGCAATAATAATTTAGTGGCTTTCTTCGAAGAACGTAAGCCAAAGGACATAGACACAATGTCACAGTTAGGGCAAAATTACATGACTGCACATCCAAACAGTTCTATTGGTAGACTTATTAGTGAGGAAATAGTCTGTGCAGCGTATACGAAACAGGACCAGAATCCAGTTATTAGACCAAGATCAAAAAGTGTAGATTTAACACAAAGATATGAGGAACAAGAACCTACAGACAATGGTTCCCGTGGCAACCATTTTGGCAGAGCAGGACGGTACCCATACAAAAGGGGGAATTTTCAGAGACGTCCAAATAGTTATGCCGGATGTTGGAATTGTGGGAGCTGGAGACACAAAATGACAGATTGTGATGCACAACCATCAGATGGACCAACGAACAACAGTAAAAGGGAGATCACTTGTTTCAAATGTGGAAGGAAGAGGCATGCCAGTCATCATTGTAGGATGAGGGAAACGGAGCATTCTAATGCAGCACAAGTGATTGAGACTATCAACAATGAAGATTGTAGTGGGTGCAAACCTCTTTTTGAAAAAGACGGGCAACCAGTCTTAGTGTGTGGTCATACAGTGAAAGCAGGATCAGCAGTCCATGAAGGAGGTAGTCTGAAGATGCATCATGGGTTTGTTAATGATAGGCCAGCGTTAACAATTAGGGATTCCGGATGTACGTCCATCGGGGTGAGAAAGAGTTTAGTGCATCCCTCGGATTATACAGGGAAAAAGATTAGATCCATAACATTTAATGGGACAGTAGAATTCTACCCAATAGCCGTGATAACAGTAAAAACACCATACATAACAGGAAGAGTGACAGCATGTGCTTTAGACTCACCAGTGGCAGATCTCATTATAGGAAATGTTATAGGAGTTAAAGAGTGTACAGAAGAGGAAGTCGTTTATTGGGACCAAAAACATAGTGGAAATAGGAACGAGGTAGTTACCAAAAGAAAACCTAAATTAGAGAGTATAGCTGAAGAAAAGGAGGCACTTGAAGTAAACACTGAGCACAAGGATAGGAAAGCTGAGCAGGCGAGAATGGATCTCAAATGTAGCTGTAGGGAATCCCAGAGACAAGATACTACTCTTGACAAATGTTTCCAGAGGTGTAGTAAAGTGAGATATAGACAATCAAAGAAGGGTAGATGGTGCTTTGGAAGGAAGAATAATGTTCTCACTCGCAGGTTTTCAGATGGCGGAACTGCATGTGGGCAAGTAGGATTACCGTTAACACATAGAGACCGATATACTAGAACAGCTCAGGATAGGGCAGGTGCAGGGCACATAGGAGTAAGGCGGAAGCAGCAGAGAGCAGGATGCCAGGGATATTGGCCAGGATTTAATAAAGAGGTCAGACTAAACAGAGACTCCAGTGTAACAGTACAATATGCAGATAGCAATGTTAACGCAGGTCAAAAGAGTGTTCGCGACATTACTGACCCAGGGCTAGGGATAGCAAACAGTTGTTGTAATTGTAGAGGTACCATGAGTCACGGGTACATGAAAGGTAGACACAGCATCGACAGGAATCAGAGGAGGGTTAATGCAAGAACAGAACCACCTGATATAGGGTCGGTACACAAATAGTATTGTGTGGTCGTAGAGTAGTAAGAGACCTGCGGGTACACAAACATGATGTTTTAGATGATATGTTTATTACTATGCCATGTTTTAGTTCATGTATTATGATACAAGATAGAAAGTTGTTTTGTATTTATGTGTGGGGAATATGGGAGTGTACTATGAGCATTTGATGTATTAGGTAGTGTGGTAGCTAGAGTAAGGTGCAGCCATACTTAGGGCGACCCAGGCAAGGTGTCTGGGTCACATATTTGATAAGTATTAGTCTCCCAACATTTGAAAACGATGTTTTCTTTTGAGGGTGGGGTAGTTTCACATGCCTGTGTTCAGTGGCATTAAGGTGAGTGGCCGTACAATATAAACAGTTCACGAGGTGAAAGGGCATTCACCGGAAAGAAAATATAAGGAGATAAACGGGGAAGGGTGTAAGGTAGAGGGGCTGCAAGAAGAGGCAGACAGTTGGAGCAGTGAGGTTGTGTGTTGTGTGTGAGGCATTGTGGGGGATAGAATTGTTGAAAAGAGAGGGACAAAGACTGACGGGGGCAGTTGATGTTTGGACTCCGAGCTGAGAGGGAGTTGAGTCTAGATCGGACCCGGAGAAGGTCGTGGTCTGAGAAAGTGAAGAATTGTGACGGAGTTCGGAAGATAACTCCGCACTGTGGGTTCCAGGGATAGTGAGTGGAATTCGAGACCCAGAGTGGGTTATTTTGAGTCGGGCCTAGAGAGAGGCTAGTATACCTGTCGTGTGGGACGAGATGTTAGTAGCCTTGAGAGGTAGTGTTATTCGAAGTGTTCCATTGGGATGGAGATATATTCTTAGAGAATTATTGTTCCTGGATTTCTATGCTACATGTGTCTGTGTTAATTCAGAATTAAAGGAATATTATGTGCGCAATCAACGCTTGTTCACTGACTGGTGTTTTGGTGGTGATGCATCTTGGTTAATCTGTTGTTAAACATCACATTTTACAAGGACATACCCTAGACACAACCATAGCCACTCTATCTGTCACTTAGTCAACATTCACTTTGTGTCATTTACTATACTCATGGCATGTATTGCATGGATATCCAAAACTAGCACACACTGACCAGGACCTACGAACGTGTTCGTATTGCCGCATGTGCACAGACTTGGTCACCGGAGTGGTTAACTTTCCTATGCTTGTTATATCTCCCCGAAGATGAATAGTTCCGGTAAAGGTCTTATGCATGCAAGATGTTTATGATCTCGGGGCTTGGTCACCGGAGTGGCCAACTTTCCTGTGGTTGTTATAACTCCCTGAAGATGTATAGTTCCGGTAAAGCTCTTGTACACGCAGGATGTTTATGAGCTCGGAGAGATGCTGGCGAGCTATTCAACTCAGTTACCACGGAGATAATACTTCGCTCCCTGGCCGGGAAGAAATGCTCTATGCTAACCTCATGTTGATGGATGCAAGCCCTTCCTGGGGCTCCTACGTCCTGTATATCAGTCACTGGACTGAACAGTTACAATTCAAAACCTTCCAGAGGCTTGTCAACGAATCAACCAGCCCATTCGGTACCCATTGTTATAGGGATGCGTAGCACCCCTGGAGGTGTACTTGTTGAAAAAAAAGAACCCTGCCACTGCCGAGGATTGAACCCAGACCACCAACTCGGTAGTCCTGCCTCTAGTTAGTTATTGAGTCGATAGATTATCCTCACTGCATATAGAACCATTCAGCCAATAGATACAGCCCTCCCCTCTCTCAGTGTCCCCCTCAATAGTCCTTACAGCGTTCTTGTTGACTATTCTTCTTATGCTTCCTAAATAGCCTTCTTGACTAGCTTCACCCCTTTTGATTTGATAGTCTTGCTGTCGGGTCAAGATTGCAGATTCACAATCACAGCTTGATTTGTTTAGTCGTCCTGCCTTTCTGGGGGAATTCAGCATATCAGCCCAGCCCTTTGCTAGTCCGCATTCAAAAATAACCCCATCCGCAAGTTTATCAGATTATTCATGTCCTGGCACAAACATGAGCTTGATATTTGTCAGCGTTGACCTCCCCAGAGACTGCCCACGATCTTCGAGCCAAGTTCATCTCGATTTTCCTAAGCTTACTCATTGTGTCACCGAGAAGTATGTCAGGATAATGTCTTGTGTCTCTAATCTGAAGCTTTTGTTACTGCCATGACCTCTATTTTCAGGCTACTTGTCGGGGCGAAGGCACAGCAGTCTTTCTTCACAGTTCTTTCCCCGACCTGTTCAATAAAAGCCCATGAGCTCCCCTCGTGTTGAACAACAGACCCACCTGTGTAGGTGACTACATTACCCAGAGAAGAGGTCTCAAATACCAAGGCTTGACAACCTCTGTGCCACCACAGTTCCTCATAAATTACTTAAATTGTGAAGCAGCGCTGTCTTTGTCTTCACTTAGTTAACAACAATAACAACGACAGCAGCATCAGCAACAACAACAACAACAACAACAACAACAACAACAACAACAACAACAACAACAACAACAACAACAACAACAACAACAACAACAACAACAACAACAACAACAACAACAACAACAACAACAACAACAACAGCAACAGCAACAGCAACAACCACAGCACTTGTAACAACAATAACTGCAGCAATAACAGCAGCAACAAAAACAGCAGCAGCAGCAACAACAAAAACAAAAACACCAACACCAATAACAACAACAAACACATCAGCGTCAACAACAGCTACAACAAAAACAACAACAACAACAACAACAACAAAAAGAACCACCACCACCACCACCACCACCACCACCACAACAACAACAACAACAGCAGCAGCAGCAACAACAACAGCAGCATCAGCAGCAACTACGACAACACCACCAGCCGCAGCAACAGTAACAACAAAAGCAACGGCAACAAAAACAATAACAACAGCAGAAAGAACAGCAACAACAACAACAGCAGCAACAACAACAACACACAACCTACCAATCCCATGACAATCGAGATGTGAAGCTGAAGTGATACAACAGTGGGGTTGCTGTAGTTGAGACTTGGGCGAACTACCGGGTTGTACCCATCCATTAGCTTCTTGTGAAGAGCTTTCATTTCCTTAGCCCCACCAGCACCCTCAGCTCGAGGCGCAGCTAACAGGTAACAATGTAAACAAGATTAATTTGACAACACGATACATTAAAAAGGTGAAGGTATGGGTAAGTGGCTTTGGTTGACAGATTTCGGCTGAGACAATTGCATAACTATGTTACGCTCCTTTCATTAAATAAGCTACGATACACTCTTCTTTAAAAAAAAAAAAAGAACAAAGAAGAAGATTTAAAAACAGAAGCATTAATCCCCAAAGAGCTGTGTCCTTATCAGAGAAATGGGTATTCTACAGCGGGATGGGAATATAATGAGCGAAGTAGAATATTAAAGAATACGCTATACGACTGAATACAAAGTAGGGTCCGGGTATTCAAGTCCCATGACAATAAAATGAGAGCATAGCGGTGCCGAGGAAATAAGTCTCGACCATCTAGACATCACAAAGTGATGTTATCATTAGCCATAGTTTTCACAGACTTGAACCAACACATATGGTTGTTGTTGTTGTTCTTGTTGTTGTTGTTGTTGTTGTTGTTGTTGTTGCTGCTGCTGCTGTTGATGTTGTTGTTGTTGCTGTGGTTCACTTTCAAGTTACGTACACATTTGATCCCAGCACGGCATTTAAAGTGGCGTATGGTATTTTATAGTTTCATAATGTATTTATAGACTGAAGATGATGATAACGGTATGAATGAGAATGAGGAGTGTGATGCTGATGCTTCAGGTATTTCACATTACCTTCCATCCATGTTAGAAACAGAAGAACAATAATCTTTCTAAGGTAAACATTGAACTTCCAAGGAAAGATAGATGACATGGTTTCACGCGTTTAGCATCTGTTCATGCAAACAAAAGCTGACTTATTGGTAAACTTACGGGCCTTTATCAGTCCATAAGAATCATGCATTTTTTCTGAGTTTACTACATCGCCAAGGCAGTGGCGTAACCGTTCCTGTTAATACCGTTAGTGCCATTTGTAAAATGTAAACATTTTGAAAATGAAAAATAAAATGAAAAAATCGTTAGTGCAATTTGTATAATGTTGTACGGAAGTATTGAAACAAAGAAGGGTTTAAATGGTAAGCGGATTTACATGATTTTTCTGGGTTTTATCCACGAACTTCCTAGCTCCAGCTACATCCCGTACACGACTTGATGAACTGGGAAAGGGCGAGTTGTGGGGGGGGGGGGGGGTGTATGTCCCGGAGCAGGAATCTGTAATGGGTCTGTGATGTGCTAGGCTCATCACAGATTGGAAGAATAGGAGACTAGTCTTTTCATCTATTAACGGGCGCCGAGCGGAGACGTCGAACCCACCATGCCATCAGGTCTATGGCATTATCAGTGCAGCTACATATCAACTACACCAACTCGCCCTCCAAACAGGAATGGTGAGGAATTAGATCCTCCCCAGTAGGCAAGCGACCCGCAAGCCAGCCAGATCTCTAAGCTGTGAGTACAAGACCTGAGTGCTAACTTTCTACCATCGCACTGAAGGAACAAAAGTGACTCTCTTGCAATCTTGCAACGTGTACAATTGAATACTTCTACAGGTTACATCGCAGCGGAGGCCATGATTGATTCTCCCTCGTTTTGCTAGCCAGATTTCGTACGCCTAAAAACATGCCAATAGAGGTCGCGACCTGGTCAAATCTCGTAATAACCGTCAGGCCGGCAGACAAGCGTGCTAGCCACTGCGCTACCGCGGTTTCCCTATTCTAAAATAAGTTAGTTGCATATCCTCTTCAGACGCCGCATTCAACCCCAGCATTTCTGGGATGTTTGTGATATCGTGGAAAGTTTACGTTCAGTAGTTGGTCATTACTTTCTGAACGACCAGCAGCCATACCATTGTATGAAAACCAACACAAGGCTGTCTGCTTCTATATCGTGCGAAGCCGTGTTTCGAACGTGGTACGAATTGCGTTCGCTAGCTCTTAGCCACAGAACCGGCTAATATATGTTTAATGATACATTGAAATATGTGGTGCAGATGGTATCACATGTTATCTCATAACATAGCTGTGCCTTAATACAGTCATATATACTCACAATAAGTATATCGATTTATCCCCAAGACAATGTGAAAACTGAATATTAAACTTCATTATGAGTCACACGTATTAATAACCACGTGTTACAGTTGTATTTGATGTGAAGAGTGAACGATATCTGTAAATGTATGTTTGAACGTACGTACGTACGTACGGCCGCACGCACGCACGCACACACGTCTGTCTGTCTGCCTGCCTGTGTGTGTGTGTGGGGGTGTGTGTGTATGTGTGTGTGTATGTATGTATATATGTATGTATGTAGGTATATATGCATTTGTGTTTGTGAGTGTATATGTCTGTCTGACTGTCTGTCTGCCTGCCTATCTTTGTGTATGTTTTAGAGCTCGCGAGAAGGTAAACTAATCATAATCTCATCATCATGTGCCATACCAATAAGCGTGGGCGAGCTTGTCTCGCCATCTCACACGATCACCAGAGTCGTGGATCAACTCTGTGTTCTAGTCTCGACCATACCATGTAGCCAAGCCATCTAGATATTTACTTCTCTGTTTTCTTTCTTTTCCGTTCAATCTTACCTGTTGTCACCAAGTTGTCTAATTTATTTCTCCTCATAACGTGCTCAGACAAATGGCTGTCTGTGTCTATGTTTCCGTTTCCTGCTTGTAGGACTTGCTCATTGGTTTTTCTTTATGTCCATGGTTGCCTCAACGCTACTCCCGCACTTATCAAATTGGCAACGTCAACGTTAAAGCAATAGTAAACTCACGTGAAAATGTCGAACTGTAATGCGAAGAATCAACCGACGCCATCCTAAAGAACAGTACTCACACATTCTTTTAATGATGCGCTGGATCAATACAATGGATTCATCGAGAAAAATGAATTGTCCCTTTTAACACAGGGACGGCATTCACACAAATATCTACGACTCTATCCCGTAGCGTCCGACCGTATTTAGGAGCTCAATCTATCTCGCCGTTCTCATTTTCCCAGATTGTCTAGGTATTCCCTGCCTTCAGGTCCTCTGCTCGATATTGATACTTTCCTCGTCAGACATCCTCCACCTCTGCATTGGAATATCCGATTCTAGAAGACGATCTACCAAACTTCTGTGTTAACCATGGATAACAATTCATTTAACAATGACAAATTATGAACACACGACGTTGTTAAATTGAGGGAAAACATACAGAGATATTATCGAAGAACTGTGTTATCAGAATGGAATCAAGATACTAGAACATATTCCAAAGTCATATAAACACTGCTAAATAGTAAAATACGTTACATACCTCATCATCACAAATAAAGTAACTTCATATTATTCTCTCGTGAAACCAGCACGTGATCATCTTACATCATCGTGTTACATCACATATAGATATTTTAAAACATAACTGTAGATATCAGATATTATTATTCTGGGATATTTGAAAGTATTTACATATTTTACTTATGCTAATTTTTTTTTTTTATACAGCTACACATTTCTTGTAATTTAGTGTTGATTTTGCTATTACTGCTTGATCATCCGCAAATATTTGCCTGTTTGCCATTTGTTTTTATCAACGGTAATTGCAGCGATAAGTAGTAAAGGTACAGAGAGAAACCACACATAATGTGAGGGTGCAGTGTGGTGTGCTGGGATAGAAGTAACTCCCCTAAACAGATATAACAGTACACTAGAATTGTACCAAGATATGCGTTACATCTCTAGACGAATATGGAGGTGTACTGTAGACTAACCAACGTCATTAGACTAAGAGGTTTGGGGAAACTCTCTTTGAGCTGATGCGCTAAGGCAGTCTATATGATACCGAGATATGACCGTCAGAGAGTTAAGGATGATTTTATAGATACGAAGTCATATAATTTTATAAAATCAGCATGTTACTAGCACCAATGGACAGATAAAAGCATTATGAGTCAGCTTCTCTGCAGACATGTGTGAGCATTGGGCAATGATACCATATTACAACAGTTGATTGAAGGAAAAGATTTATCCTGCTGGAGAAAGAAATGAAAAGCATTAGATTTATCCTTAAAGGAGCAAAAAGAACAATTACAGAAATACGATTGGTCTATTGAGCATTGTTTACAGGGAGATAACTATTGTGCTATCATAACATCGCTGATCGAATTACATTATTATATTAAATAATTATTAGATAGATAATGAATGTTAGTTAAGTGGGACAGACAGACGACACCATTTTTTGTCCTTTGTCAAGTTATAAGAAACTAACAAAATGATTTCAACATTTTGAAAGGTGGAGGGGGTGAATGCCATATACTTGGATCAGGCTATGGATTGTAAGACACAATTTGCACAGCATTAGTTAAAGAAGAATGGAAAATGTGCAAGACGTTTTGGTGCAAGCACGAAAACGTCACGATAAAGGTAGTTAGACTTGAGCTGGCGTCCACGTCGGACATGGCTTCTTGTCACTACAGCACGGCTAATACTATGCCGCCTTTTCTTAGAATAATGTGTTGTTAAGTATAGCTGGAACATTTCTGTGGAGCGACTGCTTTGTCAAAATCGTCGTATTAAAAATGGATTGTGAGAAAGAAAACTATCCAGCGTCGTCTTATAAAGGTTTGGTTGCAGTGGCCGATTTTGGTTTTCATGTTTAATTAACGAACAAGGAGAATCAGACAACATAATGTATAGTAAACGTTCTCGCTCCTTGGCAATGGTATTCTTTGCATTGTCCTCTTTGCTTGTGTTCTCATTGTCCACGTCTCACATACATACAAAAGTACAGGTTCAATGTAGCACTTTAACACACTTTTTCTTGTTGCAGCTGACATTGTTTTATTGGTCAGTAAGATTTTCCTCTTGCAAAAGGCTACCTTTGCCATAGCGATTCTTAGGGATGCATTTCCTCGCACTAGGATAAGGCTTGTTCCAATTGCTATCCTGAGCCGAAAGCCGCTTGCTTACTGTGGGGGTGTCGGGTTTGGTGAGCAACACCCATCATTCGGCGCTAATAGTAAGTAGGTAGTTTTGTTTGCATATCCTTTACAGAACATCGCTGTCAACATCAGCATCTTTCAGCTGATTGTTGATTTTTTGGCAAGATTACGCTCAGTAGTTTGCCATTGCTTTCTGAGCGGCCGGCTCACATGCCCCGTAAGTTACCGACTCGATTCGAACCACTGCTGATTCTCACCGTCGTCACGTTACTTACGAGAGTATACGAGATTACGGAGAAAAGTTGCTAATCTCTAGGCCAGAAATTCGGCAAGATGGTAGTACCGTCTACTAATATACGGTTGCTCAGTCATATCGGACTAAGCCCCGACTGTTTTTGGAACGTCTTCATCATCAAGTGCCTTGCCAGCGACGTAAGCGTTCATGTCTCTCCACAAATCTCAGTCTTTGGTGTCCTGGATCAACTCTGCTGATGATATTCCTCCATCTCACCGCCTCAGTCCATCCACTATCATTTTTTTGGTCTACCTCTGCATCCCATCCTCTTGATCTCTCCAGTCGTCACTTAGTTCTCCAATGCCTCTTTTCTTATCACATGACCAAATAAAGCTGTTTGACTTATTCATATTCTTGAATATAATGTTCTAGTTTCATTAGCCTCTTTCAGGCAGAAGTTGTTAGTTACTCTGGTAATCCAATGCATTCACAACAATAGTCTCAGAAATCACATCTCTTATGCTTTCAAGTACTTTCTGATTTGTTCATTTACATTTCACGATTGACTGCCATACAGCATATACATTATTTCTATGTGTCTATTGATCTTTCTATTAGTTTTCTTAAGGTGTATTTTGCATTGTTTGCACTTGTCCTTCTCCACATCCTGTTCTTCATCAATTTCCATTTCTATTTTCTTTCTTGTTCTTTTCATTATAATTCTTAGTAGAAGTTTAGTGACATTATTTTTGATGCTAATTGTACGAACATCTTCATATTCCATTGCTCCTCGTCTTTATGTTATAGCTATAAATACAAATCTCAGCATATCATAAGGTAAATCGTCGCATTCGCAACTGCGAGCTCTAACAAGACAAGTCGCCTGAACAAGTCAAGAAGCCTGATACGGGGGAAAATGGCACGTTGCAAGAATACCAAAAGACACGTGGCAACCAAGATGTGCAGCGTGGGAGCCGACAAGAAGATGAACGTGGAGAGCCTACATGTGAGCTGTAACAAAGAACCTGAAACTACAGCTACTACTGAAGCCATCACGAGGGAGAAGATCGACATCCCACCACAGACAAGAGCCAAATCTACTGAGAAGCAGAAGGAGGAGAAAGACACCAGAATCGTCGGAAACATCGACTCACCGACAAGCAAGTGGGTTTGTCAAGCGTATACAAGTGGAGCTATCAGACGAAGAAAACCTGAAGCAGCTACGAGAAGAGAACCATCACATCCGATGCATGAAGGCGGAGCGGCTCCTCACCTACTCAAAGATACCTACAACCTTGGCGGTGGTGACGTCAGAGGGCAGCGGGATGCCGACCACAGTATCAATCAACAAGAGAATGTAGCAGCCAAGGATCACCCAATGTTCCAGATGTCAGAAGGCCGGCCACGACAGAACAGCATGCGGCAGCAGGACGGAAATATGCCGGTACTGCGCCGATCGCCACGCCTTCAAGGAGTGTCCGCTGGCCAAGCTGGACACGGACTTCCGAGCACCCAACAACAAACGAAAGTGCGCCAACTGCCTGGGCAAGCATGGAGCAAGATACTTGGGCTGTCCGTACCTGCAACGACACAGAGACTTGTTACAGTTTGCCATCAACACAAAGACACCATACAGCGAAGCAAGGAGGAGGTGCGAGACAGCCACAAGCATCTCACAAGCGGAAAAAGCTCAACTGCAAGACAAGACAGATGAGCTAAAGAAGCAAATCAAGCTACTCCAAACACCGGCACCGACCAGCGACAATGAAAAGCTGCTGGCTGAAATACAGGAGATACAGTGAAACATCAAGCAAGAAGTGGAACAAATGGCACAGACGGCAAAGAAGAATGAAGAGATTCTACGGGACATCAAAGAGGAGAGAGAAATGCTAAAAAGAGAACTAGCCCAAAGCAAACCAGCTGAAGCCAAGGAAACGATCACAGAACAGCCGCAAGATGAAACCCAACAAAAGGCCAAGACGTTACCGTACTACGGGGAATCCAAGCGGAAACCGATATACCATGAGACCACTGGAGAAATGATAGGGGAGGAGAGTGACGGCGGCACATATTACCCTATTCCAATGACCTGGGAGGAGATCCTAGGGTTGGGTAGAATGAATGAACTCGAACTAGCGGAATGCTATAGGTAAAAAGAAAGCAGATTTCTCGAAATGGACAAGAGGCGCGAAAGAATCAACAGGGATAGGAAAGAGATATTGCGCAAACAAGAAAATGAAACCGCCCAGAAGCTCCTACATAAAATACACAAAAAGGGAGGCAAAAAAAAAAGTATTTTTAAGGACTGCAAACAGTTAAGCCAGACGAACCAGCAGCGTTTTCCATCAACAGACACCACCAGAGGAGACGGGTCTGTCACGGAAAAACTTGATAGTTTCGATAGATGACAAAAATACCCGACATTCGTCTACAAAAACAGGCAATCCTTTGATGAGTAGGGGACTGTGGAACAAAATACATCGCGTCAAATGTCTACACACAGTCGGCATTTTGTTAACAAGTTGTTGCTCGAGACGGGACAATAGCGCCATCCGTCTGCAAGGCGGTAGTCAGCCTTTGAAGTCGTAGACGGAATGTCTGGACAGACGTCGGGTGGATTCTGTGATGTGGGAAAAAATCCCCTGGTTCACCGGCAGACGGGACTTTTGTTGTACGAGACAAAAGATTCCCAGATGAAAGCAAACTAGACGGCGGATTGATTCCAGTCAGTCTAAAACAGAGGAGAAAACCAGATTCTGTACTGATTAGCGTCTAGACTTTTTGGTGACGTCACTCAAGCCCGAATTAAAACCAGTTGCGGAAAACTAGTTCAAGTTAGTAGACCAAAAGTATGAAGTGCTAAGGATCGGCGCAGTATTCCGAGTTGTGTTATAGAAAGAGACTATAGTGTCAAAGTGTTGATATTTATCGGCGGACATAGATCCAGCCTGTGATTGCATAGTCTCAATCTTCAACCGGAATAGCCATATGGTATTCTATTAATCATATCTAACTTAGAGTATGAATAGGAATAGAGTACAGTACTGTGCGGTGATAGAATGTATTATAGGTGCGGTGATAGAATGTTCTATAAGTGCGGTGATTTAAAGTATTATAGGAGCGTCGGCACTAGTAGCCTATTGTGTGGCTTTAACTAGCTTGTGTGATATATGATTTAACTCAGGGAGTTAAGGACAAGGTAGTGGGATAATAATGAGAGAGATTGAGGATGGTTGGGAGGGATGAAGGGAATGTGAAATGGTAGGATCTTCCAGTAGGGCATCTGATGGGTTTCTACCCGTTTCTTTTAATCTTTCCTTGTCTCACCATGTCTCAGACCAATTCCGATTCCGATTCCGTCCTAGTTACGAATGGTCCCGTTCAACCGCCTACAATATCGGCTTGGTTGTAGTTGGGTCCTTTATTGTGTGACTTGTTTTGATTCGTTCGTAGATCGGGCTGCTTGTTTTCAGCTTCCTGGTTTCTGGTTGGCTGATTTTGTTCGTTCCTGTCTTGATAAAGTGTTACAAGTCTGGGCAGATTCGCGCACTTGTTGAGGCCTGGAGTTATTGTGTACCCACCCCGTCATATGGTGCTGTTTCCTTCAGGGAGTCTACCAATCGTCGTTCCACCTGTAGTTCCTCCTCCTTCCCCGTCTTGGGTTGTCTTCGAACCTTCCCGTTCGTCTGTCGTCTCGATGGTTCGATCTTGGTGGGGAGCGATTCACAAGTGCACTACAGAATTGGTCTTGGTCTGGGAGGCCGTTCTCATCCAGTTCGATTTCAATTTCTTCTTCTGGTGCTTCGTCTTCTGTTTGGGTCTTTGCATCTTCTGGTTCTTTCTGTAACTTGAGTAGTTCTATCTGGTCTCTTTCTTCTTGGATTTGTTTCAGCGTTTCTTCCGTTTTTGCTCGTTCTTCTTGGATTTTCGATAGAGTTTCGTCAGTTTCAGCTTTTATGGCGGCCAATCGAGCGACATCCTGCTCTATCTTCTGCTGGACTTGCTTCAGTTCGTCCAGGATGCCCTGAACGGCCGTTATCTGGGTTTCTTGCGTCTTGTCTTTATCTTCCTCCATGTTTTTGAACTGTGTTCTCAGGTTCTTCAGTTGGCCTTCCAGTTGTGCTTTGTCGCTTTTGGATAGTGTGATGAGCTATTTGGCCGTATGACAGAGTTCGGTTCTCTGTTATAGATCTGAGTGCTGCTATCGGCCAACACTCAACACAATTAAGGTCAGAATTGAGTTGCTCTCACCAGGGGATTCTCTATTCAACAGGTTCCACTTGATGATGCTACGATATACTACAAAGAAGCTAGTATCAAAGTTAAAGAAAGTGATGGCTCACGGATTGAAGACAGAGGTTACTGAGAGGCTTGTACACTGGGCTCATAACCTAGTTGGTCTGCAGAAACCTGGCTTTTGCTGAGCATGACTTGATGAACATATGTGTGTTTTTTCTTGAGTGATAAGCTACATCACCGAAGATTCAGAACACTATAAATAACACATATACCAAGGACACGAATATATATATATATATATATATATATATATATATATATATATATATATATATATATATATATATATATATATATCTAGAACATTAATAGGTTGTTTTTTTTTTAAGATGGGGAAAATCTTATAACCAGTGACTTATGAACAGTTAGATTTTCCCAGGTGACATTTAAGTTATTTGAAAGATTCTCTGATCAACGAACATTATTGAACAGAGTAAATTCACAGTGTTTGCTAGAGTGAAGACCAATATCGAACAGTGTCTATCACTGATGAGCAGCATCCTGATTGTTCGAGAGTTATCGGAGAAAGTCGTCACGTGGCCGAAGAAACATCTTCTGGGTGAGGTTTTCTGTCCGGAATACATGGTGCTGTTGTGTGCTCAGCACAGTGATGTAACAGACTTTGCTCCTGATTCACTGGTCTGATTCTACATACACATTAGCATATTCGACACACATTCTACACATTACACACACACTTCTCACACACATACTTTTTGCTTTAATAAATTATTTGTTGTATTTATTTGATAAAGTTAGAGTTGTTGAGTATGTTGTGTTGGGGAAGAATGAGAGGGGGCATGATCCAGGGGTGAGTGAGAGTAAGAAAGAGGTGTCTACAGACTGAAGGAGTTTTGTGGACGGATTCTGGTGGTTTCCCTAGGACAATAATATTGGGTTAATAAAAAATGTTGGTGTTGTTTCCCCTCACTCCAGGGACGACACTAAAGTAATAAAGGATTACTACGACAGGGTCCGTCTAAGGACTGCAGCCAGTCAAGCCAGATGAGCCAGGAGTCTTCACCAACAAAAGAAACCATCAGGAGACGGGAACAAAGGACAGCCGCCGACCATCCTTCAAGCTGACGTCACAGACACAAACGCTTACATAACCAGTCCGAGAAAGGACTCACTCGTAAGAGAGCACAAGATAAGAATTAGGGTGAATAAACTCACAAAAGCCACGGACCTCAACAATAACCACAGCTGAAGAGGCAGGTTGAACGAGGCCAAATTTGGAATTTTTGTTTTGAAAATTGGAATTGGAATTGGAATAGGTATATATCCAGTGTTGTAAATATGCCAAATTATCATAACAGAATATTACAACGTCACCCATCATATGCTATGCTCAAGATTGCCCAATCGCCGCGACTGACGTCCGTCAATCGATGTGGACCCCAACGATCAGGACTTCTCACTGGCAAGGAACACCAGCCTTCTAAAATCCAGTGAGCAATAATCAAATTGATTGTTTGGTTGTTTCGGGATTTGAAATTTAAATATTGAGCACAACCCACTACTGGCAACGCTGATCGTATTCTGGTATGAACGTAAGGCCTATCCACGTCAATTATGATAATTTGGCTTGTTCAGCTTGTGCCGCGTGGTTACACATCCGCTTCACACGCCAGTAATCCGGGGCTTGTTTCTGTATCCGGTCAGGGATATGCACTACTGACGAGCTCAAACGAGAGCGAAACTCGAGTATAGTGCTTCCATATTGATAAATAAAATATCCAATTGTAAATATGATTCAACAATTTTGTTAATATTGCTACTCGAAATTCCCACATACTTCTTACTCATCTATTATGATTCCATCGGGTCCAGCTGTTTTTCCTTTCTTCATACGTCTGACGTCGTCAGCGACTTCTTCTTTTAGAACAGGAGGACCTTCCATGTTAATTTCTTCTGTTAATTCTTACCTTTCTCTTTCATATAAATCTCCGATATACTCATTCCATCTCTTCATTATAGCAGTTTCCTCCATTAATATCTTACCTCTTTTTGATTTCAAACACCCTGTGTTTACTCTAATGTTTTTTCCTGTGAGCTCAGATTTGTCTGTGTAGATTTAAAAAAAAATTAATAGAATTTAATATAATTTCTGGCAATGCTCGTTTAACCATCTTTCTTTTGCTTTAACACGTTCATCTCTTATTTCTTTATTTATCTTATCATAATCGTGTTTGTTATGTTTACTTTGCTTTCTTTTGTCCATCAACTTTAAGATTTCGTCAGTGATCCATTGTTTCTTAGATTTTTGGCTTCTCTCAGATAATATTTCTTTGCTTGTTTGATAAATGGAGCCATTAATATTTCCCATTATTCGTTTATACTGTACTCTGTGTTTTAGCTATTGCATTGTACCTATTTTTCACAGTCACTTGTTCTTGAATTTCTTTATCTGCTTTCTGAACATCTTTCTTAAGTCTCATATTCGTAACCACTTTATTTCTTCTATTAAATCTTACTTTTATTTGTGAGACATAAAATTAATAATATTAGATACGCGGAGGATGCAGAATTGATTACAGACAACGAACAAGATCTGCGACATTTAGTAGATACGGTTATTGTACACAGTTAACAACTAGGGTTAGACTTAAACTGTAAGAATTCAAAGATTATTGTTGCCTCTAAGAAAAAAGAATTATCACAATATAATGTGATGGTCAATTGGAATATTCTTAAACAAGTGAATCAGCTATCTCGAACAGTCATACCATCTGATGGGAGGTGCCTTGAAGAGATTAGAACAAGAATTGCCATAGCAAAGGCAGCCTATTGCAAGATTAAAACCATAGAGACCAATAAATAAGGTGATGTCAATTGCAATGAGTAAAAGAGTGTTGCAGTGCTACATATAATCTATACTTTTGTATGGATGTGAAACGTGGACAATAAAAGACAAACTAATAAATGCCTACCTATCTCAATATAACAGACTAATGCAGTACAATATTGACACCAATAGGACAATAGGAGTGCTATAGTTCCTATATATATATATATATATATATATATATATATATATATATATATATATATATATATATATAAGTTTCTCTTATACAAGTAGCCTGCTCAGTGGCAAAGGAGTTACGGACGCAGTTCGTTATCCCCTATATCGCGCTCAAAACACAGCTTCAGGCGATTTGGCAGCAGACAAACTTGCGTTTGGGTTTTTTATAAAAAGGTATGGATGTTGGTCGTTCAGAGAGCAATGTCAAACTACTGAACGTAAACTTGCCAATAGATCACAAACAGCCATAAATAAAAGGCTGAGGTTGACTGCAACGTCCAGAAGGGATATACATTCGCGTGTATGATTCTAACGACGGTACCGAACCGGAAATGTGGTAATGACGGGAATGCGGATGTCATGGGAATAAAAGTCAATAACGCCTCGAGCACAAGGATTGCAAAAGCAACACGAGAAAAGAACACATGGAAAGTGGGACGGGAGGAGGAGAGGTGTCGAGGAATCATACAACAAATAACAGTTATGGACTGTAATGCGAGGGGGGGGGGGGTGTAGACTGAGGGAAAAAAGATGTAGGGGGAAAATCATTGACGTGGGGGACGTCTGCCGTCCCGAGTGCATAAAAAAGGGGGGAAACGTAGCTTCGAGCTAACAACGGATGAAGCATTGGAAGCTTAAAAGCGGACACAAGGCATCATAGCCAAGACCACTGTGTGACAAACACCTGGAAATAGGCATGATAGCCAAGACCACTGTGTGACAAACACCTGGAAATAGGCATGATAGCCAAGACCACCGTGTGACAAAAGTCTTGAGTGAAACGAGGAACGGCTGGTAACTCTCAAACGTGAATGCCCCAATATGAGAGCAAGAGTGAATGCCGGCCGAGTTTGCTTTCATGGGGGATACAGAAGTCGTTGACGGGCGTAGACGGGTCATAGTAGATCCGGAAAGTTGGGTGATGGTATACGCGGCTTCGCTCTAACTGTCCACTATAACATAGGGCTGATTAGTGTACAGTCTATCATCTGATCACAAGTCTACAAAAGTATGCCAAAGACATATGCCATCGATGCGATATATTTAGATGGTGTACTTAGTTGTGGATGTCTCTCTTTGTCTATATTGTTACCCAAACAGGTGAATGATTCCGTCTACTGACGTGAGGTTACACCACTTTAAGAACACGCTAGTAATATAAAGGGAGTAAATACCACTACTTTAGAGAAATCAACTCGCAAAGTAAGCTGGTCAGTCAGGTTATTATAACAAATATTCTTTATTATCTATCAATGGTTTTAATTTAGTCACAAACCGACTACATTGTCACTATAATTGTTGATTTCTGATGAGATGTATGTAATTGCTTGTACTTTTTGACAATTTTCTTGAAATCTGCTGCAAGTTTACTTGTTGAAATTCGCATGACAGCATAAAATTTGCAGTCCGACAATAAAGACCTATTCTTAGATTTGTTGATCTTCAAGCAAGAGAATGCTTGATCGCAAATGTATGTTGATCCAAACAATGATAAAAGTTTAGCTGCAAAGTTTTTCAAGCTGGGAAATGATTCTTGTGATAAAGATCCATAGAAATCCAGCAAATCATCTGATTTGAATTTCTCTTTCAGGTAATGATCTGCTTGTAAGTCAAGTAGCTCCAACTGTATGTCCTCTGTGGCTGTATCAGCTTCTGCACTAAAAGGGGAACTGAGAATATTGAACTGTGGCTCTAAGTTCTTGAAATCTTGGAATCTACATCCAAATTCTTCAATCTATGCATCTAATTGAGCTTTGTACTTTTCAGTCATTTCACCAGACATGGTTTCTTGTTTCGGCAAAGGGAAGTGACAAAATCTTTTTTTACTTGTTTGTCTGGAGAACAGTGAGAGTTTTGCCTGAAATTATTTTACATGTACATACAATTCATGTGCAAACACACCATTGCCCTGAAGTTTCACATTCAGTTCATTTAACTTTTCCATAATTTCAATGGCAAACATAAAGTCTAACGTCCACTCTTTATTGCCAATGTTAATATTAAAGTCACATGCAATGCCCTTCATCTCTAGGAGCATCACTATTTCTTCTCTAAGTTCCCACACCCGCCTCAACACCTTGCCGAGACTCAGCCATGGAACACTGGTGTGGTACAGGACATTGGAATGTTCAGTTTCCAAATCGTCAAGTAATGCCTTGAACTGTCTGTGATTAAGTCCTCTTGATCTGATGAAGTTGTTGACACTAACAACTGGGTCAATACCATGCTTGATATTCAAAAACATTTTTACACATACTTTCTTGATGAATCACACAGTGAAGTGGTAATAATGTGTGGTCTGGATATTCTGCTTTAATTTAATCACTTATCAACTTTACCAAACCTACATTTTTCCATTCAAAGCACGAGCTCCGTCAGTTGTAACACTTGCCATCTTGTTCCAAACCCAGATCTTTCAATACAGTTAGTAACAGCATTGAATATATCATGGCCCTTGGTTGTGTCTTTGAGTCACTCAACACTCGGTAACTCTTCAGTGAGTGTGAAAGAAGTGTTTTAGCCACGTATAAATATCAATAATTGCGCAGTATCATGTACATCGGTACTCTCATCCAATGCAAGAGAGTACCACAAAAATTGTTTACTTGCATCTTGAAGTTTATGCATCAAATTGTCACTGATCTTGTCAACACGTCTGACCACAGTTCTCCTTGATAAAGTAATGTTGCCAAATCTGTTTTTCTATTCTTTTTTTGTTTTGTTTGTTTGTTTGTTCTGGACAAATAATGTTTACTGCATCTAGCAAACTGTCTTTGATGAATTCGCCATCAGAAAATGGCTTGTTCTGTTTTACAATTCTGTGTGATAGCACAAGACTAGCTTCAGTTGCAGCATCTTGAATTGAAGTCTGTTTAGTGAAAACAGTTAGCTGTTTCTCCAAATTTTTCACCAATTCAAGGCATTTCCCCCCCCCCCCCCTTTTTAGGTTGTTAAATTGTATCCGAAATCGGAATGTTTTGTTTGGTAATGTCTTTTTAAATTGTACTCCTTGAAGACAGCCACTGATTCACGACACAACTAGCAAACTGATTTGATACCAACTTTTATAAAACAGTACTTAGTTGTCCATTCATCATTAAAAACATGGCATTCATCTTCAATTTTACGTTTGTTATTGACACGCATTGTTTTAATAAAATTCGAACAGTTAGAATTGTACAATACTTTAAAACGGAAATGAAACAAAACCTACTTCCGGCTGTGTGTGAAAATAAAATATTCGGAAAACAAGTAGTAAACTCAGAATAAATTTCAGAAATATATCAAGACTACTAAAACAAGTAAATTAATTTTAACATTGAAAATGTAGAAATAATTTATAACAGGAAGAAAACTTTTAAATTTAATATTTTCTTGAAAAATAAATCATTTTATTCACCGGAGAAATATTTATTTTTCATAAAATCATCTTTATTAAATTTTTACATGTCGATAAATATTGCTCATATGAAAATCGATAAATTCGCAATTTAGCTTTACATGGTTCCAAATGTTGCTGCATGTAGCCGGAGGCGGGGTTAGGGTGAGCGCCCAATCTTGCATAAATACCCTAATGGCTCGGCATTCATCACCTATGCAGCAACAGCTCAACTAAGGGCCTTCTCGTGGCCGAACTGTTTAACTAATCCAGTGCCGAATGGCAATATACCGCCAAATGTGACCTCCATTTTGGATAGAAGGACGAATTATTGCCGTACTAGGGTCATTGTGTTAGTCGTTTTGTTTAGTGGTATCTTCCGCAATTTCAGTTCTCAGCGAATGGAAATTTACATTATAATACTTGTTCATTTGATTGTGTATCATTTTTGGTGCAAACCGAAATTTTGTTTGGCACTGAATCAGTTAACTAACAGAAGAAGAGGTGGCGGCGAGTCACTGGCGCCGAGAAATAACCAGAACGCTCTAGTTTTGTATGCACGTACATGCATGCGCAGACATGTGTGTGTGCGTGCCTACACACCTAAACTCGAGTAAGACCACAGTATGCTCTAGCAAAGGCAAGGTGCTGAAGACGGAGGAAACCAGCCAGGAGGAGCACCACAGAAATCAGGACGCCACGCAATCACGCGTAATGAAATATGTCGACTACTGCTAAATGTTATGGTTCTTGCCCTGCTTTGGACCCCCAGGCAGTTGCAGTTCCGGGCCCTATGCATCTAAAGGGTTCAACAACAGCTGCTGGAGGTCCTTCTCAGATGTCCTGTGGAGCCAGGGGACCTGAGAATAGAGCGTCTGGCCATACCAAACAAAGACTAAAACTAATGCGCTGGAATGCGGAGGGAGTCAGCAACAACAACAAATAGAACTAGTTAACATCTTGGACCAAGAAAAGGTAAGCGTATGTTGCTTACAAGAAACTCACCTCAACGAAAACGAAATGATGTCTGGGAAATTGCCAGTACTAAGGACACTACTTTCTGAACTTAGCAGTGTTGTCGGCCTAACGGCGCATGAACGCAGCTCTGCTGTAAACAGGCACAACGCAATCACGTCCGAAAAAATACTCCGGATGAACGCAGCAGCAGAAGAAGAACTTAGCAGTCAGATTAGGTCACCATACAGTGGATACCATCCTACTGTGGGGTACCCGGAAACGACAGAACTGATCAATTGGCTAAGGAAGGAGCAAAAGAAGAACAGCCTGATGTGCCCGTTACATACCACCAAAAGAAACGAATGATCAAATCAGTCAGAAGGCCACCAAAACCTGCTCAAGACGACAGCCCAGAACAAGTCATTATTCTGTGCCTCAGAACAGGACACAATAGATTACGCAACCACATGTATACAAGATTCAAGATTGGTGAATCAGCCATGTGCACATGTGGATTGGCGTCGCAGACAGCCGAGCACATACTCAAAGACTGCCCAAATTACAACATGTCTAGGCAAACCTTCTGGCCTAGAGAGACGACAGTGGAAGATAAACTCTATGGACGCCTGAGTGAACTAAAAAGGACAGTTAAATTCATACAAGTGACAACATTGCAGTTATAGACATATTTCAATCGTACGAAAGAAGAAGTAGAAGCATTACATTACGAAGGTCAAGGACTGTTTACAAAAATAGATAATTAGAAAGAAATTTTATCAAAAATGTTTTTAAAAAATCGTAACGGTACATGATATTCTATAAATTTCAACAAAATAACTTAAAAACGAAGCAAAATGTTTTATTTCTAAATGCATTCCCATGCCACATAAAATCAGTTGGCGGGCCGCGTGCGGCCCGCGGGCCGTAGTCTGCCTACCCCTGTTCTAGATGAAACTTACTCCATAGTATTTCAAGGAAGAGAAGTTGTTCTCAAGAAGTATTGCAATCCGAAATAACAAGTCTTGGTGAAGCTGTCGGCATCCTGGAGAAGATCTGGAAAGAGTTTGCCAGAAGTTTAAGTGAAATGTGCGTCACCCGCCCCGACGGACAATCTAAACTCCTAGTCTACGACGAAAGATCATTTAAAGATCTGACGCATCTGACACTAATTTCATTTTTAAAAAGGTGGCTTGTAGTGGACAGGTTTAAGTCCTTCCCGTTGTATTTGACACACACAGACACTATCACAGCTTTGGACCAATTATCTCCCTGGGGACATGGCATGGACTCTAATTGCTAGTTATAAAGCCCCGATTATTGTCCCTAAAAAAAAATGTGTCATGGGCATTCACAGGGCACTAGAGTGTCACCCTGTAATTTGACATCAGGCCAACAACACCAACAATGTGAAGCTTCATCTCGGTAGCTATGTGGCCCAGAAATTACAAAGAAGCCGCGTTTTGATGGCAATGATAATTTAAAGTTTATTGCCAAAGTTCATGGCATTTAATGCACTGTGGTCTTAAGAAAGCACTAGCCCTTTTAATGCTACGTAATTCTGAGTAGCGTCCCGCCCAGTGCTAAATACTTTCTCCGCCGACTGCCCCGCCTGTGCTAAATACTTTCTTGACCTCTAAGAAACTGGAAATGTCACGGCGGTGTTGACCATTTTTGTAACACCGGAAAATTTAAGCACTCCTAAACTGGGTAGGTTGGCACCATTGTTTGAACAAACACTTTTACAAAGAGATAAAACAACAAAATAGCTTATTCATGTTTTAAAAATGTTTAGTTTAAAGTTATTTTAATTATATATAAATAATAATGTATTAATATTAAGATATTAGGTAAAAGATAGAAAAATTAAAAAAATAAAATGTAGCAATCATCAGAAACGTCATGGGGATTTAATCATACACATATACATTGGATTTTAGCACAATCAGCCAGCAACTCTGGCCTACAACTGCCTATATAAAGGACACAGACAATCGGAAGACCAATAACAAGATGGATTGATAGTGTAACGGAACATACGCAAAACAAGGAATGGAATGACAAGAAAAGACCAAAGGAAAGTTAATAATTTAGTTGTTTGTGGAAGACCCCGAAGCAAGGTACGACACAGAGAGGTACATCACAATCCTTGCACATATATCTTGATTCCCGTCGTTTTTTATTTTTAGAGCAAACCACACACTTTCTTGTTGGCCCCTTCTTCTGTGACGTTGTGGATTCTATTGTAGATGGGAAATGACGATGTACCAATCGTAGTGGCAGATCTTCGCTCCTTCGTCCCCCTCCACTCTTTCTTCTCTCCGTAGAATATTTTTGTAGAATTTCACGAATTAAAGATAAATGAAAATCAGCAAGAGGAATATTATTCCCCGTTACCAATTTGTACATGGAATATGCATTTAAAATAGACAGATCTAGAACATGAAAAAACAGTTTCTTGTACCACTTTACAGTTTTCCTAATTGACTCAATAGAACTGAGAAGCATGTCAGTCCGATCAACCGCGCCCATATTTTTATTGTAGTCAACAATGCACTTTGGCTTTTGTATATTTTCTCCGGTTTTCCAATCTTTTTTCTCTGTTGGTACAATGTCTGAATTGTGACATGTAGACAGCATCCAAACTTCTCTTTTGTCGCACCATTTCAGGGCTAATAAACAGCTTGTAGACCTATAGCAAATTCCTTTTTTTAATAATTTTTCTTCCATTTTAGGCAAATTCTGTCTATTCTTTCTGACCGTGCCACATGCATTAGTTGCATGATCGTGAAGCCACATAAACAAATTAGGACTGGTGTACCAATTATCTACAAAAAGGGTATGCCCGTTTTGGAGATATGGTGCCAGTAAAGTAGTAACAATATCAGCCCCCTTCCCAAGACCTGATACAGTAATGTCACTGTTGACACCAGTGTAGACAATAAAATCTAAAATATAACCCGTTCTGCAGTCACACATAACAAATGTTTTCACACCAAATCTGCTTCTCTTTGATGGAATGTATTGCTTGAATGATAATCGTCCTTTGAACAAAAGGAGCGATTCATCAATAACAACATTCTGATACGGCGAAAATGCACTCTTGAACGACGTACGCAAACTGTCAATCACACCTCTAATCTTGTAAAGTCTGTCTCCGCCGGCGTCAACGTTGTTGTCTGCGAAGTGCAGCATTCGCAAAAGTAGTAAAAATCGATCCCGAGGCATTACCTCGTTGAACACAGGAGTACGGAGCAAAAAGTCCTTTGACCAGTACTCAACAATTTTAAGTTTCTTTACCCTTGGCATTAGCATGCACAAAGCAAAAAAGCAAAAAAGTTCGTCATAATTAGTATCTGTCCAGCGGGAAAGACGAGCGCTAACAGTGTCAGGAGCATTCTCTAAAATGTTCTTGTAAAACCTGTTGCATTCATCAGCGATCCTATAACAAGTGTTTCAGTGAAAAATAGTAAAAAGAACTCAAGCACTGAACTGTCCTTATTGACAGCCGCTTTACAGCCAGAGCTGGAATCATCAAAACCGTGTATAACCGGTCTCAAATCATTGGAAGTCCATGCCATTGAGTCGGTTTTCTGCCGTTTTGAGGGCATCTCCTCATTCTCACTGGACTCTGCTTCCGATGATGATGAGGACGCAGGACTGGCAAATAACCTCTTTTCAGTTACGCCGGTTTTTTCTTTCGATGTAGATGGTTGCATGATCTCGTCATCTTCGTCGCTCATTTGGAATTCATCTTCACTGTCACTTCGTGAAAGAAACTCCATTAATTCTTCATCTATACGAACTGGTTTCTTCGCCATTTTATAAAACAATTATGTGAAAAGCACAAATACTCTGTCACAAACGCGCACAAATACTCTGATCACAAACGCGGGGGTATTATAAAACCAGTACACCGTAGAAATTAAAACGAACAAAACAGGCTTGTTGCTGGTGAAGCTGCCTCAACAACACATTATCAGCACACTAACGCCTGTTGAGCCTGTGAAATAGGTCATTTGGATCTAAAAATAGGTAACCTTTGTGCCCCATTCATAAACGCTTGAAAACGGCTATAGCCTTCTTCTATAGATGTTATAAACGGGTTAGCTCGTCCATAGCACCGGGGGGACAGATTTCGGGAGGTGAGTCAACTCGTCAACAGCATCGTACCGCGATACTACTTAACTCGTCTATAGCCGCGAAAGGGCTAGATAGATCAAGATAAAATGTGTATGTGTGTGTGTGTGTGTGTGTGTGTGTGTGTGTGTGTGAGAGAGAGAGAGAGAGAGAGAGAGAGAGAGCGAGAGCGAGAGAGAGAGAGAGAGAGAGAGAGAGAGAGAGAGAGAAGTGAGGAGAGAGAGATATGTACAACTGTAACATGCATTCCGCTTGTGGAGATGGAAATGAATTAATGCAAGTAATGTGTGTTTACATGCACTATGCCATAAATGTTCGTATTATCATAACTGTATATGTATGTATTTGTTTTATTAATGTATCTGACACTTAACACTAACAAACTGCAACGCTCTGTAAAATACAAAAACAAAAGAAACACGCACTACATCTTGTAAATATACATTGCTTTGCATGAAATAAACGTTTGAAAAAAAGTGTTGCATTACTGCACGTGGTCTGGTCAGGGGCTAAGATGATCATCAAACATCACACCTCCTCACAATCGCTGGGGGTCTGGTGGACCACTGTGGGTAAATGCTTTACAAACCCAGAAGGTGGCTAGACTGGCAAAAAGTGTCACCTCAAACCCTCCGACAGATCAACATAGAGCCTGTCTGGTGGCTAGAGCACGACATCTCCAGCCCCCAAACCCCTGTTACCAAGCTGCTGCCCCTCAACAACCACGACTACCCTACACCGTCTGAAGCGCACAGGGCAAACAAAAAGAAATGTGTAAGTAATCAAACAGATAACGGCCAGCGCCATGACAGGAAGAGACAGTGATAAAATCAACACACTACCAAGACGAAGAAGCCTATCAGATTCTTCTCCACGTCTTGGTATTGACTTGGATATTTCAAGCCCGGTGAAGAAATCTACTAAATATTTCCAGAAATGACAACATGAATACAGACAGTTTAAACAAGAAACAATTATTCTTAACCGATTCTTATATTACAACAAAAATGGCAGCGGAAATTTAAATTATGAGTATTAACATTCGAGGTATAAGATCTAAAATTAATCATCTTATACTCATACATAAATATAAAACTGATTTTAAACTCATACAGGAATTTAACGTTAACACTGACGAACACGCATCATATATCACAACATGCCTATGTTTAAGACACTCATGTTTTAGTCTTAGTACTCAACATATCGGAATGAGTACAGCAATAATACAGACATCGGACAGGTGGCAGATTATAGAGAAGGACAGGGACTGCCAGGGTAGGATAGCTATATCACAGGTGGGAAATAACATACATAAATTCACGATTGTCAACAAACACGCACCCCCTGACTACAGGCATCAACCGCTCTTCTACTAAACACGGGAAAACTTACTATCACATTCATATTGGGGTGACAACATTATTTAGGGGGTGATTTTAATTGCGTACTTGCTGTGCATGACCTGGTAAATGGAGATGTAATAATGCAAATTTGAAACACCACAGGGGAGGATACACATCAGTTAGACACATTGCAAACAATTTTAGATATCCATAGGCTGACAGACACATACAGGTAGACGCATCCCCATGGAACAGATAAAACACACACGAACAATGCATACAGCAGAGTAGCGCGGTTAGATAGAATTTATGCGTCAGGGCACATCATATAACACAAGTCAAGCATTTACAGGAGACACTGAACTTCACAGACCATAAGGCTGTAGTTGCAACATTAAACACTGTACAATCAACAACATTGTCTAGAAGGTCTCCCCATCGGAAATTTAACAGCACACTTTTACAAAATCAGAACTATGTAGATTGCGTAACAAAACGGATCCTCACATACACAAGCTATATACCAGAGGGTTATGCACGAGGACTCTGGGAAACACTTCAACAAACTATGCGAGAGAGAGAGAGAGAGAGAGAGAGAGAGAGAGAGAGAGAGAGAGAGAGAGAGAGAGAGAGAGAGAGAGAGAGAGAGAACTCAAACACTAGTAGCAGTAATACACAGGCAAAAACTACAACAAGAAAAAGTATTGGAAAATGCAATTAAGCTCTCACTACAACAGTTCACGGCACATCATAGCATTACAAGAAGAATTAGATCTACACAGACATCACCGATTTCAGGGGGCTTTACTGCGAACAAAGTTACAAACTATAACACAAGAGATACAGAGTAAACAATACCTATCTATAGAACAAAACATACAACGTAGCAGACAGATAGGCCAGATAATTGACAAGGAAGGAAATATACAAGTCGAGCCACAACAAGTAGCCTTAGCCTTTGAAGATTATTAGAAGACCCTTTACACAGAGGAAAACACACAGGCACACGGACAAGAAAATTTTTATGAAATTCACAAAACAACTCACAGAGGAACAGAAACTAACACTTGGTACTGAATTAACACTAACGGATATAACACAAGCGGTTCACGGAATGCAGAAGGGCAAATCGCCTGGCCCTGTCAGTATTACCGCTGAATTCTATCAGTTTTTATTTCCTCTTCTAGGTCCCACTTTACTAACAGTATTCTCTGAATCCTTTCACAAACAAGAACTCCCATTCAGTGTCAACACGTCTTACATCACTCTTATTCCGAAGGACAACACCGACAAGACACTTTAAATAGTGATAGACCGATCTCGCTTTTAAACGTAGACTACAAGATTTTAACAAAGGCTTTGACAAACAAATTGAAACCAATAATGGAAACTCTCATCAATGAATACCAGCAATGTAGTGTACAACACCGGAATATGCAGCAACACGCACACTTTATAAGGGACATAAAAAACTACACACATCTGAAAAACTGTCAATCCTCAATTCTCTCTGTAGATTAAGAAAAAGCATTCGACAGAATATCTCATTCATACCTCCACAAAACTCTCTCATACTGCAACGTGGGAAGTTATTTTCGGACACGGATCCTAAGCTTTTATTTAAAACCAGAAAGTCGGATTCTGTTAAATCATATCCTCATTAATTCTTTCATGTTGACTAGGTCAGTGAGACAGAGATGTCTCTTGTCTCCATTACTGTACGTTGTCGCTCTAGAGAAACTTCTAGAAAAGATACGACAGGACGACAATGTCAGGGGTACATTCATACCAGTGACGGATGAGCAAAATCTACGTGCTTATGCGGACGATACCATTTTCATTGAAACAACTGAAAAATCTGTACGGATCATTTTGGAAACGTTCACGTTTTTCGGCAAAGGGAGTGCGGCAAAATTAAATGTCCAAAAATCTACCATAATGGATCTAGTCAAATGGAAAAATAAGTCGGATTTTCCATTTGACTTAACATCAAACAATCTTATAAAATTGCACGGAATAGTCTCCCATGTCAACCAAATCAGCCACACAAAGACACATGACGGAATCTAGAGATGAAAATAACACATATGTTACAGAGGTACAAGTACGAAACAACCACCATATTTGGTTGAAGTACAATTGTGAACACATACATAATTCCAAAAATATTATATTTGTGCACAGTCCTAGACCCTCCACGCCAGACTGTCACAAACATAAACAAAGAGATCAGGCGCTTTGTGTTTGGCAGCACCATCTACAGTATCAAACATACCACACTAATGCCAGACAAAAAATACGGATGTATCGCCCTCCAAGACACCACAACTAAAATACAAGCACTTACGATTAAACACGGTAGCGAAATCCTACAATACCCAGAAAAACTTCCCTTAGCACACTATTACATTGGAGTTAGCTATCTTATTTAAACATCTTATTTAAAAACTTATTTAGGAATACATCCTTATATTACTTTGGCGCTCTTCCAACGTTTTACAGAGTATGTATTTCAGCCATTAAAGGGCACGAACAATTACTACACAAGAAAACACACGCAATCTACATGCATTTGGTTAAACTACAAGCAAGTCCAGTACATCGAAGAATTAAAAGAGGACATAGATATTTCATAAAAGATTATACCGAAACTTTCTCTAATATTCACAACAAGCAGATTACCCCAAAACCAAGGGAAGTTACATATAGACCTGTTTACAACATGACTGCAAAAACATAGAGAACAGCAAAATTAACTTACCAATTACTACAATGTCAGCAATGTAGACGGAACGTCAAAGAAACAAAAGAACACATCTATTACGAATGCAACACAATCATGCCAACAAGAAATCTCATACAAAACATCCTAAACACTCACACGAAACAAAGAACAGATGTTTGCAAATCAATCATGATAAACTCCATTCCTTACTCCACATAAGACACCCACACAAAGCAACTTGTTCTATTGGCAGAGTACAGAAATCTTATATGGACGTTAAGAAACAAAGCATTACACAATTACAGAACATTCAGCAAAGAAATTGTCCAACAACTTTACCAACAAAATGTCTCACACTTTATAATTTTAGCCCCACAAACGCAAATCCCATAAGAGATTTGCATTAAGACAGCACATATTACAGAAGAAGCAAATAAACTGATTTTAAAAAAGATATCACAACTGTAAATGTGTTTATTGACGGTATTAATAATCTTACAATTATATTATTATTACTATTATTATTACTACTATCAGTATTATTAATTTTCCCATTATTAGATTTGAATGTGTAACATGGAAAGAAAATTACAGTCGAATTAAGGCCCATTCCTGCGCCCCACCTGTCCCGTAGACCTACCACACACACACACACACACACACACACACACACACACACACACACACACACACACACACACACACACACACACACACACACACACACACACACTTACTTTAAAAAAGAACAATTATTTCGTATATCATTTATTCTTTAACACTTAAAGTTTGACATTTTAAACTCCCAAAACAGGAAGCGTGCCCTGTTTGCCCCGCCCCGCTCCCGGAGACACCGGAAGTACCAAAAATCCACGCGAGATTCGAATAACTAGGTCAAATCTGGAATCGCATTTTGACATCACGGCGCTGGAGATAGACTTTCATATAGTAAATATGACTTCACCTAGATGGAGCGGCTTCAGAAATAAGACTTAAATAGGACGCCCTCTTACTACTAAAGGGTACACACAATGCAATATATACATTACGGACACTAATAGAAAGGTCAATATAGACGCAGAAAGACATATATTTGTGCTTCATAGATTATACCAAGGCACTTCTTAAAGTAAAACATGATGAACTGATTAAAATATTGGAAGATATCAATATTGATGGGAAAGATTTAAGAATAATAAAGAATATTTACTGGAACCAAGTAGCAGCAATTAATATGGGTAATAAAGAGGCAGTTACGAAGAGATAAAGCTAGGAGTACACAGGGGTGTTGCTATGTAGCGTCGGAGGCAAGAGTCAATGATATCGAATTAAACACAAAATATGGCAAACGGAACAGAATAAGTTAATTGAGAAGCGCATGAATACAAATGTTGCTATATGACGTCACAAAGGAACTACGCTACTATAGGGAGACGTTTGGAAACATCATGGATGAATGGCGCACGACATGACAACACCTGTACACTTACATTAATAGCCAACTGAAGAACTTTATGGATATAATATTTGATATTACAACAAGAGGAGGAAATAACGCCACGATCCGTGGGAAGAAGGAGGTTTGGAAAAAGGGCGTGTAGAGCGGAGGAAATAATAAAGTTTATTTCGTCATAATATGCCGGTTCAATGTCAGCTCGAAGTCAAAGGATCAGCTATATGCAGAATTCTGTAAGTCATATTGTTTAGCAAACGGAAACGTCAAATAATCATGGAACGATACAGAATGTGATATACATTCGTCATTTACTTCAAGATTCACATGAGATAAAGTCGGCAGCTAATTTCAAATATTTATTAATTATTATGTATTATATTTTGGACCGCCCCTCCCATTAACATGGGATCGATCCTGTATTAGTTTGGTCGACTGATCGCCTGCAATAAAGATTTATTGACGTGGAACACTGTCGTTACTGCGATAATTTCAGTTCAGTTGGATTTATGGTTCTCGTTGATCTGCTACAGTGTTTGTGTGAGGACAGCGAGCGTAAGGATAACAGTAATTGAAGATACAGGCATTATAGCAGGTGTCTCTTGTCACCGGTTCTCTTCTCCCTATATAGCGAAGTAATACTGAGAAAAATCAAGAAGACACGGGAATACTAATCGGAGGATATAATATAAATAATATGCCTAGGGGAATTTATAACATCAGATGGAAAATGTACAACAAAGATTATGAGCAGAATAGGGCAAGCAAAAGCCGCATTTCAGAAAATGAAGAGTATCTTATGCAATACGTCATTATCACTGAATGTAAGAAATAGAGTACTGAAATGCTATACAGAACCAGTTTTGCTGTATGACAGTGAATGTTGGAATGTAAATGAACAAATTAAGAAGAAATTAGAAGCAGTAGAGATGTGGTTCCTGAGACGAATGTTGCCAATTCCTTGGACTGCTAGAGTAACTAACAACGACTGCCTGAACGAGGCTAATGAAACTAGAACATTATATACAACAACAATTAAGAGACACACAGCTTTCTTTGGTCATGCGATGAGAAGATAGGCATTGGAGAACATCCTAACAACTGGAAAGATAGAGGGGAAGAGAGGCAGAAGCAGATCAAGAGAAATGATGCTGGGTGGAGGAATACCATCAGCAGAGTTGATCCAGAACACCAAAGAACGAGATCTGTGGACAGTGGAGAGCCATAAACGCCTACGCCAGCTTACATGGCACTTGATGATGATGATGTTGTATATACCGATGATGATGATGATATATATATATATATATATATATATATATATATATATATATATATATATATATATATATATATATATATATATATACACTGATATATAAATGAAACAAAAACCGACCATGCACGTATGAGGTCATACACACAGTGTCGAATCTCTTGTTTCATTTCTGGGAAATGTTAAAGTGTCCCCCCCCCCCCTTCTCCCTTAATACGAATATACACACATAATCTCAGTTCTAATTCTTACTTTGCTTAATTAGCTCTCAGTCAATTGTTACATAAATATTCTCAACTCTGATTCTTACTTCGTGTGGCATAATGCTAACCACCATTATTCATTTACCAAAACATACACGCAGGAGAGAGAATTAAAAATATCGCAATTGAATTTTCAGACGCAAAACCGAAACTAAACTTGGACAAACGGACGCGAAAGTGAAACTAAAAGATCGACGGATGACGTTAATTCTTAGAATTGTTTGATTTCTCGGAATTCATTTCATCAGCCAAAAAGCGCAATAGTTCATTGGATAGAAACTACACGTGAAACTCCTCCGCTAAGAAGCCCGCGGAGATTATGTTAATTGCGCACTTCTTCTACAGCCCTCTTGATGAGAAGACGCAAAAACTGGTGTGACCAAATTTTCATTTAAAGGACAGCAGAATGTCTTAATCTGAGGTAAGCTTGTGAATCCTTAGATTAAAACTGATGCCCAGATGTACCAAGTGTAAAGTGATGGTATCCAGTGTTTGTGAAGTCAATTGAAATGTATTATTTTAAATTAAAACCTCCGAAGTGTAAAATGTTTGACTGTAGATTCTGACGACGCAAAGCCGTTCCCGGGCAACTGACAATCTACTACTCTCTTTGAATACTGCAATCTCTGATATTCTTAAAGATAGTTATTAACTTTAAGAAGTGCATAATAATAATAATAATAATAATAATAATAATAATAGTAATAATACTATATTCTATTCTAGACAACTGTGCGAAGTGATGATTCTATTCTAAAACAATCTTGTGCATTTCTGCAGAAACACTGCTTAAATTACTATCACTATCGACAGCTCATAAGACAGTTTGTGTACTAGAAAAAGTGCCTCGTTTAAAACAGACTTATCTATGCCTATTTACAATCTAGAGAGCTGGAAAATAGATCATACTTTTCCTTTATCCTTCATCTATTGAATAAATAGGGTTTGATGGAATAAATATTTATATTATGTCATGTCAGATTTTACTCAGATAAGGGCACTCATGAACTGCATTACATCAGAAAAGTTATGCTTCGCGGAACACCATCACCAGCAGTGGACCGAACCCACTACTCAACATAACTTTAAACCCAACACTCAACATCACAACAATAACAGGTAATGGGGGAAGAGTTATTATACACAGAAGAAGGAAATGTTGGTTAATTGGGAAAACAGAGAATAATGTATACACACTACAAACCCAATGGAGTGATAGAAATGTTATAAATGTATGTCATTTATTCATATGCATTTTGACACCTCCTCACTCTTGTCACTGTCTTACTGTGCACGTCTCACTGACCCCAGGTCCTATGAGAACGTACATACAGCAGGAACCAGCTGATACCAGGCCTACACAGTGTGATAAACTCTGACCACCCCAAATTAACCCAACACTAGATTAGAGAGAAAAGAGGAAAGGGGGGGGGGGGAACTAGTTCCTACTTCAGGAATTTAGATTCTTCCGACCTACTTCTTATTTTTGTATTGAAAAGAATGTACATATGTATTCGACTATTACACAGTGAAATCTTGGTGGCTACATACCAACAACCACCTGGCCAAACCAACCACCTGGCCAAACCAACCCAGACCAGAGAGAGAGAGAGAGAGAGAGAGAGAGAGAGAGAGAGAGAGAGAGAGAGAGAGAGAGAGAGAGAGAGATGACCGTGAGATGGAAGATGACTAAGCCATGAGCAAAGTATAGGAAGCTTTTCAGAGACGCTACACGGGCAGACCTGAAGTGGATCCATCAGACAATGGACCGAAGCTATCCTAATCTTTCCAGCACAGGTTTATTTCTATAACAAGAACACCCCACACCATTTCAGGAACAGATTCCTAATTTTATGAATTAACATCACCACACTCATATGTACACCATTTGAATGTTTACAATGTTCTCCAGAAATGTTGACATTGATGTTATTTATGACGACTGTAATTTGGGTCTATAGGCCAATTTCTATGTTCTCCTATGTAAACCACTGTGGAAAATGTATTTAAAAGGCCAGAGGACACAGGCCAGTCAATAAATTGATGAACTGTTCAATGACCTTATGTGATTTGTGAGTCAAACCTATCTGTGATTCTCCATCTTGTGTGTGTACAACATGTGTCAATGTCTACTGAGATTTGTCAATTGTTTAATTGTTAACACAAATCCACTCATGAGAAATTACTAAAATTGAGGAGACAAGACTCTAGATCTATCAACTGCTCATCATCCATGCTTTCTTAACATAAATCAGGCTGAGAGAATTCTCCAGACTTTTCCTCAGAATTTATAAATAAAAGGGGTCTCAAGAGCTAAAGAAATCCTTGGAGAGGGGCAGAGTCTCAATTTAGTATTTACTATTCCCACCAGGACCATAATCTACATCTCTTAGACTAAATTAATAAGACGACGCCTGCAGATAACTCGAGGGTCATATTCTGGGGTTATTGAAGACAGAAGAGGATGGGGCCCAACTTCTTTGGTTAGAAAAGGGGCATGCACTAAAGTGATTTCCCAGTCCATTCAGAATATATGACACTTCGCTAATTCATTCCCCGTCAATTGTTACACAAATAATATGAACTCTAATTATTACTTTGCCTAATTCACTTCCAGTCAATTGTTACACAAATATTCCCATCTCTAATTCTTAGTGTGCATAATTCTCTCCCAGTCAATTGTTACACTAATTCTCTCATCTCTAATTATAATTTTGCCTAATTCTCCACAGTCAGCTGTTACACTAATGATCTCAGCTCTAGTTATTACTTTGCCCAATTCGCTCCCAGTTAATTACACTAATTATCTCGCCTCTATTTATTACCTTACCTTATTCTCTCCCAGTCAATTTTTACACTAATTATGTAAGATCTAATTATTACGTTGCCTAATTCGTTTCCAGTCAATTATTACACTAACAGTCGCAGCCGTCAGTCTTACTTTTCTTAATTAGGTTCCATAAATGGTGACCCACAGGTCATAGGTCTGGATCCGAATGCAGACAGACTTCCAAAATCCACCTTGGCTGAAGGGTCGACCTGGCTTAAATATGGGTACCAAGACATTTCGTGGGAGATAAAAGCGGCCTAAATGATACTGACAACATCCCCTACCTAGTGCCAGCTTGCATATAAAAATATCGATCTAAGACAAAATGCCCAATGCGCCTAAAGGCATATGTATAACTATGTATTTATATTTTCTTAGAATAAAACAGGCCACAATCCCCCACGTAGCTGTTTGTGATTTCTTGGCAAGTTTACGCTCAGTAGCTTGACATTGCTTTCTGAACAACAGCACTATTACTATTTTATGAAAATTAACGGTCCTCTATCAAATTGCCCGCATCTGTGTTTAGAACGCGGTGTGCGGGATTACGAATTGGGCCCATAAAGCCTTCGCCACAGAGCATCAGAACAGCCTATTAAAATATTCTTTTATGTCATAAGCTCTTGCCGATGACTGTCCCGTTGGTATCAGGAAAGACAAAGCATAATTCCAAAGTAAGCCCGGGAGTTTTCATATGTATTAGCTGTGTTTCTGAGCGCCCCTGAAGCATTACCCCACGTGATACTCATAGATTCCCAGCGGGCGTGCTATTCATGTATTCTGGGGCATGATTATGGTAAAAGCAGTGATAAAAGTCCATGTGTCTGTTTGTCGGACAATTAATTATTGACCACCATATTTGATGGATCTCCGCGATCAGTATAATTATTCCATTGGTGCATTAATGTACGTCATTTTAGAGATTATGATCTTTGAGAGAGTCTCAACCCTCAGCCTTCGCTGTCACCTTTCATATTTGGAGGCTGTTAAGTGGAAATGGCACAGACACGTTTTTCATTGGTACCTTGCCGTCTTGACAGACGATAGTTTGTGCTTCAAAAAGGCACAGTAACTTTTACCAATGGCGGTAGCGAATGTAACTGATAAGGCCAATTCGCGCTGTAAATGTTCGTTCACAGTGGGTGCATGTGAACACGTGGTTATTTCCACCACCATGCACAATCTTACGTCTCACACGCTTGGTGTGTGACTTATCTACAATAATTTTCTCCTTTGTCTTTATTCCATTTCTGATGTTTGCCCTCCATGCAACACGTTCAGCGGCGACTTGCTCCCAATGTGCATTATCAATGCCTGTATCAATCATGTCCCGTTTACACACATCTTTGTATCGTAGTAGAGGCCGACCCTGAGATCTCTTACCCATCTGTAATTCACCAAAAAAGATGTCCTTTGGTATTCTACCATCATCCACCCTCCTAAGATGTCCTATCCATCTAAGTCTACGAAGACTGAGCATGGAATAAACCGTCACACAACCTGATTTTTCCAATACTTCAGTATTTGTGATTTTGTCTTGCCACTTAATACCAAGAATTCTTCGCAGACGCCGCATATGAAAGCTGTTTAAACGTTTCTCTTGGTGTGAGTAAGTTGTCCAGGCTTCACTGGCATAAATAAGAGTATTAAGGACACAGGCTTGATAGACAATGACTTTTGATTTGGCAGTAAGCTTCATGTTCTTCCAGACTCTTTTTCTAAACCTGTTCATTGTTGTTGCTGCCTTACCAATCCGGATGTTGATTTCCTGATCTATGGATAATTTGCTATGTACCACTGATCCTAGATATGTAAAATAGACTAACATCTCTAGTCCGGCGTCGTCATCAAAGATTGATGGTACCCCATGTGCATCTTGTGACATAATCTGTGTCTTCTTTTTGCTAATTGTTAAACTAAATTCAGAACAAGCATTGGAGAATGCAGATAGTGGACATTGTAATTCTTCCTCAGAGTGGGTCGTAACTGCAGCATCATCTGCAAAAAGCAACTCTCTGATCAGTACCTTCCTAATTTTGTTCTTGACCTTCAATCTCTGAGCATTGTAAAGGCCACCATCTGAGCGAGAGTGAATGTATATACCACCATCCTGATCACGAAAGGAATATTTCAATAGTAGTGAAAAGTATATTCCAAAGAGGGTGGGAGCTAGTACACAACCTTGCTTAACTTCACTCTTCATTTCAAACACTTCAGAAGTTGCACCATCAAACTTGATTATACCCTTCATGCCTTTGTGGATTCCACAACTGACAGAAGAGTTGGTAGGCAGCCAATCTTCTTTAGTGCCTTGAACAGACCCTCATGACTGACCAAATCAAATGCCTTTGTGAGGTCGATGAAGGCAATAAACAGTGGTTGATTCTGTTCACGGCATTTTTCTTGCATTTGTCGCAATGTGAATATCATATCAGTGGTAGACCGGTTCTGTCGAAAGCCACACTGTGATCGGGGTAGACTTGATCTCCTAGGACTTGAAGTCTGCGCAGAACAATTCTGGCAAATACTTTTCCAACAATACACAGAAGTGAGATACCCTTATAGTTGTTGCAATCACTCCGATCGCCCTTGTTCTTGTACAGTGTTATGATGCTTGAATCTTTGAAATCCTGTGGGACTTGTCCTTCTCGCCAGCATAGCTCTATTAGCTGGTGGATATGTAGAGTGAGTGTGTCTTGCCCACTCCTGATAACCTCTATTGGAATCCCATCCTTACCTGGAGCCTTGCCAGATGCAAGTTAATTTATAGCACACTTAACTTCTGTTATGGTGGGAAGTGTGTCCAGGTGGTCGAGAGTTGGTAGAGACTCTATAGCGTTGGGGGCATCATCCGCTAGTTTGGTCTCACTTGAGTAAAGCTCCAAATAGTGCTATACCCATCTGTCCATCTGCTGTTTCTTATCAGTTATGATTTCTCCAGTCAAGGTTTTCAATGGTGCACTTCTTTTGATCACTGGACCACACGCTTTCTTTATTCCTTCATACATGTTTCTGATGTTTCCCTTATCACTTGCGGTTTGAATGAACTCACATCATCATCATCATCAAGTGCCGTGCCGGCTGGCGTAGGCGTTCATGGCTCTCCATAGATCTCGGTCTTTGGTTTTCTGGATCAACTCTGCTGCTGATATTCCTCCATGCCACCTTCTCAATCCATCCAGCATCACTTCTCTTGGTCTACCTCTGCCTCTCTTCCCCTCGATCTTTCCAGTTGTTACGATGTTCTCCAATGCCTCTCTTCTCATCACATGACCGAGGAAAGCTGTTTGTCTCTGTCTTATTGTTATATATAATGTTCTAGTTTCGTTAGCCTGTTTCAGGCAGTCGTCGTTAGTTACTCTGGCAGTCCAAGGAATTCGCAACATTCGTCTCAGGAACCACATCTCTGTTGCTTCTAATTTCTACTTAATTTGTTCATTTACATTCCAAGATTCACTGCCATACAGCAAAACTGGTTCTACATAGCATTTCAGCACTCTCTTTCTTACATTCAGTGATAGTGACTTATTGCATAAGATACTCTTCATTTTCTGAAATGCGGCTTTTGCCTGCCCTATTCTGCTCCTAATCTCTATTGTACATCTTCCATCTGATGTTATAAATGCCCCTAGGTATCTAAAATTATCAACTTGGTTAAGGATTTTCCCTTCTATTTCTATGTCACATTTTGGTGTCACCATTTTCTTTGATATTACCATTGTTACTGTTTTCTTGATATTCAAGGAGAGTCCTTTCCTTGCACTCTCTGTTACTACTACGTCTAATAATTGTTGTAGGTCTGTTGAATTATCCGCCACCAATACTGTGTCATCTGCATAAAAAAAATTGTGTTGCGTATCCCTTACGGGACGTTGCAGTCAACACCAGCATTTTCAGCTGCTGTTGATGTACTAGGCAAGTGGTACGTTCAGTAGTTTGCCATTGCTTTCTGAACGACCGGCCTCTATACCTTTTTCGAAAAAACCAGCACCGCCGTGTTTCGAACCCGGGTATACGGGCTCACAAACTGCGTTCGCAAGCCCTTCAGCCACAGAGACCGACTCTGCATAGCGTATATTATTTATATTATAACCTCCAACTAGTATTCCTGGCATCTCTTTGATCTCTGTCATTATTACTTCGCTATACAGGGAGAAAAGATCTGGTGACAAGACACACCCTTGTCGTACTCCTAGCTTTATCTGTTCGTAACTACCCTCTTTATTTCCCATTTTAATTGCTGCTACTTGGCTCCAGTAAATATTCTTTCTTCTTCAGCGTTCCGAGCCATTGAGGTTCTTTGCTGCAAATACAATCCGTCTCCATTCGTCTCTCTGGTGGACCTTCTCTTGCCAGTCGTTGATTCCAAGTGCTTGTAGGTCTGTACATGTATTATCTCTCCACCGCCTTCTTGGTCTACCTCGGGGTCTACGGTCATTTATTTCCTGAGTGTAAGCGAGTTTTGTTTCCCTATTATCTTCCATTCTTTCTATATGCCCCAGCCATTGTAGTCTATTAGCCTTCATGATACCAGTGATTAGCGGGGACTTAAACAGATCATAAATGTCTTTGTTACTTCTTCTTTTCCACTCTCCACTTTGTGTATCCCTAATGGGTCCAAAGATGCGTCTTAAAATTTTGTTCTCAAAGGTTTGTAACAAGGCTTCGTCTCCTTTCGTTGTACTCCAGGTTTCAGAGCCATACAGCACAACTGGTCTGATCAGTGTTTTGTATATTGTGATTTTGGTGTTACGAGATAGCGCCTTTGATTTTAGTAGATGTTGTAGTGCATAGTATATCTTATTTCCAGAGTTGATTCTAGTTTGTATTTCTTCCCTTATGATGTTGGAGCAGTTGAAGATCGTACCCAGGTATTTGTATGTTTCCGTTCTTTTAATGGTCATATTATCTATTTGTATGTGGCCAGAGTTTCTAGCCATTCCGTCTCTTGAAATTACCATATATTCTGTCTTATCTTGGTTGATAACCAGCCCCATCTGTTGGGCTTTTTCCTTTAAGTGAGTCAATATTTCCAATGTCTTTTGTTCACTTTGCCCTATAATATCTATATCATCTGCATAACCAAGCAGCTTGGATGTTCCTCCAATATCACATTCCTCCTTTACCTTCCTTACAACTTTCTCTAGAGCCAGATTGAAGAGTAGCGGCGATAGTGCATCACCCTGTTTCAAGCCAGATGTTATTTGGAAGGGGTCTGATTTCCTGCCTTTATATGTTACTATATTATAAGTATCTTCCATGCATAGTCTGGTCATGTTGATTAACTTCCTTGGTATTCCAAATTCCTGCATAGCATTCCATAGACTATTCCTATGGACACTATCATAAGCCTTTTTAAAATCCACAAAAATATTATGGAGATCTCTTTTATATTCCCAATGTTTCTCGGCTATTTGTCGTAAGATAAATATCTGATCTATTGTTGATCTGTTTTGTCTAAAACCCGCCTGGTAGTCACCTAATATGTCTTCTGAATATGGTTTTAGTCTATTTAGTAATACTGCGGATAGTATCTTATAGCTTGTGGACAGTAGTGATATTCCTCTATAATTTCCACATTGGAACTTGTCTCCTTTCTTAAAGATAGGTATCAATAATGACTCTTTCCAGTCATGGGGTAATTCTTCTGTCCTCCAGATTTTTATTATTAGTTCGTATAGCTTTAGATGTAATGCATGGCCACCTGCCTTTATAAATACAGCAGCAATTCCATCAGTCCCAGTTGCCTTATTGTTTTTAAGTCGTGTGATTACATATAGGATTTCTTCAAATGTAGGTTCTTCAATTTGTGGTTCGCATGTTAGAACCTCTTCCTGTGAGAAAATGTTACTTGGAGCTTCACAATTTAGTAATTCAATAAAATATTCTTTCCATGTGTTGCACATTTCCTCATTGGTATTTATCATATTCCCATTTTTGTCTTTTAAACCATATGTGTTTTGTTGGTGCCCTCGTTTCATTGACTTCAGTTCTTTAAAAAATTTTCTGGATTCATTTTTCTGGTGATTAGTTTCCATATCTTTGATTATATTACTCATATATTCTCGCTTCTGCTGTCTGACTATTTTTGTAGCCTCTTTACATTCATTTCTATAATGCTCTTCCTTTTGGATGTTATTGATGTCATTTAACCATACATGTCTGGCATTCTTCTTCCTAATGACTGCTTCTTCACATTTTTGATTGAACCATCTGTTCTTTCTATGCGTGGTTAACACACCGAGACATTCTTCTGCGGTAGACTGAATTGTATTCTTGATGTTCAACCAAGTTTGGTCAATGCTTTCCTCCAAAGGGTTTTGCAGAGTTTCAAGTTTACATTTTATTTCATCTGTAAATTTCTCTTTGACTGTAATGTCTTGCAGTTTTTCTCTGTTATATGTTGGGTGTAATCTTTGTAATTTAGTATAGAAAGCTCTCTTAAGTTTTATTTTAAATTTTGCTCCAACGAGGAAGTGGTCACTGTGGCACTCAGCTCCTCTATAACTTCTGACTTGCTGTATGTTTGATGCATTTCTGTTGTTAATTAAAATGTGATCTATTTGATTATAGGTTCTATTGTCACATGATTTCCAAGTTTGTTTGTGTATATCCTTTCTTTGTAGTCTGGTACTGCTAACCTGCAGTCCTTTGGCTTCTGCCAGGTTGATGACTCTCCATCCATTATCATTTGAAGTTGTATGTAGGCTTTCCATACCGGCCACTTTTTTTATTAGTTTGCTCTCTACCTATTTTTGCATTGAAGTCTCCCAGCACAATCAGGATGTCCTGTTTGGGGGTTTCTTCTATGACATCTTCCAGATCATTATAAAAGTCTTCTTTAATATCATCTTCTTTCTCTTCAGTAGGTGCATGTACATTAATCATCGTTATATTTTTCCATTTACCTTTTATTCGTAATTTACTAATCCTGTCATTAAAAGCTTTAAAGTTTAAAACGTTCCCCCATAACTCTTTTTTGATGACAAATCCTGTTCCTAATTCATGTTTATTTTGGGTGTTTCCTCCATATATTATAATCATTCCATTTTGCTCTAAAGTACCCTCTCCTGGCCACCTTATTTCTTGAATTGCTGTTATATCCATTTGATATTCAAACAGCTCCCGGGTTAGTTCTTCGGCCGCTCCAGCTCGATATAGTGTCCGTACATTCCATGTTCCAAATCTCAAAAGTCCTTTAACGTTCCAAGGTCGTTGTCCAGATAAGTCAGTCCGATATCGAGGCTCATGTATTTGTTTCGTAACAAAGAAAGGTTTTTACAACGGTGGGGATGTTAACCCCACGCTTCAACCCCCAACCTGGAGGACCAGGGTGTTTCTCTTTGTCTGTTCTCTACCCTTTGACCTGTCCGGCTTGGGAGGCCCTGCTGGTAGCTACGCTACCGCCGGCATAGCTCTCAGGGTCATTGAGAAACTCAAGTTCCCCCACCACGACAAGGTGGAAACACCATCGGGGGAGCCGAATATTCTTTATTATTCTTAAATCTTTTCCATCAGTGTTGATATCTTCCAACATTTTAATCAGTTCATTATGTTTTACTTTATCAAATGCATTAGTATAATCTATGAAGCACAAATATATGTCTCTCTGTTTCTCTATTGACCTTTCTATTAGTGTCCGTAATGTATAAATTGCATTGTTTGTGCCCTTTCCTTCCACAAATCCACTGCTGTAAATATCATTCAACATTTTGGTTAATATATCTACTCCAAATTCTCCCAATACTTCTAATTCTTCTATTGTGATTTCATCTGGCCCAGCTGTTTTTCCTTTCTTCATACGTTTCATAGCGTCAGCGACTTCTTCTTTCAGAATAGGTGGACCTTCTAAGTTACTATCTTCTGTTAATTCTTCCCTTTCTCCTTCATATAATTCTCTTATATACTCATTCCACCTCTTCATTATAGCATCTTCCTCTAATATTATCTTTCCTGTTTTTGATTTCAAACACCCTGTATTTATTCTTATTTTTCTTCCTGTAAGCTCACTGATTTGTCTGTGCATATTTTTTGTATCTTTAATGGAATTTAATTCAATTTTTTTTGCATTGCTCGTTTAACCAACTTTCTTTAGCCTTCCCACATTTATCTTTTATTTCTTTATTTATCTTAGCGTATTCTTGTTTGTCATTTTTACTCTGTTTTCTTTTGTCCATCAGTTTTAAGATATCTTCATTCATCCATTTTTTCTTAGCTATTTTGCCTCTCTCCGGTAATACTTCTTTGCTAGTTTGATGAATGGAGTCCCTTAACATTTCCCATTGTTCATCTATACTCTGTATTTTAGTTATTGCATTGTACCTATTTTTCACAGTCACTCTGTATTGTTCTTGCATTTCTTTATCTATTTTCAGAACCTCTTTATTAAGTCTCATGTTCTTAACCATTTTTTCCCCTCTCTTTAATCTTACTTTTATATGTCCACATAGTGGTACATGATCACTATTACAGTCAGCACCAGGCATTGTCTTTACATTAATTAAAGCATTTATAAATCTTTTATTAATTAGTATGTAGTCAATTTGGTTGCGTATTTTCTTATCAGGGCTTATCCATGTGTACAGTCGTCTTTTATGGTGTTTAAACCATGTGTTTCCAATTATCATTTCATTGATATTTGCCCATTCTATTAGCTTTTCCCCTCTTTCATTTCTTGTACCTAAACCATAATTCCCCACTACATCCTCCATTTTTCCCTTTCCTACTTTTGCATTAAAATCACCAAGTATTATCTTTATTTCTTGTGATCCAATTTGAGCCATCGCCATTTCTATTTCGTCATAAAAGTGTTGTATTTCTTCATCACTACTGCTTGCTGTTGGTGCATATACTTGTATAATATTTATGTTATTGGTTTGCCTTTGATTTTTACCATAATAACTCTATCTGAAATACACCAGTATCCATTAATTGACTTGGCTGTTTTTTCGTCTAATATTATTCCTACACCCTTTTCATGTGTATCCCCTCCAGAATAAATTATTGTGTGATTGTCAGCTATAATTTTGCCCGATCCCTTCCATCTCATCTCACTAACACCTAGTATATTCATTTTCATGCTATCCATCTCTCTTAGAACATTGGTCAACTTTCCTAGCTCATTTAATGTCCTAACATTCCATGTTCCTACTCTAAATTTATTTATTTTAGTTAAGTTTTTGCCATCAGTAGCTGGATGACGGTCTGGTGTCACCTGTGGCTCATGACTGTCCCTACCGGACGAGGATGCCCTAAGACAGCCATTAACGTCCTTCACTAACTTTGAAATATGATTTGCCATGAAGTCTTGGGAAGATAATGTGGTGGTTTCCCCTTGCCTTCCACATTCACATGGTGGTCTTTTTACCTCTGCCTTTGACAGCCATTTCCGACTGTAAGGACAAGTGAGTGCCCTGCTCTGCTCAGCTGCGGAGTTGTCCACTTATTCCGGTGGATACTCGGTCCCCAGAGCTGTGTTAGCCACACCGTAGTGTGTTTCCATCCTCTACCGCGGGGAGGTGCAGTTGGGATTTTCCCTTCATAGAGTTATGGTCTCTGACCAAAACTCTCCAGTACTTTTAGTAACTTGATAAAATAATCATTTGCACACTGCCTGGCAGCCTTTTGCACATCCTTCCTAGCTTGATTTAGCTCACTCAGAGTGTTACGTGTTGATCTTTCCTTGTTTCTTAAGAGAGCTACCTTCTTCTTATCAATCAAGGGGTGCAGAGTCTGGCTGTTTACCGCAAACCAGTCCTGCCTCTTATGATCCATAGTGCCATAAACCCCTACGGCAGTTTTATGAAGAGTTTCCTTAAGTTGACCCCACTTTTCACTTACTGTACAATTTTCTGGTGTATCAGTGAAAGCGTCTTCAAGTTGCTGTTGAAACTGAAAGCACTTTTCAGGATCGTGAGTGTTAATAATATTAATCCTGGGGCTAGATTTGTGTTTAGCTGTGTAGATTCTCACATTTTTACATATTGAATTAAATTGTGCTTTCGCGCTCCTTCCATACTGTGTAAGACGAGACTACAACTGGCGGAAACTTGCTGTAAACTCAATCGTTGTGTCATCGTAGATGAACTCTCAACATTTCAGGCTATATGTATACTGTACCCCCAAAACAGATAAATATCATACCAGGAGAGTGTCTCTCCTTTACACTCAACGCCTTCATTGAATGATGGATCCACCGTAAGTTTTCGAACATTCCAAAAGTGTATATATTTCATCAGATGGTGCCCACGAGTAATGCAGTTCCTAATTAAGCAACGTTGTTATTTGTTGCTAGGCCTGTTATCTGTTGGGGTATCATCCTTGCCCTTCGGAGAAGTCCATAGGTGCTCAGATACTCCCCCAAACATATGCACCAGCGTTTAGTGTAAGTTCTATGTTGGTTGACGAGGCCTCGCATTCTCCCTATGTGCTTCTCGTGTTTGGCGGTGGCAATACTTATTCCCTGAATTCTCATTCTGGACAACGATATGGATACTCTGGCGTCAAAGTCATTTATTATCGACATCTCTATAAGATCATTAATACAATCCATAGGTTGGGGTTGCAGAGCCAGCAAGATTATCAGCTCGTTCATTTCCCTCAACTCTCACATGTCTCAAAACAAAGATAAAGGTGACTCTACTGACAACATACCTCCTCAGCGATTCAGTCCCTTCTCTACGCATAGAACCCGCCTCGACGTTTCGGATCTTGCTCATTGAATTACTTGGCACACACAAGTTGCTATAATTATGTGATTCCTGCCATATGAAAACTTGGGTTACTGCCATCACCACCATCGTCATACAGCTCGTGGTCACAGTGTGGACATCACTGGCTTCTTGAATGGTTCGGCCAACTGAACGTGCCGCGAATGACCACGCACTTTTCTGCTGCTGTATAACAGATCCTTCTGTACAGATAAGCACATTGGACTCAATCTGAATGTTCACCAATGAGCGCGCTGATCTCCGCAGTTACAGCAGCAGCATTCAGACTCTGCACTTTATGTTAAGCGTAACAATGCTCGAGAAGGTGTATGTCAGCGCTGAAGGCATAAGCACAGGCACCTATTCCTTACCGGGATTGATATTCGTAAGATTACAGACAAGTTTGTCATCATCTTCCGCCTGACCATGACAGTATGAGCTAGGGTCTCCCTGCGCCTTCATATATCCCGAACAAATGCATTTCAGATTCTATGGTATTGGAATGTCGTTTATCTGTCGTTTAGCCTTAGATTGCTATGTCTAAACCAATTTGGTATTTATGTCAGCAAAAATCCAATGTTTGAAGGTAGTTTTGACACTGCATATTTGATGCACAATGCTAATGAATGGCAAACACACTTATACTGAACACATGAAGGAGATACATCTGTCATTCTGGACCAAACTGACTTGTTGCATCCTACCATGCTGGAAGCACCATCTGATGCAAAACCAATGCAATTTTTTAATGTTTGATTACATTTTCCAATTTCAGTGTTAATCAAATTAAATATATTCTCTCCTGTAGCCTCCTGAACTGGAATCAAACCTAGAAAACTAGTAGTAATTTCATTTCTTTTATCGCTGAGGTATCTAACTAAAATACACAAATACTTTTGGGTCGAGACATCAGTGGACTCATCAATGATAAGTGTATACTTCTTGTTTTGCAGATCTATAATTAGATCAGATTTTAAAGACGGTGAAATAACATTTCTTATTAGTGATATGCACGTCGTTCGGTGCATTTTTATCTGATCAAGAGTGCTGCCACATCCATGGGCTACCATTATTTCACCTAAGTGATCGATGGTGCGTATGACACAATGGCAGGCCATGCTAACAGCAATTTGTAACTCTGCTAATTTGACTTTATCATCAATTTTCTTCCTTATTGTCATCACTGAAAGTGCTTTTTTGTGAAGAAGATGGCGCGCTCCGCTTGTGTTTTTCTGTTGTTGCATGATTTGCGAGATTTGAAAGTCTTGGAGCAATATTACAATGGCACAATTTGCAATATGCCTGTTCAGAACCGTCAGTGGATTTCTTGAGCCACACAAATGTATTTTCCCATTGATCATTATATTTCCGATTAGTATCATAAGATGGTTTCCACTTTGGGATGATACTAGGCTCAATAATAAGAAATACTTGCGACTTGCAATGAATTTGAACACTGAACTGAACAGTAAGGTGGGTGGCTGCGCAATGCGTGAGTACGCATAGAATAGGACCAGGTACAAGTACAGTACGAAAACCATACGTGTTTAATAGAAAAATTAACGTGAGAAATAAAAAAAAAAAACAGAGGCGTATGCATTTACAAATGTTTATAAAGCCCCCCCCCCCCCCAAAAAAAAAATCCAAAACGCCAAACTGATTTTCCGATGCCAAACCTGGTTTTAAAAAAGCCAAATTTGACACATTTGGCGTTTAAAAAGCCAATCTTGTCACCCTGGTACTGACTTCAGAAAGAGATCTTGACTGCACGCATAATTAGCGCCGTCAAGTGCAGGAAAGAAAGCCACTGCGAAATTCCCTCTTCAAAGAAAATGCGCAGGAGTGAGAAGATGTATACGCCATGATAGGATAGTCAGTTAAACTCCCAATTGATTATTTATATCACTATTAACATGTTTCTGATATATACACAAATATATTTTACTGACAGTGCATATAATTAGATGTATTAGCCCGGAGTGAGTGATGCAACATCATCATTCGACAGATCAGAAGATGGCATTTGACACCAACCCATTCATTATTTTCCCCTCTTTAGCCTGTCACCCTTTTCTCTAAACATAACCTGATTCAGGGGATGCAGTTTATATGCACTAATTTTCAGATATGCATGAACCCTCCAGATCTTGACCCTGTGGCCCATGGTCGAAAAGTCAAGGAGGTTTCTCATTGCTGCACAGCAAGTGTCTCTCGTACAGCCCAAAATAATGTGCATGGCTTCATTTTGTATCCTTTCAAGTCTAATCTGTGTATGGCAGCCAGTGAGAATGGCAAGGACAATACTCTATCTATAGGTTATGGTACCGGTCATTGGAACAGAAGTGTTAAGTCTGCTGGATATTGACGGTTGCAATGACTCTCATCGCTGACAGACCTGTTCGAGGTTTAATTATCACATAATCGACATGTTCTCAGCTAGTCCTATAACAAGCAATGCTGACTTATGCTGCTATCTCCACATTAAGCATGGTTGTTTTTTTTCTGCATTTCATAATATGTCATGTTGTACTATGCTGCTAGTAAAAAGGAGATATATGTTCCTTGCTGTTATATGTGGTCAGTCCTACAACAAGCAATGCTGTTCTGCGTTGCTAGTTGCACAATAAACAATGGTGTTCTATGTTGCTGATGCCACAATAAGCAGCGTTGTTTTATGTTCATTGTTCCACAATAAACAACGAGGTTCTACGTTATTAACTCCACAATAAGCAGCGTTGTTGTATGTTGCTAGTTCCACAATAAACCACGAGGTTCCATGTTACTAATTCCACAATAAACAGTGCTGTTCTATGTTGCTAGTCACACGATAAACTTCCGGTAACCAGCATGGCTGTTAGGCATTGAATTAGGCGAACCTTCTGGCCTACAGAGACAACAGTGGAAAATAAACTTTATGGACCGCTGAATGAACTAAAAAAGACTGTTAGATTCATACAAGAGACGACATTGCAGTTGTAGACATGTTTCAAGCGAACGAAAGAAGAAGAAGAAGGCATTGAATCGCTATGACCTCTGGAGTATTTATCCTTGTGGCTACGGTTTGCATTTCGTATTTTCCTCATGTTGGATTGGTAGTATATGGTTTCGTCGCCCTGCTACTGAGTGAGTGCGTGGCGCGACTCTGTGAGCTGTGATATTCACGTGGAATGCTTTTACATGCCCGCTTTTGTTTGTACAGTGACCTGATTGTTGGAAACAATGGCTACCGGCTGTTGGTAAATTTACTGATTTGCCTTTTCGGTTCACGAGTGCATTTTCAGGAACCTCCTGGGAGTCGGCGCTGGAGCTGCGGAGTTCGTGCTTTATGCGACGCTTTCGGCGGGTCGCCCTGTGGATAGAATCAGAGCCATGTGAGAAAACACGGGTCAATGAGGTCTTTCTGGTGACTGCCGATTCCATCGACTATGAACTATGGTTTCCGTGGAGGACTTTTGTGTTGACATTCTGGCGGCGGCATTATGCACAGCGTACCTGTGCGGGCTGTTGCATTGCCGAGACTCCTGTCTGTACCACTGTTCACATTGGACAGTGGGGAGCATTTTGTGTGATATTCACTGGCACAGGAACGGAGCATAATGGGGACGACCCGTTGCCGTGAAGTTGGAACCTCGACTAACTAACTAACAAAAACAATACTGTGACGAAACAACAGGAGGTGTCAGACAGTTGTAGTCACGTGCTATACAACATAGAAACTGCGTTAAAGCAAGCGCTATTTCAATGTGAAACATCGTCTTAGTGCCATTTTCAGTTGCGAGTTCTCGCACAGACGTAGACAACAGTGAAGGCTGCGTGTTCAGACTCTCTCAAAGGTTATTATGTCCATAAGGACGAGGGTATTGATTCCATAATATGATTGTTATTCTGATGGTACAGGTTTCTGAATCCAAACCATTCTTGGACCTCTCAAATGTTTTGATGAATAATTAATTACCCGACGACCAGAGGGGTACTTTAGTGTCACTGCTTTTAGCGTGATGATGTCCTGGATGCCATCACTAGCATGTCCGAAACAACGCGAAACATATCACATGATTTATTACTTTTGAAGCAGTGAAAGCAGAACAAGTCCGTACCAAAACTACGAAGCTTGTTGTGGAATTATGATTTGTCTGTCCATATATAAACGGGCTGTTGTTTGTTGAGACTCCTGTCTTTTCCACTTTTCACATTGGGCAGTGAGGAGCGTTTTGTGTGATATTCACTGGCACAGGAACGGAGCATAATGGGGACGACCCGTTGCTGTGAAGTTGGAACTGCGACTAACTAACTAACTAACTAACTAATATAAACGGTTCAGTCATCGGCTAGAACTTGTGACTTATAAGAATATCTTAGCACGTTGTCCTGATGCTACCTACAACTGACAAAGAGTGTGGAATGTGTTAATGCATCGATTTGAGACTAATGGCAGGATTTACGTGTACCATGGAAAGCAAGATTACAAGGCTTGGATTAGGATTGATCTTATTGTGCTTCTACTGGATGGACGGTAATCTGAACGTTTGATTTTGTTTGGTTTGTTTACATTGCATTGTTTTGAATTAACTTTATATTAGTAGTAGTAGACACCTTGCAGTCTTGAAAGACTAAAGTATGTGAGTGGAATATGGCCAATATTCCATCACAATGTCTGGGCAGAGCTTCAGAGATCATGTGATGCCCAAACGACATGACCCCTCCCTCGGCCTAGTCTTGTGTATTCCAGAGGAATGGGTAACCAATACGTCTGGCACAAGGTAGGCTGCAGACGCTGGCGGCTCAGCGTCAATCCACCGAGACCTCACCACCACGAGCCGGTGGCGAGTTATGGCCAGACCCTGACACCCAAGGGACCCGGCTTAGAGACGTTCGGCCATGTCCCACAGGTGAGGGCCTTTTACGAGCCCGGACCATGAGGGCGCGCACATCTGTCAATCACAAGTGTCCGGACCTGTGTAAAGCGTGCACTATCGTCAGACTCCCCACCTGACTTATAGCGGTCCCCGCGACCAGCGGGAATAGGTCCGCCATAGCTACCGCAGGAGATATTGCCTGTCTATTTGCAAGCAAATTTCCCATACTTCCACTGTGCGGCTCTCGCGACCAGCGAGAATAGGCCCGCCGGAGATTTGCTCGTCTGCTGCGAACAAATCTCTACCGAGAGACTGAATAAGTAAAGAAACGATAAAAGTAGTGGTATTTCAATTGCGCTTGCGCTCCCACCTATGCTACACCCTTCATGTGTCTTCACAAAGTCGGACTAGAGTCAGGCTCAACAGGGTCTTCTTTCCCCGCTGATTCTACCAAGCCCGTTCCCTTGGCTGTGGTTTCGCTAGATAGTAGATAGGGACAGTGGGAATCTCGTTAATCCATTCATGCGCGTCACTAATTAGATGACGAGGCATTTGGCTACCTTAAGAGAGTCATAGTCAAACGTTATATATATATATATATATATTACAGTTGTTTTACATGTATATACAATGAAACGGTAAAGCATACAGAAGAACAGGACACTAAATGCCAAGGTTTGTAATTTGGTGGATATTTTGCTCAGTAACTCATCACGAGATCTAAAACAACAGTAGATGACCGAATTAACACACAAGAAATGTATTCTTGTCTGAGATTTAGTCTAGCGAATTATAAACATATTACAGAAAGACTTACAGTTTATATCCAGGATTGCGATATGTTTATTATACTTGTCTTTGAACCATTTCCGAATTAGAACTGAGATTTTTAATGTACCAATATATTAAATGACTGAACGGAATGAGATAAAGTAACCATTAGAGTTGAGATCGTTAGTATAACAACTGATTTGGAACTGACACAAAGTATGATTGACCTAGAGGATTGGCTATGGTTGTGTCTAGAGGATGTCTGTGTGAATGTTGTGTTGAACGACTGATCAACCACGATGCATCAATACTCAACATAGTCTTGTTGAGTTGAGCGCACATAATCATTTATTTGAACAACTGGATACAACATTATTCCTCAGGAACGTTCATCATCACATATATATATACATTGCATAGGGACAGATACAGTACCATCCATCCATTCATCATGTGCCATGCCGGTAAGCGTGGGCGGTCATATTTTGCCATCTCACTCGATCACCAGAGCCGTGGATCAGTTCTGTGTTTCTGCCTCAACCATGCCATGAGTCCAAGCCATCCAGGCATTTGCTTCTAGGTCTTCCTCTTGGTCTGTTCCCTTCGATCTTACCAGTTGTCACCAAGTTCTCCAATTCATTTCTTCTCATAACATGCCCAAAAAATGTTGACTGTCTGCGTCTAATGTCTCTAATCAGTTTACGATCTTCATTTGTTTCTTAAAGGACCTGTTCATTGGTCTTTCTGTCTGTCCATGGTATTCTTTGCATTTTCCTGAGAAACCACATTTCTACAGCCATCAGATGTTTTTCAGCTTGACTGCTCATTGTCCAAGCTTCACATCCATATAAAAGTACAGGTTCTATGTAGCACCTCAACACTATTTTTCTCGTTTCAATTGATATCTTTTTATTGGTCAGTATGTTTTTCACCTTGCTAAAGGCATGACGATTCTTGTTCTAATCTATTCAAGGCATCTCCCATCAGATGTTATTACTGTTCCGAGATAATTGTACCTATTCACTTGTTGAAGAATATTCCCATTTACTTGTATATTACATTGTGGTATTTCGTTCTTCCTAGTGACGACCATAATCTGTGTCTTTTTACAATTTAATTCTAACCCTCGTTGTTCACTGTGTGTAACAACTGCATCTACTACATGTTGCAGGTCCTGTTCATTGTCTGCAATCAAGATTGTATCGTCTGCATATCTAATGTTATTGATGCATCGTCCCCCAATGTTGATTCCTTCCATGTCTTCAATATTTCTGAAAATATTTTCACTGTACAGGGAAAACAGATCTGGAGACATTACACATCCCTGTCTCACACCTCTCTTGATAGGCTGATATTGGCCTACGTCATCATCAACTCTTATGGCAGCTTGTTACTTCCAATATATGTTTTATACAAGTCTAAGGTCTTTTCCATCAATTTGTAGATCTTCAACCATCCTTATCATGTCAACATGTCTCACTTTATCGAAAGCCTTTGTGTAGTCAATAAAGCAAAGGTGTAGATCTTTGTTTACTTCTATAAATCGTTCAATTACGGTTCTCAGTAAATATATAGTACTTACTGTACCCTTGCCTTCTACAAACCCACATTGTTCTTTTCCTATTTCATGTTGTATTTTCCTCCTAACTCTTTGCATGATAATTCTTAGCAAAATCTTCGTGATGTGACTCATTATACTAATTGTTCGATGTTGATCACATTCCAAGGCTCCTGATTTCTTTGGGATTGCAATAAATACAGAATTACATAATTCATTAGGTATATTTCCAGTATCATATATTGTATTAAGCACACTGGTATCTTTATCTATTCCATATTCTTCTAAAGCATTAATCATTTCTGTTGTGACACTGTCTGAACCGGGGGTCTTGTAAGATTTCATATGGTTAAGAGCATTCTGAACCTCCATCTTCAAAATTGCTGGTCCTTCATTATTATTTTGAACATTGTAGTGTTCGTCTCTGTTGTCGTCATAAAGGTTTTTCACGTAATCTGACCATACATGTAAGATCTGATCTTTTTCTATTATGACTCTTCCATCTTTTGTCTTTAGGCAGCCTGCGGATGTACGTGTTCTTTGATTAGTAAGCTCCTGGATTCTTTTGTGCATTAATTTCGCATTTTTACTGTTGTGTTGTTTTTCAATTTCTTCACAGTTTTTCTCAAGCCATGTTTCTTTTGCCTCCCTACATAAGGTTCTGACTTCTCTGTGAATTCCTTCATATTTAGCAGTATTATTTTTGTTCTGTCTTCTTGTTTCCATTAGTTGTAACATTTCTTCAGTCATCCATGTCTTACGGCCCACTTTCTTTACTTTTGGAATAGTTTTTTCTGCTGCACAACTGATTGAATTCTTCAGCATTTCCCATTGATCATCTACATCTTGAAATAGGATCTCTAGATCAGACAATAAATCAAATTTGTTCTTTACTTCTATGTTAAAATTATCTTGTAATTCTTTGTCAGTTTTCAATTTGCACAAGTCATATTTAGGGTTTCCTGCTTTATACTTGACTTTCTTTAACTTTACGCTCAATGTGCCTGTAATTAAGCTGTGATCACTGTAACAGTCTGCATTTGGAACTGTTTTTACGACTGTTAACGCATTTCGAAACCTTTTGTTAATCAGGATGTAATCTATCTGGTTTTTAATCCTGCTGTCTGGACTCCTCCATTTTCCATAATCTCCTAGGATGCTGTTTAAATCAAGTGTTTCCTACAACCATTTCTTGTTCTTTTGCCCATTCTACAAGTCTGTATCCTCTTTCATTTCTTTCTCCCACACCATGGTTGCCTACACTGCATCCATCGCCTTGCTTTCCTATTTTTGCGTTGAAATCACCCATTATGATATTTATTTATGATTTTTTGCAGTTCTTCAAAGCAGACTCCATGTCGTTATAAAATTCATCTATACTTTCTTCACTGCATTCACTTGTTGGGGCATATACTTGAATGATATTTATTTTAAAAGGTCTTCCGTTTAATTTTACTAATAGAACTCTGTCTAACACAGCTCGATATCCTTTGACAGAATTTGATGTTTGTTTATCTAATATAATGGCTACACCTCTTTGGTGTTCTTCTCCCCCAGAGTAAATAATCTTATAATCATCTCCTGTCCTTATACCTGCCCCTTTCCATCTCGTTTCCGATATTCCTAATATGTTAATCTTCTCTCTCTCCATTTCTTGTTTGATGTTTCCTAATTTTCCATCTGCATTCATCGTTCTAACATTCCAAGTTCCTACTTTCAATGATATTAATCTTTTGCACCTAGTAGCCTGTTGACGGTCTGGGGTCTCCTGGTACGCATGACTATCCCTACCGGGCGAGGCTGCTCCTATGGAGCACCCATTTACGCCGTTTCTCTGATTATCGATGAGTCCACACAACATGGTTTTCTTGGCATTTATAAGGAAGGTAGTTTGCCATTGCTTTCCTTCCTAGCAGTGACCATACTGGTCAGTGACCGTAGCGATTGTCTCCTAAAAAAAGAGATCCTCTGCCTAGCGTAGTGAAGGTGAAGACCATAACCTACAACTATCTGTCGGCTTCTCTCTAGCTTCATCCAACACCTGCACCCATGGCTTCACGTAACCCTGATCGGGGGGCTAAACGGGTACTCCACCTTGCCCAAGTGTGTCCCGTAGGCTAGCGGAGGGAAGGAGGCGCCTTACTTTTACTTTGATAGGGGATACCTCTACCCCGCTACCCCCAGTACAGTAGGTACAGTACACGTAGTCCCAAACACTATCGCTGCTGACAACCGGGCTCAGTCTTTAATACTTAGCCTCAGAATTACTATCACTGAAAAACACAGGGCGGAGTTCTCTCGCTAACTCCGCTATCATTCGATTTTCCAGACCGCCGACCTCCACTGTCGGGTCCCAAAACTCAACTGTCCCCATCAACGTTTTCCTCTGTCTTTTCACCCTTCTTTGCAGCCCTACCCGGGGAATGCCATTTAACCCCGTGAACATGTTTATGTTGAAGAATTGCTACCCAGGGCGATCACATCGTCGGTTAGTTCCGGATAAACACATTGCAGAACATAATCTGGTAAAGTGACAATTAGAGTTACCATTGTTAGTGTAACAACTAACTTGGAACATAATCTAGTATAATGACAGTTAGAGTTCCTATTGTTAGTGTAACAACTCACTTGGACCAGAAACTAGGTAAAGTGACAATTAGAGTTGAGAGTTGCTGAGTTTTTGAGTTGAGTTGAGTTAAGAACCCACAACACTGTACTCAGGACATTCCCATACGTGCTCCGTCTCCTCGTTCAACAGCCAGCGAAGAGCCATACTACTAATCGTTCCCACCGCTATATGATTAACAGTTCTCCTGGTCTTTCCTCTCAGTTTCGAGATCCAGAACCCCTGCCGATTCCCCGCAATCTCATTCTTTCCACATATGGGTTCTCAATCTGTTCCTCCACCTTCTCCACCTGGTCCCACAAGCGCACGACCACCACCCCCTTGTCCATAGGCAAAATACCACCAACCAAAGAGGTGCCCTCCCTGCTAGCCTATCAGCCTGTTCTTTCCCTCGTACACCCGCATGCCCAGGTCAAAATATCCATACAATTCTCACGATCTGTGACCTCTGAAGTGACGAGAGCCATTCCACAGAAAACATTCCTTTCTCCACCTTGCTAAGCATACTCTTTGAATCCGTAATGAATACAACGTGTGTTGCAGTAGTCTCCTCTAGCCACCGGAATGCCGCTGTTACTGCCTCCACCTCCATTCTCATGCTGGAGGTCGTAGTCTCATATGCCAGACTCTCCTTTTTCAAGACTCGCCCATTAGCCTTTGCAATAAAGCCCCAGCAACTACGTCTGTTTCTGACCACTCATCCATCGGTGTAGATGACTATGTCACCTTGATGTGTGTTGTTCTGGATCAGCTGTTGCACTTCAAACTCAGTGCGGCCCACTGCCCATTCTCTGCACTCACGACCCCGTGTTATTATTACATTGTGCCAGTCCGTCATGTCTTCCGGAACTTCCACCCACTCTCTTTCACAATTGATGGTCTCTAGATCACACACCTGACTTATAGAAAGTTATGCCTGTGCCATCCATGACTTGCCTCGTCTTAGTCTATGACCCTTTACCATATCCATTGCTGCATGCAGCGCTTGATCCTTGTCTGCGGCAACTCTCAGGTACCATTTGGCCAGAAGGACCTGTGAGGTTTATTTATAGGGGTTACATCTGTTAGAATCTGGCCACATACAAATAGATAATATGACCATTAAAAGAACGGAAACATACAAATACCTGGGTACAATCTTCAACTGCTCCAACATCATAAGGGAAGAAATACAAACTAGAATCAACTCTGGAAATAAGATATACTATGCACTACAACATCTACTAAAATCAAATGCCCTATCTCGTAACACCAAAATCACTATATACAAAACACTGATCAGACCAGTTGTGCTGTATGGCTCTGAAACCTGGAGTACAACGAAAGGAGACGAAGCCTTGTTACAAACCTTTGAGAACAAAATTTTAAGACGCATCTTTGGACCCATTAGGGATACACAAAGTGGAGAGTGGAAAAGAAGAAGTAACAAAGACATTTATGATCTGTTTAAGTCCCCGCTAATCACTGGTATCATGAAGGCTAATAGACTACAATGGCTGGGGCATATAGAAAGAATGGAAGATAATAGGGAAACAAAACTCGCTTACACTCAGGAAATAAATGACCGTAGACCCCGAGGTAGACCAAGAAGGCGGTGGAGAGATAATACATGTACAGACCTACAAGCACTTGGAATCAACGACTGGCAAGAGAAGGTCCACCAGAGAGACGAATGGAGACGGATTGTATTTGCAGCAAAGAACCTCAATGGCTCGGAACGCTGAAGAAGAAGAAGAAGACATCTGTTAGAATGTAACACCCACTTAAGAGGAATTTAATTATCTGAGGAATATTATCAGGGTATGCCCAAAGGGGATGGGTTCCTATCCTCTATCAAGATCACCTTCTAGAAGCTAAATTTTATGGTTCGTACCCCCACGTGAAGATACCAAAGCTGGGTTCGTATCTACACGAATTAATGTAAAATAGATAAATATGTAAGTTTAGGCTTCTTGGGAAGGTATGGAGACCACGGACTGTTGCCACTATCACTAAATTGGATGCCATTTTCTATCACTGGGGAAAAGGTGCTAGTGTGCAGGTGTCCGCCCTCATGCGGTCTAAATTAGAATTATCATTTATGATTAATTAACCCACAAGTATGTGATGGACGAGAACAACAATATCATGACAGAACATGCACAGTATAAACATGACATACAGTGACATCACATAATATTTATGTTTACACACATTCTGTAAGAATCAATCAACAAATGGTCTGGTAACATAAGTGTAATAAATCCAAAAGAATATGATAACAAAATATTAATTTCATATAGAGTACATCTATGAAGAAAAATTGACATATATGTTCACCTGAAATGCTTACTGTGGTGAATGCATAATGGTGGAAACAAAACAAAACCCAAGTGAATTATTAAGTATACCACAACTGGATATATGTATCCTAAGTAAATAAAACATAAATAAAAGGATATTATGCCTTGTGCAGCTGATATCAGCCGGTAGGTACTTCGGTGGGTTTAAGATTCAACTGGATGCAAGTCTCTTTTCTGGGAACCAGTTTTCTCTCAGAGGGTCATCTTCAATGTGAATGAGGGATGGTAAGGGTCTTCAGTTATGATCATCAGGAATTCTCACTGGGTTCATGGGTTACATGGGTGAGATCTTTGAAGGATGGGAGTGGTGGATGATGCAAGGAAATGGGCTGTACTAATATTTGGGCTGGTAAAAGATGGACATGACATACAAGTTTACCGCTCTCAGCAACCAAGTCCGCATCTTCACAACCGTAGGCTTTCAGTTACACATCCAATCTGACGGTCCAAACAAAATACAACTTCATAAGCATTTTGCTAAAATATATCAGTAAATCATAAAATATGTCAAGAAAAAAAAAAAACAATCAAGAAAGAAAAAAAAGAGAAGAGAATAAGACAACAAGAGGGGGAAGAATGTGACCACTCAATGGTGAGATCACCTCCCTCTTATCTGTATAGATGGCATTCAATCCATCATATCATGCTGTAAGGTCCTGATGGGATCAACTCTTGGTGCAACCAGGACAATAAAATAAGATAGTCATACTTTAAGACCAGGGAGTCTGATTGTGATCAGGTTATCTGGTTGTATTAAATTAAGTTGATTCAAAGTCATCCAGGATGTAACAGACATGTTGGGAAGAAGGTAGGTTGTGGTAGAGGTATGATGTGATTAAGATAAAGGTATATTGTGATGAAGTGGGTTGAGATAGATGCATACTATGGTAGATGCATGGGAAAGGTGCATGTAGTGCCACTTCCTAGTAAGCCAGAGTTAGGTTGAGACTGTTGCTTGATAAGACAGGGTGTGTTGAGATGGATGTAAGTGAAGTTAATGGTCAACCTTATAACATCATCATCATCACTGTCCTCATCAGGTGCCTGTAAATAAGCTCATACTCTGGGTTCAGCTAGGATCTCAAATGCCCATCATCATCATCATCATCATCATCATCATCATCATCATCATCATCATCATCATCATCATCATCATCATCATCATCATCATCAAGTATTGACAGTTAATTGTCTACCATATAATCTCATCATCATCATCAAGTATTGAGAGTTACTTGTCCATCATATAATCTCATCATCATCATCACAAATAAGAATATATTTATCTCCTGAGTTTATGTGGGTGCCTTTATAAGCGTTATGTATTTAGCATAAGCACGGATTTAAACAAACAGGTATGGTCATTCCCCGCGGTCTCTTCTAAGCAAAGGGCTGGAGGACGACATTGCTAAACCAACCAAGATTGCAGGTTATCTCATGCACATAGTCAGAAATGGGCTGTTTTCCAATCATATTTCAGAACCTAAATGGCATGCCCTTGACCGTAAGAACCACCTAATCATCATGTGACTACGTAAGTTTGTTGGTGTGTGCAACATCCGGCTAACATTTGGATATATGGTGCAATTCTTATTAATGAGCATTTATTCTCAGAACAAAACACATTCACAAAACATATTCAGGGGGAAAATGTGAATAAAAGAATCACAAGATATATACCCCTCTACAGGTGTGAGTCAGTGTACATGGTTTTAAAGAGATAGACTCTTAATCTACCTTTCCTCTGTATAAGCATCAATGTCTAGCAAGTACATTTGAAAAGTACATTATTCATAAATTGAGAAAAGTAGTATTATATACACATTGTAACAGAATAGAAGGGAATATTCTTCATTGGCATATTGTAACAAAAATAAAGAGATATCTTTAGTAGCACATGGTAACAAAATATCAGAAATATTATTTTGCTAGCACATGGTAACATAATGTAAGAAAATACTCTTTAGCCGCATATGTAAAAGAATATAAAGAAATATCACTTTAGCCGCATCTCGTAAAAGAATGTAAGAAAATATTCTTTACTAGTAGATTGCAACAGGATGTAAGGAAATATTCTTTAGTAGTAAATCGCAACAACCTGTCTAGCTGAAGATTCTAACTAGCAAGTGCCGTAAACAGAAAACATGGCGCTTGTTTTCATTCCCACAGGAACACAAAATTAGACTATGATCATTTGTAAACATTTGAAACAGTACATCGACATTATAATAAATATAAACCTTTGTATTACCTTAACTTCAAGAATTCACCACACAATGAAAGCTGAGCCTGCCCAAGGACTCGAACATCTGCTTCGCTTCAACACACCAGGTGGTAAACAGCTTAGAATGTTAAGATTGAACTAACCATCCTTTTCCCCCCAATTGTCCGTAGAGGGGTTCTGGCTGGCTGTTTCCGGCTTTAGGCAATTGCTCTCATTGCTTTGTACCGCCTGCTGAGTGGCGCGGGTGTATGGCGTACGGTTTTGGTCAGCAATCTCAAGTCGCAGGCCGTGAGGTGGCTGGGAATATCTCACAGGACCCTATGCCTATCCGTCATTGTTGGTAGCGCCAGAATATGCCTCATGCATATAATTGGTGTGTCCTTTGTGCACCCCAGGATTAACCGCATGGCAGTATTCTGTATGCCCTCCAACCTTTCAAGCTGGCTCTTTGATACTGTCAGCAGCCCCAAACCATATCAATGACAGAAATTATTAACTGCTGAAAGAGCCTGTACAGCATCCTCTGATCTACCCCAGTTGCTGCCATAGCCCTCAATGCATTAAGTCCACTACCATCCTTCACCACCAAAGCCTCCACATGATCCTTAAAAGACAAACACCTGTCAAAGGTGATAGCCAAGTACTTCAATTTACTCTCTCGACTAAGAGGACATCCATTCAACATATTACCTGGGCCGTCTGCCTTGACGATCCGGTTATCCAAGGAGTACCACACAACCGATGCCTTGTCTGGGTTTATAATGACCCCTGCGTACCTGCACCACTCCGCCATCCTGTATACCTCCACCTGTAAGACTTTCGCCCAACTGGCCGTGTCTCTGCCCTGTCTCAATAGCTGCGATTTTGAGGGTGTAGACATTAAAGAGCACTGGCGACAAGGCAGATTCCTGCGGCAACCCAGGTGTAATAGTACTGGGGTCAGAAGTCCAGGAACCCACGCGCAATGCAACCTTACGCTCATAAAGGACAGCCGCAACCCATCTAATAAAGCAAGGGCAGACCTCCATGTCCAACAGTGTGTGTATTAACCGATCATACCTGACTCTGTTATACGCATCCTCCAGGTCAAGAGCTACCGCCACTGTCTCCTTTTTATCCTGGAAGCCCTCATAGACATCGAATGCAAAGGTTGCAGCATTGGCTCAGGTGTCCTTTCCCGGCTGGTAGCTCCCGAGTCCTTGGGGAAACAAATTCCGAGTTTCCAAATGTTGCTGGAGCCTGCGTGCTACTATTTTTTCGAGGACTTTGCCAAACGTTTTTTGTAGGGTTTTGATTCGGTATCCATTAAGTCTGGAGTGATCCTTACATGGCTTTGGGAGGAGGACCAGATAGCTATGCAGCCAATCTTGGGGTATTTCACCGGATTGATGCTTAGGTTGAAATAAAGAGCCATATCCTCCAAGTCCCCATCATTTATGTTCCTCATATGGGAGTACCTCACCCCATCCGGACCTGGCGCTGTGTCTTTAGCCAGCTTCAGTACCCGTCTAATGTCCTCCACTTCAATCTCACAGTCTTCCTTCTTAGTGACCCGTGACAAGGCTTCTCTGACGTTATCTCTAATAGCCCTATCTTGCTGATCCGTCTGTTTTAAAAATCGCGCAAGAAGAGCCTCCCCTTTGTCCTTGTCAGTTGTCATAGGTCGGTTGTTATCATCATAAACGGTGCTATGTGTACCAGGCATCACCTGTCTCATCATCTGCCGGTGCAGCCTCCAGAATTTTCCCAATGTCATATCCCCACCGACGTCATTGATAAACTGTTCCCACTTAATCCTCTTTGCCTCAGCTGCCTGGAGTTTAAAATCCTGCACCTTTACTTTTTTATACCTTGCAGCCTCTTCCAATTCTGTGTCAACTGAATTGGTTGCT
>OY992879.1:124934310-125091810 GCA_963921405.1 Cepaea hortensis | reverse complement strand
ATGACAGTATATAACAGTATTGTAGGATATGACAGTATTGTAGTATATGACAGTATTGTAGTATATGACAGTATTGTAGGATATGACATTATTGTAGTTTGAGACAGAATTGTAGGATGTAACAGTATTTAAGGATATAACAATATTATATGATATAACAATATTATATGATACAACAATATTATAGGATATGACAGTATTGTAGGATATAACAATATTATAGGATATGACAGTATTGTACGATATGACAGTATTGTAGTATATGACAGTATTGTAGTATATGACAGTATTGTAGTATATGACAGTATTGTAGGATATGAGAATATTATAGGATATGACAGTATTGTAGGATATGACAGTATTGTAGTATATGACAGTATTGTAGTATTTGACAGTATTGTAGGATATGACAGTATTGTAGGATATGACAATATTATAGGATATGACAGTATTGTAGTATATGACAGTATTGTAGGATATGACAGTATTGTAGGATACGACAGTATTGTAGGATATGACAGTATTGTAGTATGTGACTGTATTGTAGTATATGACAGAATTGTTGGATATAACAATATTATATGATATAACAATATTATAGTATATGACAGTATTGTAGTATATGACAGAATTGTAGTATATGACAGTATTGTAGGATATGACAGTAGTGTAGGATATGACAGTATTATAGGATATGACAGTATTGTAGGATGTGACAGAATTGTAGGATATGACAGTATTGTAGGATATGACAGTATTGTAGTATATGACAGTATTGTAGTATATGACAGAATTGTTGAATATAACAATATTATATGATATAACAATATTATATGCTATAACAATATTATAGTATATGACAGTATTGTAGTATATGACAGAACTGTAGGATATGACAGTATTGTAGGATATGACAGTATTGTAGTATATGACAGAATTGTTGGATATAACAATATTATATGATATAACAATATTATATGCTATAACAATATTATAGTATATGACAGTATTGTAGTATATGACAGAACTGTAGTATATGACAGTATTGTAGGATATGACAGTATTGTAGGATATGACAGTATTGTAGGATATGACAGTATTGTAGGATATGACAGTATTGTAGGATATGGCAGTATTGTAGTATATGACAGAATTGTAGGATATAACAATATCATATGATATAACAATATTATAGGATATGACAGTATTGTAGGATATGACAGTGTTGTAGGATATGACAGTATTGTAGGATATGACAGAATTGTAGGATATAACAATATTGTAGGATATGACAGTATTGTCGGATATGACAGTATTGTAGTATATGACAGTATTGTAGAATATGACAGTATTGTAGGATATGACAGTATTGTAGGATATGACAGTATTGTAGGATATGACAGTATTGTAGGATATGGCAGTATTGTAGTATATGACAGAATTGTAGGATATAACAATATCATATGATATAACAATATTATAGGATATGACAGTATTGTAGGATATGACAGTGTTGTAGGATATGACAGTATTGTAGGATATGACAGTATTGTAGGATATAACAATATTGTAGGATATGACAGTATTGTCGGATATGACAGTATTGTAGTATATGACAGTATTGTAGAATATGATAGTATTGTAGGATATGACAGTATTGTAGGATATGACAGTATTGTAGAATATGACAGTATTGTAGGATATGACAGTATTGTAGTATGTGACAGAATTGTAGGATGTAACAGTATTGTAGGATATAACAATATTATATGATATAACAATATTATAGGATATGACAGTATTGTAGGATATGACAGTATTATAGTATATGACAGTATTGTAGTATATGACAGTATTGTAGGATATGACAGTATATAACAGTATTGTAGGATATGACAGTATTATAGTATATGACAGTATTGTAGTATATGACAGTATTGTAGGATATGACATTATTGTAGTTTGTGACAGAATTGTAGGATGTAACAGTATTTAAGGATATAACAATATTATATGATATAACAATATTAAAGGATATGACAGTATTGTAGGATTTGACAGTATTGTAGTATATGACAGTATTGTAGGATATGACAGTATTGTAGGATATGACAGTATTGTAGTATGTGACAGAATTGTATGATATGACAGTATTGTAGTATATGACAGTATTGTAGTATATGACAGTATTGTAGTATATGACAGTATTGTAGTATGTGACATTATTGTAGTATATGACAGTATTGTAGGATATGAGAATATTATAGGATATGACAGTATTGTAGGATATGACAGTATTGTAGGATATGAGAATATTATAGGATATGACAGTATTGTAGTATATGACAGTATTGTAGGATATGAGAATATTATAGGATATGACAGTATTGTAGGATATGACCGTATTGTAGTATATGACAGTATTGTAGTATTTGACAGTATTGTAGGATATGACAGTATGGTAGGATATAACAATATTGTAGGATATGACAGTATTGTAGGATATGACAGTATTGTAATATATGACAGTATTGTAGTATATGATAGTATTATAGGATATGACAGTATTGTAGTATATGACAGTATTGTATTATATGACAGTATTGTAGTATATGACAGTATTGAAGGATATGAGAATATTATAGGATATGACAGTATTGTAGGATATGACAGTATTGTAGTATATGACAGTATTGTAGTATTTGAGAGTATTGTAGGATATGATAGTATTGTAGGATATGACAATATTATAGGATATGACAGTATTGTAGTATATGACAGTATTGTAGGATATGACAGTATTGTAGGATATGACAGTATTGTAGGATACGACATTATTGTAGGATATGACAGTATTGTAGTATGTGACATAATTCTAGGATGTAACAGTATTGTAGGATATAACAATATTATATGATATAACAATATTATAGGATATGACAGTATTGTAGTATTTGAGATTATTGTAGGATATGACATTATTGTAGGATATGGCAATATTATAGGATATGACAGTATTGTAGCATATGACAGTATTGTATTATATGACAGTATTGTAGTATGTGACAGAATTGTAGGATATAACAATATTTTATAATATAACAATATTATAGGATATGACAGTATTGTAGGATATGACAGTATTGTAGTATATGACAGTAATGCAGTATATGACAGTATTGTAGTATATGACAGTATTGTAGTGTATGACAGATTGTAGTATATGACAGAATTGTAAGATATGACAGTATTGTAGTATATGACAGTATTGTAGTATTTGACAGAATTGTAGTCTCATCTCATCTCATCATGTTCCTCTTGTACCTTGCGGTGTCGAGGTGAAGTATAAACTTCGTGAGAGTACCCGGTTATGGGCTTCGTATATCGACATTCCCATGGATTCTGTTATTCCCTCCGTCCAACGTTTACGTGGTCGGCCTCTTCCTCTGTTTCCATCTGGTCTGTACATCATTGCTTGTTGTGGCATGCTGTTGACTGGTAGCCTACTTGCATGGCCAAACCATTTGACCTGCTGCTTTCTAATAAAATCTAGCAGGTCAAATGGTTTGGCCATGCAAGTAGGCTACCAATCATACTTCTTAGTTTTTCTACGTAGTATTGCAGTATATGACAGTATTGTAGTATATGACAGTATTGTAGTATATGACAGTATTGTAGGATATGTCAGTATTGTAGGATACGACAGTATTGTAGGATATGACAGTATTGTAGTTTGTGACTGGATTGTAGTATATGACAGAATTGTTGGATATAACAATATTATATGATATAACAATATTATAGTATATGACAGTATTGTAGTATATGACAGAATTGTAGTATATGACAGTATTGTAGGATATGACAGTATTGTAGGATATGACAGTATTATAGGATATGACAGTATTGTAGGATGTGACAGAATTGTAGGATATGACAGTATTGTAGGATATGACAGTATTGTAGGATATGACAGTATTGTAGTATATGACAGTATTGAAGTATATGACAGAATTGTTGGATATAACAATATTATATGATATAACAATATTATATGATATAACAATATTATAGTATATGACAGTATTGTAGTATATGACAGAATTGTAGTATATGACAGTATTGTAGGATATGACAGTATTGTAGGATATGACAGTATTGTAGGATATGACAGTATTGTAGGATATGACAGTATTGTAGGATATGACAGTGTTGTAGTATATAACAGAATTGTAGGATATAACAATATCATATGATATAACAATATTATATGATATAACAATATTATAGTATATGACAGTATTGTAGTATATGACAGAATTGTAGTATATGACAGTATTGTAGGATATGACAGTATTGTAGGATATGACAGTATTATAGGATATGACAGTATTGTAGGATGTGACAGAATTGTAGGATATGACAGTATTGTAGGATATGACAGTATTGTAGGATATGACAGTATTGTAGTATATGACAGTATTGAAGTATATGACAGAATTGTTGGATATAACAATATTATATGATATAACAATATTATATGATATAACAATATTATAGTATATGACAGTATTGTAGTATATGACAGAATTGTAGTATATGACAGTATTGTAGGATATGACAATATTATATGATATGACAATATTATAGGATATGACAGTATTGTAGGATATGACAGTATTTTAGGATATGACAGTATTGTAGGATATAACATTATTGTAGGATATGACAGTATTGTAGGATATGACAGTATTGTAGTATATGACAGTATTGTAGTATATGATAGTATTGTAGGATATGACAGTATTGTAGGATATGACAGTATTGTAGAATATGACAGTATTGTAGGATATGACAGTATTGTAGTATGTGACAGAAATGTAGGATGTAACAGTATTGTAGGATATAACAATATTATATGATATAACAATATTATAGGATATGACAGTATTGTAGGATATGACAGTATTATAGTATATGACAGTATTGTAGTATATGACAGTATTGTAGGATATGACAGTATATAACAGTATTGTAGGATGTGGCAGTATTGTAGTATATGACAGTATTGTAGTATATGACAGTATTGTAGGATATGACATTATTGTAGGTTGTAACAGAATTGTAGGATGTAACAGTATTTAAGGATATAACAATATTATATGATATAACAATATTAAAGGATATGCCAGTATTGTAGGATATGACAGTATTGTAGTATATGACAGTATTGTAGGATATGACAGTATTATAGGATATGACAGTATTGTAGTATGTGACAAATATGTAGGATATAACAATATTATAGGATATGACAGTATTGTACGATATGACAGTATTGTATTATATGACAGTATTGTAGTATATGACAGTATTGTAGTATATGACATTATTGTAGTATATGACAGTATTGTAGGATATGAGAATATTATAGGATATGACAGTATTGTAGGAAATGAGAGTATTGTAGAATTTGAGAATATTATAGGATATGACAGTATTGTAGTATATGACAGTATTGTAGGATATGAGAATATTATAGGATATGACAGTATTGTAGGATATGACAGTATTGTAGTATATGAGAGTATTGTAGTATTTGACAGTATTGTAGGATATGACAGTATTGTAGGATATAACAATATTGTAGGATATGACAGTATTGTAGGATATGACAGTATTGTAATATATGACAGTATTGTAGTATATGATAGTATTATAGGATATGACAGTATTTTAGTATATGACAGTATTGTAGTATATGACAGTATTGTAGTATATGACAGTATTGAAGGATATGAGAATATTATAGGATATGACAGTATTGTAGGATATGACAGTATTGTAGTATATGACAGTATTGTAGTATTTGACAGAATTGTAGGATATGACAGTTTGTAGGATATGACAATATTATAGGATATGACAGTATTGTAGTATATGACAGTATTGAAGGATATGACAGTATTGTAGGATACGCCAGTACTGTAGGATACGACAGTATTGTAGGATATGACAGTATTGTAGTATGTGACAGAATTCTAGGATGTAACAGTATTGTAGGATGTAACAATATTATATGATACAACAACATTATAGGATATGACTGTATTGTAGGATATGACAGTATTGTAGGATATGACAGTATTGTAGGATATAACAATATTGTAGGTTATGACAGTATTGTAGGATATGACAGTATTGTAGTATATGACAGTATTGTAGTATATGATAGTATTGTAGGATATGACCGTATTGTAGAATATGACAGTATTATAGGATATGACAGTATTGTAGGATATGACAGTATTGTAGTATGTGACAGAATTGTAGGATGTAACAGTATTGTAGCATATAACAATATTATATGATATAACAATATTATAGAATATGACAGTATTGTAGGATATGACAGTATTATTGTATATGACAGTATTGTAGTATATGACAGTATTGTAGGATATGACAGTATATAACAGTATTGTAGGATATGACAGTATTGTAGGATATGACAGTATTGTAGTATATGACAGTATTGTAGGATATGACATTATTGTAGTTTGTGACAGAAATGTAGGATGTAACAGTATTTAAGGATATAACAATATTATATGATATAACAATATTATAGGATATGACAGTATTGTAGGATATGACAGTATTGTAGTATATGACAGTATTGTAGGATATGACAGTATTGTAGGATATGACAGTATTGTAGTATGTGACAGAATTGTAGGATATAACAATATTATATGATACAACAATATTATAGGATATGACAGTATTGTAGGATATAACAATATTATAGGATATGACAGTATTGTACGATATGACAGTATTGTAGTATATGACAGTATTGTAGTATATGACAGTATTGTAGTATATGACAGTATTGTAGGATATGAGAATATTATAGGATTTGACAGTATTGTAGGATATGACAGTATTGTAGTATATGACAGTATTGTAGTATTTGACAGTATTGTAGGATATGACAGTATTGTAGTATATGACAATATTATAGGATATGACAGTATTGTAGTATATGAGAGTATTGTAGGATATGACAGTATTGTAGGATACGACAGTATTGTAGGATATGACAGTATTGTAGTATGTGACTGTATTGTAGTATGTGACAGAATTGTTGGATATAACAATATTATATGATATAACAATATTATAGTATATGACAGTATTGTAGTATATGACAGAATTGTAGTATATGACAGTATTGTAGGTTATGACAGTATTGTAGGATATGACAGTATTATAGGATATGACAGTATTGTAGGATGTGACAGAATTGTAGGATATGACAGTATTGTAGGATATGACAGTATTGTAGGATATGACAGTATTGTAGTATATGACAGTATTGTAGTATATGACATAATTGATGGATATAACAATATTATATGATATAACAATATTATATGCTATAACAATATTATAGTATATGACAGTATTGTAGTATATGACAGAACTGTAGTATATGACAGTATTGTAGGATATGACAGTATTGTACGATATGACAGTATTGTAGGATATGACAGTATTGTAGGATATGACAGTATTGTAGGATATGACAGTATTGTAGGATATGACAGTATTGTAGTATATGACAGAATTGTAGGATATAACACTATCATATGATATAACAATATTATAGGATATGACAGTATTGTAGGATATGACAGTATTGTAGGATATGACAGTATTGTAGGATATGACAGAATTGTAGTATATGGCAGAATTGCAAGATATAACAATATTATATGATATGACAATATTATAGGATATGACAGTATTGTAGGATATGACAGTATTGTAGGATATGACAGTATTGTAGGATATAACAATATTGTAGGATATGACAGTATTGTAGGATATGACAGTATTGTAGTATATGCCAGTATTGTAGTATATGATAGTATTGTAGGATATGACAGTATTGTAGGATGTGACAGTATTGTAGAATATGACAGTATTGTAGGATATGACAGTATTGTAGTATGTGACAGAAATGTAAGATGGAACAGTATTGTAGGATATAACAATATTATATGATATAACAATATTATAGGATATGACAGTATTATAGGATATGACAGTATTATAGTATATGACAGTATTGTAGTATATGACAGTATTGTAGGATATGACAGTATATAACAGTATTGTAGGATGTGACAGTATTGTAGTATATGACAGTATTGTAGTATATGACAGAATTGTAGGATATGACATTATTGTAGTTTGTAACAGAATTGTAGGATGTAACAGTATTTAAGGATATACCAATATTATATGACATAACAATATTAAAGGATATGACAGTATTGTAGGATATGACAGTATTGTAGTATATGACAGTATTGTAGGATATGACAGTATTGTAGGATATGACAGTATTGTAGTATGTGACAGAATTGTAGGATATAACAATATTATAGGATATGACAGTATTGTACGATATGACAGTATTGTAGTATATGACAGTATTGTAGTATATGACAGTATTGTAGTATATGACATTATTGTAGTATATGACAGTATTGTAGGATATGAGAATATTATAGGATATGACAGTATTGTAGGATATGACAGTATTGTAGGATATGAGAATATTATAGGATATGACAGTATTGTAGGATATGACAGTATTGTAGTATATGAGAGTATTGTAGTATTTGACAGTATTGTAGGATATGACAGTATTGTAGGATATAACAATATTGTAGGATATGACAGTATTGTAGGATATGACAGTATTGTAATATATGACAGTATTGTAGTATATGATAATATTATAGGATATGACAGTATTTTAGTATATGACAGTATTGTAGTATATGACAGTATTGTAGTATATGACAGTATTGAAGGATATGAGAATATTATAGGATATGACAGTATTGTAGGATATGACAGTATTGTAGTATATGACAGTATTGTAGTATTTGACAGTATTGTAGTATTTGACAGTATTGTAGGATATGACAATATTATAGGATATGACAGTATTGTAGTATATGACAGTATTGAAGGATATGACAGTATTGTAGGATATGACAGTATTGTAGGATACGACAGTATTGTAGGATATGACAGTATTGTAGTATGTGACAGAATTCTAGGATGTAACAGTATTGTAGGATATAACAATATTATATGATATAACAATATTATAGGATATGACAGTATTGTAGTATTTGAGATTATTGTAGGATATGACAGTATTGTAGGATATGACAATATTATAGGATATGACAGTATTGTAGTGTATGACAGTATTGTAGGATATTACAGTATTGTAGGATATGACAGTATTGTAGGATATGACAGTATTGTAGGAAATGACAGTATTTTAGTAAGTGACAGTATTGTAGCATATGACAGTATTGTATTATATGACAGAATTTTAGTATGTGACAGAATTGTAGGATATAACAATATTATATAATATAACAATATTATAGGATATGACAGTATTGTAGTATTTGAGATTATTGTAGGATATGACAATATTATAGGATATGACAGTATTGTAGTATATGACAGTATTGAAGGATATGACAGTATTGTAGGATATGACAGTATTGTAGGATACGACAGTATTGTAGGATATGACAGTATTGTAGTATGTGACAGAATTCTAGGATGTAACAGTATTGTAGGATATAACAATATTATATGATATAACAATATTATAGGATATGACAGTATTGTAGTATTTGAGATTATTGTAGGATATGACAGTATTGTAGGATATGACAATATTATAGGATATGACAGTATTGTAGTATATGACAGTAATGCAGTATATGACAGTATTGTAGTATATGACAGTATTGTAGGATATGACAGTATTGTAGTATATGACAGTATTGTAGTGTATGACAGATTGTAGTATATGACAGAATTGTAAGATATGACAGTATTGTAGTATATGACAGTATTGTAGTATTTGACAGAATTGTAGTCTCATCTCATCACATCATGTTCCTCTTGTACCTTGCGGTGTCGAGGTGAAGTATAAACTTCGTGAGAGTGCCCGGTTATGGGCTTCGTATATCGACATTCCCATGGATTCTGTTATTCCCTCCGTCCAACGTTTACGTGGTCGGCCTCTTCCTCTGTTTCCATCTGGTCTGTACATCATTGCTTGTTGTGGCATGCTGTTAACTGGTAGCCTACTTGCATAGCCAAACCATTTGACCTGCTGCTTTCTAATAAAATCTAGCAGGTCAAATGGTTTGGCCATGCAAGTAGGCTACCAGTCATACTTCTTAGTTTTTCTACGTAGTATTGTAGTATATGACAGTATTGCAGTATATGACAGAATTGTAAGATATGACAGTATTGTAGTATATGACAGTATTGTAGTATATGACAGAATTGTAGGATATGACAGTATTTTAGTATATGACAGTATAGTAGGATATGACAATATTATAGAATTCGACAGTATTGTAGGATTTGACCGTATTGTAGATTATGACAGTATTGTAGGATATGTCAGTATTGTAGTATATGACAGTATTGTAGTATATGACATTATTGTAGTATGTGACATAATTGTAAGATGTAACAGTATTGTAGGATGTAACAACATTATATGATATAACAAAATTATAGGATATGACAGTATTGTAGGATATGACAGTATAGTAGGATAAGACAGTATTGTAGGATATGACAGTATTGTAGGATATGACAGCATTAGTATATTACAGAATTGTAGGATATAACAATATCATATGATATAACAATATTGTAGGATATGACAGTATTGTAGGATATGACAGTATTGTAGGATATGACAGTATTGTAGTATATGACAGTATTGTAGGATATGACAATTGTAGTATATGACAGAACTGTAGTATACGACATAATTGTAGTATATGACAGTATTGTAGTATATGACATTATTGTAGTATATGACAGTATTGTAGGATATGACAGTATTGTAGAATATGACAGTAATGTAGGATATGACAGTATTGTAGTATATGACAGTATTGTAGTATATGACAGTATTGTAGTATATGACATAATTGTAGTATATGACAGTATTGTAGTATATGACAGTATTGTAGTATATGACAGTATTGTAGTATATGAAAGAATTGTAGTATATGTCAGAATTGTAGTATATGACAATAATGTTGTATATAACAGTATTGTAGTATATGACAGTATTGTAGTATATGACAGTATTGTAGTATATGACAGTATTGTAGTATATGGTAGTATTTTAGTATATGACAGTATTGTAGTATATGACAGTGTTGTAGTATATGATAGTATTGTAGTATATGACAGAATTGTAGTATATGACAGTATTGTAGTATATGACAGTATTGTAGTGTATGACAGAATTGTAGTATATGACAGAATTGTAGGATATGACAGAATTGTAAGATTTGACAGTATTGTAGTATATGACAGAATTGTAAGATATGACAGTATTGTAGTATATGACAGAATTGTAGTATATGACAGTATTGTAGTGTATGACAGAATTGTAGTGTATGACAGAATTGTATAATATGACAGTATTGTAGGATATGCCAGTATTGTAGTATATGACAGAATTGTAGTATAGTACAGTATTGTAGTGTATGACAGAATTGTAGTGTATGACAGAATTGTAGTATATGACAGTATTATAGGATATGACAGAATTGTAGGATATGACAGTATTGTGGTATATGACAGTATTATAGTATATGACAGAATTGTAAGATATGACAGTATTGTAGTATATGACAGAATTGTAGGATATGACAGTATTGTAGTATATGTCATTATTGTAGGATATGACAGTATTGTAGTATATGACAGTATTATAGGATATGACATTATTGTAGTATATGACAGTATTATAGGATATGACAGTATTTAAAGAATATGACAGTATTGTAGTATATGACAGTATTGTAGGATATGACAGTATTGTAGTATATGACAGTATTGTAGGATATGACATTATTGTAGTTTATATCAGTACTGTAGGATATGACAGTATTGTAAGATATAACAGTATTGAAGGATATGTCAGTATTGTAGGAAATGAAGTGTTAATTATTCATAAATTCTAATCCTCTGGTTGACAAGGTAAAGGTAAGAATGTTATTTATTACTGCAATCAGCCCAATGGTACTAATAAATAATGCTCTGTTAGTTAGTTAGTTAGTCGAGGTTCCATCTTCACGGCAACGGGTCGTCCCCATTATGCTCCGTTTCTGTGCCAGTGAATATCACACAAAATGCTCCCCACTGCGCAATGTGAAAAGTGGAACAGACAGGAGTTTCAGAAAGCTAACAGCCAGCACAGGTACACTGTGCATAATTCCGCCACCAGAACGCCTAAACAAAAGTCTTCCACGAAAACCACAGTTCATCGTCGATGGAATCGGCAGTCACCAGAAAGATCTAAGAAAGAATGCTCAGACACCGAACTAAAAATCTAAATAAGGATGGAACCATGGAAGGGTAGAAAAGTATATCAGGGTATCAAAGACACATTTTAATGATTAGTAAAGAATTGGCAAGATATAACGCTGATACACTGGGAATTTCATAACACTCACTGGGGGACTTCGTGAACCAAATTTGCAATACATTTCTATATTCATGGGTAGAAAAGGATGGACACGGCAGTGTGGTTTCATCTTGACATGGAAACTTTCGTCAGCATTTCCAGGACACTATTCAGTCAGTGACCAATTTCTCACTATCAAACTTGACACAATCAAATGAATATCACAATTTTCGATGTTTATTCACCAAACAACTGTTTTAGCGAGGATAAAAACTAATAATTGGCCAGTAGTTTACAAGAGATATTATACAAGGTACATAAAGGGACATCATGTTAATCATTAGGAATTTAACCTCGAATGTTCGGGTACAAAGACACAGACAGAAGAACAGATAAGAAGCCCATAGGTGTTGGTATTATAAATTAGAAAAAAGGGGAGTAGACGATAGTGGTTGAGGTGGTGGTGGTGGTGTGTGTGTGTGGGGGGGGGGGGGTGACAACCGTTATTCTTATTTTGCAGAGCAACTACATTTTCAACCACACACACCTAATGTGAATTCAGCGATGGTAACTGCAGGCGCCAAACAGATTACACCTGAATATGTCAAAGCAGGAGCGTTGGTGTAATCGTTATAAAGTTACGCTGACAATCACATGAGTGTAGCAAGATCAGTGTCCGATGTCTGCATTCGCATTTCGCTACGGGAGGGAAAGAATGGCCCTTTATTCATCCGTGCATTCAGACCTATAATAATGTGATTTTCCTAATACTTCACAGCCCATATAAAGTACTAATGCACTTAAAATAAAATCAATCAATCATGTGCCATGCCGGAAAGAGTGGGCGGTCATGACTCGCCATTTCACTCGATCACCAGTGTCGTGGATCAGCTCAGTGTTCCTGTCTCGTCCATGCCATGTGGCCAAGCCATCCAGGTATTTTCCTCTCGGTCTTCCTCTTGGTCTGTTCCCCTCGATCTTGCCAGTTGCCACTAAGTTCTCCAATCCATTTCTTCTCATAATATGTCCAAAAAATTTTGACTGTCTACGTCTAATTTCTCTAATCAGTTTACGATGTTCATTTGTGTCCTGTAGTACTTGGTCATTGGTTTTTCTGTCTGTCCATGGTATTCTTTGCATTTTCCTCAGAAACCACATTTCTGCAGCCATCAGATGCTTTTCAGCTTGACTGCTCATTGTCCAAGTTTCGCATCCATACAAAAGAACAGGCTCTATGTATCTCCTCAACACTCTTTTTCTCGTTTCAATTGACATCTTCTTATTGGTCAGAATGTTTTTCATCTTGCTAAAGGCTACTTTCGCCATGGCGATTCTTGTTCTAATCTCTTCAAGGCATCTCCCATCAGATGTTATAACTGTTCCAAGATAATTGTACCGATTCACTTGTTGAAGAATATTTCCATTTACTTGTATATTACATTGTGGCACTTCTTCCTTCCTACTGACGACCATAACCTGAGTCTTTTTACAATTTAATTCTAACCCCAGTTGCTCACTGTGTACAACAACCGCATCTACTAATTGTTGCAGGTCCTGCTCATTGTCTGCAATTAATACTGTATCATCTGCATATCTAATGTTATTGATGTTTCGTCCTCCAATGCTGATTCCATTTATATCCTCTACATTTCTGAAAATATTTTCACTGTACAGGAAAAAAAGATCTGGAGACATCACACATCCCTGCCTAACACCTCTCTTAATTGGCTGATACTGTCCCACTTCATTATCAATCCTTATTGCAGCTTGTTGTTTCCAATATATATTTTTTATAAGTCTAATGTCTTTCCCATCAATTTGTAGATCTGCCAGCATATCCACCATGCTGACATGTCTAACGCTATCAAAAGCCTTTGTATAGTCAATAAAGCAAAGATGTATATCCTTGTTTACTTCTATAGCACGTTCAATAACTGTTCGCAGCATATACACAGCATTTACTGTACCCTTTCCTTCTACAAACCCGCATTGTTCTTCCCTATTTCAGGTTGTATCTTCTTCCTCATTCTTTGCATGATAATTCTTAGCAAAATCTTTGTGATGTGACTCATTATACTAATTGTTCTATGTTGATCACATCCAAGGTTCCTGATTTCTTTGGGATTGCAATAAATATAGTTACATAATTCAGGAGGTATATCTCCAGTATCGTATAATGTGTTCAGCAGTCTGGTGACTTGATCTAGTCCAAATTCTTCTAAAGCTTTAATCATTTCTGTTGTGATGTTATCTGCACCGGGGGCCTTGCCAGCTTTCATATGCTTAAGAACATTTCGAACCTCCATCTCCAAAATTGGCGGTCCTTAATCTTGAAATCTTCTTCTATCTTGATGCCTGCTCCTGTCCATCTCGTTTCGCACATACCTAAAATTTTAATTTTTTCCCTTTCAATTTCTTGTTTTATGGTTTCTAATTTTCCGTCGTTGTTTAACGTCCTAACGTTCCAAGTTGCTAATTTTAACGTCTCTGTCCTTGTCTTAAAAATAAAATATATTAATAATATTCAATCAATCATGTGCCATGCCGGAAAGCGTGGGCGGTCATGATTCGCCATTTCACTCGATCACCAGATAAGTATAAAATCCACAAAACCACTGCAGACTGCCACATAGATTATATCTATTATGTGCAGGCTTCAAGATAATCTAAAACAATTTATCAAAGCAGCAGACCAAATAAAACGCTTAGGCACACACACACACACACACACACACACACACACACACACAAACACACACACACACAAATGTCCATGGCATTACAAGAAGACATGATACTCGATGAGCTAGCCGCACAGCCAGGAGGCATTTCTCAACACAGCAATACAAACTACGATTCGCAACAGGTTAAAGAAGCAGAAATATCACAGAGGAAACATTCAGGCCAAAATAAGACGAGACATTCAGGCCAAAATAAGAGATAAACATGAATAGAAATAAGTAGTCTCACATACAACAAACACTTCTTCTTCTTCTTCTTCTTCTTCTTCTTCTTCTTCTTCTTCTTCTTCTTCTTCTTCTTCTTCTTTCTTCTTCTTCTTCTTCTTCTTCTTCTTCTTCTTCTTCTTCTTCTTCTTCTTTCATTCGCCTGAAATATGTCTATAACTGCAATGTTGTCTCTTGTATTTAATCTAACAGTCTTTTTTAGTTCACTCAGCTGTCTATAGAGTTTATCTTCCACTGTTGTCTCTCTAGGCCAGAAGGTTCACGTGGATATGTTGTAGTTTGGGCAGTCCTGGAGTATGTTCTCTGCTGTCTGCGACGCCAAACCACATGTGCACATGGCGAGTCACCAATCTTGAATTTTGTATACATGTGGTTGCGTAATGTATTGTGTCCTGTTCTGAGGCACAGAATAATGACCTGTTCTGGTCTGTCCATAACGTGGTAGTAGTCTTGATTAGGGCTCTGTCGTTTCCGGGTTCTCCACAGTGGGATGGTATCCACTGTATGGTGACCTTATGCTGACTGCTAAGTTCAGAAAGTAGTGTCCTTAGAACTGGCAATTTCCCAGACAGGAGCGCCTCTATTACTGATTTTGCATCTGTCAATATCACCACAGGTTGTGTACCATGGCTGGTATTTTGTAATTTCTCTGTTACTATCTTGATTGCCTCAATTTTAGCATCATAGTTATGGCAGTACTTTCCTGTTCGAACTCTGGCCGTGTCATTAGTATTATTTGGGCATTCTATGTACACTCCCGCTCCTCCATTTCGAACAGCATTTTGTGCTGACCCATCTGTGTAGACTCGTATCCAGAGATCCTGTGGGAATTCGTCATCAAGGAAGCTGAGAGTGGCTGTTCTGCGCTGTACATTGTTCGGTTCTTCCTTGTCAAATATTCCTCTCACTTTTGTCTGAATTTGAAGCGATAGTCTATGTTCATCTTTCCATGGGGTTCGCTCTGGAATAGTTGTCAGGGGGATACCAACTATGGGAAGATCGGTGGTTTCCCTGCAGAGTCGTTTGGCCTGATGGATAAAACAACTTCTTTTCAACCGCCCCATAGCTAAGTTTTCAAATCGGTTCTTCATAGGGTGGCCTGGCAAACTGAGGAACTTTTCTGCTTGTATTAGTGTTTTTGTATCTCTGCTTTCTCTCAGTGCTTGTGTACTCCCAATTTTCTCCATTGCTAATATAGGGGTTGATCTCATCCTTCCTGTGATGACTCTAAGAACTTGATTTTGCACTTTATCCAGCTCTTGTAGTGTTGTTTCTGATGCTGAACACCACGAAGTTGACCCGTATGCCAGGTGTGGTCGTATGCTCTGTTGATAAACTTTGCTAATGTCAACGTCTCACACGTACACAGGTATTCTTAAATCCTTCACATGCACTAAAGAAAATATCAGTCGTACATGTGGTAGCAAATGTTTATTCAGGAGAACCTGATTATCGCCAAAATGCGCACACAAGGCGGTTAAATCATTATATACGCAAATGCTGGCTAACACACTTTTATAGCACTCAGGCAATTACACAAACCCTGCACTCAAATACTCGCTATCTTCAAACATGGCAACGCCAGCTAGCACTCTCGCAAAATCTATACACTCGCTCCAGAAACAAAAACGTCCTTCTCCTAAACCGTCGAGGTCCCAGTCTGACTTTCCTCACGCTGGTCCGTTGGTCTCGTGGTGCTGGACCCGTGTTTCTCGTGACAACCGGGCTGTCTCAACAGTCACATCATACTGCTGTCCGCCAGTGTTGTGTCGGGTTGTTCAGTGCAGAGTCCCGTAGACGTGTTTCCCCTTTTATAACTAGGTATTGTCCTGTCTATGTCCTGCCTATGACATCTCTGTGTCCCCGCCTATGTCCTGTCTCTAATATCTCTATTGTCCTGTAGATGTCCTGTCTTATGACATCTCTGCGCCCTTACCTATGTTCTGTCTATCGTATCTCTGTGGTCCTGTAGATGTCCTGTTAATGACATCACTGCATCCCTGCCTATGTCCTGACTCTGTTCTGTCCCTTGTCCTCTATATGTCCTGTCTCTATTTCCCAACACTCTGACAGCTAAGTATTTTCCCACTGGCTCCCCATGTGGTTCCACTTAGCTTTCTCAGTATGACTATTTTCCTTCTGGGTTTTGCTACTGCTTTTTTGATGTGTTTTCTCCACGTCAGCCTGTCGTCGAATGTTACACCAAGGTGTGTAGGTTCTATATCTTCTTTTTGCGATCAGAGAAGGAACAGTTTGTAACGAATACATGTATTAGAATATAACATCCCCGTTTAGAAGGAACATGTGACTCAACTATAACTTTCTTGTTCAAAGAAATCAGTTCATTAACTGGCGAATTCTGAACTGTTACGGGTCCATGATAAAAATTATAGAAATGACAAAGCTATAACAGAAAATAAAGATAGTCTAGCAAGATGAAATGGGTACCATGTAGAAACATGCGAAGATACGACAAAGAACCCATTTTATATAATTTAAAAGAGGAAACGGAAACAGAACCTTTATTAGAAGGATATACGATATGCTATACACAGTCTGAAGGAAGGAGGCAAGTTCCCACGCTGCGACCATTTACCCATAGCACCCAGGCATACGGGAGGACCAGTAAGCATCGGTATTTATTACACTGTAAGATATGCTACTAAGGTTTGTTGGTACATATGTGTGTGTGTGTGTGTGTGTGTGTGTGTATATATATATATATTATATATATATATATATATATATATATATATATATATGTGTGTGTGTGTGTGTGTGTGTATGTGTTTGTTGTGTGTATGCGCATGCAAGCGTATGTTAAAATTTATTGCGTTGTGTTTCTTATTACTTACAGGATACGAAGCGACAACTAATCTCGCTACGTGCTTACCTGAGAATTGTAAGTAGACATAATTTCCTTTACGGTATGGTTGCGCATAATCTGAAAGTTCTATTAGAGCTCACTGTAATGTTGTATTGGTCAACTACGGTCATTTCACGTAGTATGAAGCGATATCTTGGTAGATTGTGGAATGGTCTACAATGAAAATTATTCTGGGTTTAATTCCTAATAGTCAAGTTGAGTTGAGTTGAGCAGAGCAGAGTCAAGAACCGACATCATTGCCTTCCAGGCATTCCCATAAGCCTCCAGTCCTCATCTTCAACAGCCAGCGTAGAGTTCCAATACTAATGGTGCCCGTTACAATCTGATTATATGTTTGTCTTGCTTTACTTCTGAGTGACGACTGTCGACCAAATCCTCTGACCCCTCTTCTGCTGCGTTCTCTCTAGACAATGACAGTCCATCTGTTCTTCTTCATTAATGACATTCTCCCAGAGGGTCTTCACCACATCTGTCTAATCATGCATCACATCACCCCTTAATGATGCGGCACCAGATATTATGTCTGCCTGTTCATTTCCAATCACACAAGAGTGTCCTGGAGAGAGAAATCCAGCTAATGCTTACAGCCGGCGACCTCTGAATCGAAGCAAGCCATTCTGTGCGAAACATGCCAGTCTTCACCTTTGCCAGCATGCTTTTTGAACCAATTACAATAACCACAGGCGTATACAGTTTGTTCTCCAACTAGCGGAAAGCTGCAGTAACCACATATACCTCCATTTTCAGACGTAAGGTTGTGGTGCCACATACCAAGCTCTCAGTTAGTAGACATTGGCCAGATTCTTTAGCTATGAATCCCCAGGCATCCCCCCCCCCTATCACAGAGCTATCGGTATAGATAATACTATCGCCAAGACGAGAGTGGTCACGAATTAATTGCCAAATTGCAGCTTCCGTAGCGCCTGCTGGCCATTCTCTACACTCACGGTCCAATGTGTTTATAATTCCACACAAATCTGAATTTCTATTCGGCACTCTTACCCAATCCTTACCTCTGCCAATCTTCTCAAATATGCACACGTCTCTGATGGTATCTTCTGCATGAGCCATCCATGACCTTTCTCTTAGCAGCCTGTGACCCTAGACTGCATCCAGGGAATCATGCAGGAGGTGTTCCTTGTTCACAGCTATCTTTACGGATGACCTTGCCTGCAACACCTTGCCTATATCCGCAGTGGTTGGCAACACGAGGATGTATTGCATACACACTATTGGTGTGTCCCTTGTAAACTCTAGAATCACCCTCATGGCGTCATTCCGTATGTGCTCAAGTTTTACTATCTGACTCTTTGCGACAGTGTGCATTCAAAGTCCATACTCTAACACTGAAATGACCAAGTGCTGAAAAAGTGTGAATAGCATTTTCTTCTCCATGTTCCTTGCTGCCATACCCTTCAGTGCGTCGAGCCCCTTCTGACATTTTGTAACCACCACTTTAACATAATGACCCCTTGTCACGGAAAAACTGCAGTTTACTGATTCCTTGATAACTTACATATCAAAATGCAATGAAGGAGGAGGGTTAACAATTGTGTACTTCATTCTGAGAGGAGGAATAAAGTAAAGATCATTGACCTACTAATATAAAAATAGGATACAGGTGTTGCAGAGTCCATTGCCTGACGATCGGATCGTACGGACACGGAGAACCGGGGGAAATCGCGTGGAGGAAAAATGAACGGAGAATGCTTTGAAGTATCAGCGTCAGGGGAACAGCGTGACAACGGAGAGAAACGAACAACTAACCACTACGTGATTTCACCGCTTTTGATGGGCAGGATACGTCAAGAGATGAGGGTTGAGCATGGTAGATCAAACAATCACCGGAAGATTGGACACTCGTTATAAATAGCAGAACGTGGGGTTTCTGTTTAGTGTGCTACCAAACTGGACGGAAAGATGGATTTATGTGTCCCGTAATGAAAAGAAATATCCTCCCTTACAATGGGATAGAGTGCTTATGTGCGGATAAATTTCGATTCGGGGACTTACATTAATTCTATATATATATATATATATATATATATATATATATATATATATATATATAAGGTAAAACTAATATTAGAGTATAGTTTTAGCATAGGAAAATAGATGTGTGTGCATAGCGTTTACCATTGCTTTCTATTAGTGAATAGTTTAGACTTTGGTGAATTCATATGTCTTATGTGGGTGTTTACTTCGGAAGCCTTGTCATTATGGCTGGAGAAGGACACTTGCATAAGTAGTATTAAGGGGCAGACGCTTATCACTGGATCTGTTATACTTCTCACAGGTTCCACCTCCTATCCGGATACATCAGAGAAGATAGACACATACTTCTTGTGTACAGGAAAAGCTTTATTGATAACCTCAAAGCATTTCATTTGTGAGGAGAGCAAATACCTCAATAAACCAAGGAACAACCTATACAAGGTCTATACGAAATAAACATACCTTTAAAGGAACGTTGAAGAATAAGCAAAGAATAATTAGATAACCACAGTAATAATGGAAAAAGAAATATAAGTTTGCAGAACGCAAAGTAAAATAAAACTACATACGTCTTGGACGCATAATTAAGAAACAATAGACAAGTCAAAACAGTGCTACTCATAGAGACAATATGCTGAACTGTGGTGATGTAGTTTTTCGGTGTTGGATAAGTACTTTCATGAAACAGACTCGGGCGAATTCATAAACTTACTGGAATATTAATACTGTACGGTGATCCAGTGGTGAACAGTTTTGTTTCGGTCAATAACGGATTTACCTTCACTCAAGCATACGGATCATCCAGGGTGAGAGCTTTCCTGTTTGATGTGCTGTCTTGTGGTTTTGCGGAATGATTGGGGCGAGATGTGACACCGCTGATAGATATTACGAGTTCAGTCTCGCACCAACAATAGAATACACTACCAACTACGCTTACACAGTCCATACATACATCAGACATAGTTTTTATTAATAAATATTTTATTAATCGTTGAAAGGAACTGTTGTCGGAGTATGTGTTGAGGGAATAATAGAGAGAGAGAGAAAGGAATAGATATATGGAAGGGAAGACAGAAGGGAGGAGTGTAGACAGAAATCATTCAATAATTCCAACAGAAAATAATCTTGAAGATGTGCTTGTTGATTCCACTTTCCTCCCGGGAAAATAAGTGACACCCCTAAAGAACAGACTTCTATCAAAAGTTATTCTCGGGTATTTCAGTCTCTGCTCACAGGTCTACGATTCATTGTGAGGATTCTTGGGACGTCAGCATTAACAATTCCATTGTCCAGAGAGCACCACAAGACAGATGAGTTTTCGGGGTTAATGACAGCATTCATCTCCGTACCCCAAACCATCACGTTGTCCATTGTCGCCTGCAGCTCCTGAACTGTTTTATTTCTGTCCCTCTGTGAGGTTTTTTGTGGGTTTATAGAGAATTACAGAAGTTCCAATGAGTGAAGTTCTATAAAGTATATCTCTCTATAAAAGATACAGGTTAGTAACAGCAAGTCTTGTCTAGAGGTATTGATAGTCATTCTCGCATAACCCTTGTAGAGAAACCATTCAGAATTTTGGCTCACCGAGTACCCCCACTGTGAGAAATTAGACCTAAGTTAAGTTCTACACAGAATTATTTATAGATGATTTCTCTTCTAGGCCATATATAGATATAGAGATCTTGGCAGTTAGCCACAGTAACCAATGAAAGCAGTTCTCTCATCTTCCAGCTGACTGTGCTCTGGTCGCCAACCTCATTTTTGATCTCATTACTTATTTCAAGTGACACAAGACACTTGGACAAATGATCACATTGACAATTGTACCATTGTAGTGAACATAAACAACAACAACTGTATTTTACACTGGTTGAACAAGACAACATGAGAAGATCTTGACAACAACCACACAGACTTTCACAATCTCTGTAACCAACAGCAACAGTAGAGTAACAGTCACCATGAAGATGCTTGACACCAGTTGGACATTTCTTTCTCAACAATGTACAAGACAATCACAGGGACATGTATCTCAAAAACTGTTTTCTTACTACTAATCATTTATTAATGTCTGATGAGGTCAAGTGAAGACTCAGGCTTCATATTCTGCCAACAATTTACATCTCAAATATGTTTATATGCAAATTATAGTGACATTATCTATGAAAACCCAAACACATCACCCAATATCCCCACAGAAACATCAATCTAAATAAACCCTCCTCCTTCACATCTCTACACCATAGGTTATCCTACACCACACTTTAGACTTAAATCCTTTCTTCGACTGTTACTGAGGGAAACACAAGATAAGCCATAAATTGGGGCAGGCATAGGGACGTTCTGCTCCACTGGTCTGTTTCATCCTTTTAGCACCTATGATGGTGTTGGACAGCTCAGGTTACAGTTCTCCCCATGATGGTTTTCCAATTCAGGCTATTCCCTGCTGTCACAATCTTGAAAGAAATTTTAAAGCTCTATCTTTTCACTGGTGAGTTCATGAAGTTGACACTTAGGACTGTTCTTTTGCTTCCAGTGGAGGAAGATCTAAAAAGAAACAATATGTCCCAGCTGTCTTTCTTCACAGTCTATCACTCCTAAGATTTCTGATGGAACTGAATCACCACACCGACTTATCACTAATCCATTTTGTGAATTTGCTCTATTTATTAACTTCTGCTCCTTCAGCTTTCAGCCATTATTAATATTAAGCTGTGATAGGGTCAGCTCCAAGTGCACCTTTAATGTCCACTCTTAGCCAGTAGTGACATGCTGAAGACCAGGTGATCTCTCCTCTTAAGGTTTCTTCTTGAATTTATCTTGAAGATATAGCCTGGAGCTTTTACAAAATTGGAGAGTATCCCTGTTTTAGGCTTTGGATAAAGACTTTTTCTTCAGTGCCATCTGTATAGGCCAGAATTAGTGGATTCAGGCTGAACATTTGCAACCTGTTGTTCATTTTGGTCTTTTTGGAGTCTGACTTTTCAGCTGGAGTTGAAGACTAGAGCTCAGGACTTCCCCTAGAGTTGTCCTGGTAATTGAAAAGGGGCCTCCTCCATCTCTCTCATTCTCTGTTAATAAACAAAGGCACAACATGTGTTTTACATCTATTGAACCATTGTCACAGTTATACAGTACTATCACAGATTCAGAGAGGAATGGGAGGGGAAAAGGAGTGTGATATTCGAACACCCGCCTCTCACTGATGATGAAGTGCAATTTTATTTGGGGGTTTGGGGTGATATCCTTTCTCCAGGTTCATCCCCAAAACCGTGAAGTCATAGGCACATACTCCTAATCAGAGGCAGCTTCACACACTTATCTTGTAAATTCTCACAATAAGTAGATCACAGGGACCGGTGTACCATGAGAACAGACAGTGTGATTAAGCACCAAGAAGTAGGCATTGTATGGCAGAAATCATGCACTAGAAATGCTTTCACATGTGGAATACACATAATGAAAGAAAACATGAATTTTCCCTGACAAATAGCATGAGCCTTCCCATGTATTCATCTGACAGACACTGTAGGTTAATTTCTACAGTGCAATGCAGTCCTGCAAACATGGATTTAATAAGTGTCTTTAGTTTTACAAATATGAGAAGTTACTTATATAATTATCATCTCATTCATTCAAACATTCTCAGCCATTATAAGGGAGAAATTACATGCAGTATATAGCATCACACATTCTGAAACATAACCGCCAAAGGTAACTCTCAAGAGCGATGTACAGTTTGGTTAAGAATGGTCATGATAGGCACTCAACGAATGTTCAGAGCGCACAAAGGTTTTGCCATATGCATTGAGCGTGGTTTACAGTCATAAGCACATGCAAATCATCAAATCAGACAGACAATAGACATGGTAAGAATGTTTCACTGCGGTAGACCTGACAGGTTTTGAGCGGCAGTTTTAGAGTCACTGTACCGAAGTCCTGTCTTCTTTTTACATTTTCTCAAGAAAATACTCGGCCATTCGTCTCTCTCTCACTTCATCAGGTTTACACATAACATATTAAATGATTTAGGTACCTGGAGTGCAGATGACCACATCCTAAAGAATGCTTTTTGGGCAAATTTTACCACTGCATCTTGAACATGTCCTTACGGGATGGAATCAAAGCTTCGACTGGCGGGCTAATTATGTATTAAGGAGCGTTACCAGCCCAAGGGTTACCCAATGAAATTGAGACCCCACCATTCATCTACCCTCTCTCGATCTAGAATCTACCATTCTATTTTTAGTTAGGGTATCACGACGGCTTACGTGGTTAACTACTGAGTATTGAGAAATGTAAATGGACTGGGGATGCGAACGTCTGAAGACATCATGCCACACCCTCCCATGCCTGTATGTGAGAACATCATCTGCAAATGTTAGTATCCTTTTAGCCCCCGGTACTTCGAGACTTGCAACATTGCTCGTATCCACATTGAAAAGCCCAGGTAAAAATGCTGATCCCTGTGGTCGTCCGGGGGATATGATACATGGATCAGTGGTCCAAGTACCCAGTCGGATAAAAACTCTACGAGAACGAACGAACGAACGAACAGACTTTATTTTCAAAGGGTACCAAATTGGGCACGCTGGCCCGTCTTACATTTGGCCCTTCCAATCACTCATCTTTCGTTCATCAATGGTGCATAGGAAAAAACATTGTCAAATGAATTTTGTAAACATAAACAATGCATATTACCATGTTATGAGAAACATCGACCACCCACCCACACATCCCCCATTCACCCCACATCCCTAACCCAACCACACACACACACACCAAGACACACACACATTCCCCCACCCATCCACCACATCCCCAAACCTTCACATCTCCCCAGTCACAGACACCTCCACCCACCACACATCCTATCCACTCACACCCCAAGCACACATACATTCCCCAACCCACACATACCCCACTCACACACATCCACCCACCTACACACATCTCCCCACCCACTCACATATCCTCCACTCGCCCCATTACCCACAAACAATCACCCACCCACATATCCTCCTCCACCCACACACCTCCAACCACCCAGCCAAACACATATCCCTCAACCACACATTCCCGCACCCACACACACACACACACACACACACACACACACACACACACACACACACACACACGCACCCACCCACATAATCTCAGATCTCCCCCTCCCCCACTCTCTCGCAGATCCTGAACCCACCCATACAAACGTCCCCTCCCGAGAATACAGAACAGCTGCAGTCCAGTTCACCAACTAAGGACAGACTCTCTTCTCCATGATAGCGTACATCAACATGTCATATTTGACAATTATAAGCGTCCCGAGATCTGTTAGTTAGTTAGTTAGTTAGTTAGTTAGTTATCAGTTGGGGTATCTTCGTTGCACTCCGGACATGTCCATAGGTGCTCAGATCCTCCCCCCAGCATATGCATCAGCGTCCGGTGGCTAATAGTGCCAGTTCTGTGTTGGTTGACGAGGCGCTTTGTTTTCCCGATGTACCTCTCGCGTCTGGCTGTGCCGATTCTTACTCCCAGGTCTTTCATCCTGGAAAGCGATGTGGAATCACTAGCGTCAAAATCCTCTGTTCTCGCCATATCTTTAAGGGCGTTAATAACATCGGCACGATCCATGGGCTGGCCATCTACAGGGGGTGCAGAGCCAGCCAATTTATCAGCTCGTTCATTTCCCTCGACTCCCGCATGTCCCGGGACGAAGATGAAAGTGACTTTGCGGACAACAGACTTCCGCAGCGACTCAGTCCACTGTCTACGTACAGATCCAGCTTCGACCTTCTGAATCATGCTCATTGAATCACTTAGTACACACACGTTGGTATAATTCTGTGATTCCAGCCATATGAAAGCCTGTGTAACTGCCATCACCTCCATCGTCATGCTGCTCGTGGTCATGGAGTGGGCACCACTGGATTCTTGAACGGTTCGGCCCGCTGAGCGGGCTGTAAATGCCCACGCACTTCTCTGCTGCTTTACAACAGATCCATCTGTATAGATGAGCACTTCGGGGCTATCTGAGTGATCATAGATGAGCGCGTTAACCTCTGCATTGACAGCGGCAGGGTTCTGCTCTCTGCACCGTCTGTCGAGTGTGATAATGCAGGAGAAGGTACACTTAAAAGCTGGAGGCACCGGCACCCATTCCTTGCCGGGGTTAATACTGGTAAGACTGCAGACCTGTCCGACGACATCTTCCGCCCGACCCATCCATGATTTGCCCCTCTTTAGCCTGTCACCCTTTTCTCTGAATACAGCGTCATGCAGAGGGTGCTGCTCATTTGCACTTATTTTTAAGTATGCACGAGCTCTCCAGATCTTGATCCTGTGTTCCATTGTCGGGAAGTCAAGGAGGTATCTCATTGCTACACAGCTGGTGTCTCTCGTGCAGCCCAAAATGATGCGCATGGCTTCGTTTTGTACCTTTTCAAGTCTTCCAATCTGTGTAGGGCTGACAGTGAGGATGGCCAGGGCATACTCGATGCGTGAAAGCACAAGTCCTTGGAACAGAAGTAATAGCAGTCTTTGCTCGATATTGGCACTCGCCATGACTCTCATTGCTGCCAAACCTTTTCGAGCCTTCGTTATGACATAATCGACATGATCTCTGAAGGACAGGCTACGATCAAGCCTCACGCCAAGATATGTCATTGACTGGGTTCTACTCAGAATGCTCCCATCCATTCTTACTGCCGGCAGGTCTGTTTTCACAATATGGTTGTTTAGTGAGAACCATGTAACCGTTGCCTTTGCAGGGTTGACAAGGGCATCGGCATCAGCACACCATGAAGAAATTCGATCTAGTTCGCCCTGCATATAGTTGGCAACTGCCTGTCTATCTCGACCCTGTCGATACACGAGGATGTCGTCAACGAATGATAGAGTCCTACCCCTCCCATCCAACTGTTGTTCAGTGATCGGCACCGTATACACGTTGAAAAGTACTGGTGACAGTGGTGAACCCTGCGGCAATCCTGGACATATCGTTATCGGCTCAGAAGACCAACTCCCGCATCTTAGCACCACCTTCCTTTGGAGTAGAACTGCAGCTATCCATCGTACAAGGTGAGGGTGCACTTTCAGTCTGAGGAGGGTTTGCATCAAGTGCTCGAAAGATACTCTGTTATATGCGTCCTCTAAGTCTATGGCGGCCGCACATGTCTCTTCTCTGACCTGAAATCCTTCGTCCCGAGATCGAGTTCTGCTACTGCCGTCTCCTGTCTGCTTGAGAACCCTTCATTAACATCATATGAAAAAGTGGCTGCATTTGACCAAGTATCTTTCCCTGGCCGGTAACTTCCCAAACCTTTCGGGGGGAGCTTCTCCAGCAACGATCTTCTCCAAAACCTTGCCAATAGAATTTTGTATTATGATAATCCTAAACCCATTTGTCATGGCGCGAGTTCTTTTGTCCGTATTTTGTGGTTTGAAGATATCCGCGCCATGATTATTATATTCTGCATACTCTGACATTAAATCTGTATGGCTTGTCCATGTTCACTGACTGCTTGTAGCTTACTCTCTTTTCTCAGATATCACACTAGAATCACAGATTTAGACGAATAACATAACATAACTCCGAACAGTTTTCATCATCTATTTTCACATTGATTCGTCACATAATCGCATATTCACGGTATAACTCTTCACTAAAATATTATCATCAGAATAATCAAAACTAAATCACAAAGGCCGGTCTCTCTGGCCGAGAGGTTACAACACTTTCTCCGTAATCCCGTTTATCACGCAGAGTCTCGTAGCGGGCGAGAGCTGGAAGCGGTTCGACCCCTGAAAGTGACTTGCGGGATAACTGAGCCGGCCGCTCAGAAAGCAATGGCAAACTACTGAGCGTAATCTTGCTAAGAAATCAACAGACAGCTGAAAGATGCTGCTGTTGACAGCGATGTCCTGTACAGGATATGCGGGGAAAAAAAATCACAAAGGCGGCACTGAAACTGTACCATTGCCACAATCAATCTCGACGCGTCCGATATGAACCACCGTCCAAGTCTCACAACTTTCTCCGGGAGAGAATTTCCTTCTTCTGAATCTGGTCTAAAACGTGCTTCACGCACCAAACAACTATTCACTTATAAACAGTTCTATTCACGTATAACCCGCTCCTTGACACAATTGAGCTTTGAATGTTTGCTTGATTTAGAAAATGGTGTTAAATAGCTGTGCACCCAATCATGGTGTACGGATGACGTCCTGATGCTCAGGTTAAAGCTAGCAGCCATCTCCATAAGGTCTACATCACTCATATCCCTCATGTTAGTTATTTAGTTAGTCGCGGTTCCAACTTCACGGCAACGGGTCGTCCCCATATTGCTCCATTCCTGTGCCAGTGAATATCACAAAATTCTCCTCATTGCCCCATGTGGACAATGAAATAGACAGGAGTGTCGGCAAGCCAACAGCCCGCACAGGTACACTGTGCATAATGCCGCCGCCAGAATGGCAACATAAAAGTCCTCCACGAAAAATACAGTTCATCGTCGATGAAAACGGCAGTCACCAGAAATGCTTCATTGACCGGGCTTTTATCCCATATGGCTCGGTCTCTTTCTGCAGGGCGACCCACCGAAATCGCCGAACAAAGCACGAACTCCGTAGCTACAGCGACGACTCCCAGGAGTCCTTAAAAATGCACGCGTGAACCGAAAAGGCAAACCAGTCAATCCAGCAGCAACCGGCCGTCATCGTTCCGAACATGCAGTTCACGCGAAAAACAACCGCGGACAGATGCAAAAGCATTCCACGCGAAATTCACAGCTCACAGTGTCGCGCCACGCACTCACTCAGTAGCAGGGTGACGGAACCATAGCCTCCTTAGTCGCCTCTTACGACGTGCCTGGTAGGCAACAGTGTTACTATTCTTTGCTCCCACGTATGGTCCCCGGCAACACACGTGTGTATGCGATAAAGACCTAAACAGACTTTGAAGTCTTGGATACAGCAAATGCCCTTTTGTAGACTTAGAAAACTGATAAGATATTAGAAACAGTGTTTGCAAGTCTTGGCAGAGTTGGAAGATCAAGTAAGATAACAATTATTAATTATATCCATTAAACTATGTATGAGGAAAACGTGTATAGTTTATGAGTGATAATTTATTTTCTTTACTGGCCTAAACACCTTTTCAGACAAATGTTTTGTTAAACTTTTATTTTTCTTGCTAAAATCAGTCAAACTACAAACGTGCAAAAACATGTATACACGCCTAATGGAAGTCAAGCATACTCATCTTTTAAAACAAAAAGAAAATAGGAATGACCACTGTCATACACTAATAGTTAACATAAATCCTGCCATTGCGCTCACTATACATAAATTCTGTCATTGCGCTGACTATAATCTCACATTACATAAAAAAAGAGTATTACACATGTTGAAAAAAGTATCACTTACCACCCTAACCTACCTAACTAACCCGTGCTGTGGTGAAGGGGTTTACAAACACAATTTGCAATCCCGCATAATGTGTATCAAACAGAGCTGCAGGAGATTTGGAAGTAGACAGCCATGCACTGGTTTTCATACAATGGTATGAGTGCCAGTCGTTTAGAAAGCAAAGGCAAATCTGAACTGAATGTAAACTTGCCTAGAAATCACAAACAACAACAAATTCTGGGGTTTGCAACATCTTGCAAAAGATATGCAACTAACCTTTACCTAACCACAAAAATACCCTGTTCCTCAATGTTGGTATAGCTTTAAGAGAATTCCAGAAGAAAGAAGAAACTATAATAAAACGAGCCTCTAATATTGACAGGCAAGCAATAATTTACACCCAACAACTACAGAACCATGCCTAATGATCACATGTCAATGCACATACAAATTCAAATCTCAAAATATTGCAAACATAACAGGCAGGTCTGGTTACCCTCAACAACTATCACTTGACCCCTCATGTGGGCGTACCTAACCCCATCGGGCCCTGGTGCGGTGTCTTTTGTTTGTTTCAATAGATGTTTGATATCTTCTGGCTGTAAGACGCCCCCTTTCCTCCACTAGTCTGCGGGACAACTTTGGGAAAGGTTGAGTATGCTTTTATCTTCCCGATCAGGGTTACATCCCAAGTTCAAAGTGTATCCTGCGTGCAGAGGGACTGCATGGCTATGGGAAGCACAGTTGTTAACCGAGGTAGTCAAGCTGTTTCAGGGGCGGCGCTTGGCTGACGGACATCTTGTCTCGGGCATTTTCCCCAGCACGAGGGCACCACTGTTCATACATAATTGTTTGAACCCTCACATGCACTACATCTAATATGGTATTAAACTTCCTTTCTAAGAATCATCACTGGAACTACGAAGTACGTGCTCTACGCTTGATATCACCTTTAGTGGTCAGTATAGATGAGTGAAGAGAAGAAGGTGAATGAATATAGAGGGAAGAAGGCGTAGAAATAGAATGACTGGGGCCAGAAGAATAAGGGAAAAAACAACAACACAGCGCCTAGAATTTAAATATATAGGAGTGGGTTATTGGAATTGTCGCAGTGCCAGACAGAGAGGCCGGTACTGGAGAAGCTGATTTATGACTTTGATGTTATCATGCTGAAAGAATTGAATGGAGATGACTACCAGAGGCCATGGATATGTTAGCCACATTAATCCGACTGGGCAAGAGAGACATGGACATTGTTTGCTAGTGAAGGAGGGTTTAAAACATAAAGATCTAGACTTAAGTCAGCGGAATAACAACGCAAGAGAGGTGCAGGGTATACAAATAGAGATTGGGGGTCTAAGCTGGGACTTAGTAAATGTATATGTCTCGGTAGATTCTTTTGTCACAAAGGAACGATGGAACTGGCTTAAGGAGCTGGAGGAGATCCCATGGAGTAGGCTTCTCATTTGTGGAGACTTTAATGTACGAAACAGAGAACTGGACAATTCTGGAAAAAAACCGACAAGGAAATGCCCTCGCAGAAGCCATGACGGATTCATAAGTAGTCTGCATAAACGATGGGAGGCCAAAGAGAATGGGAATGAGGACTGGGAATGCAGACACGGCTACTGACCTGGCAGTCGTAACCCTGTCCGCAGTATTGGATGTCAAATGGACTGTCCTATGTGATCATGGAAGTAACCATCTACCCTTTTAAGTATTGATTTATAAGTCCAACAAGACCAAAGCTGTGGGAGCACGTAAGCACTTTAAATATGAGAAGGAAAGTGCCCTTCTGGGACCCATCAGATAGAGTTTATGCAGTATCACAGCAAACCTACTTATATGTAGCCTCGATGGTGAACTTCCGAGGCAGAACGGGCAGAGAAATCCAAGAGAGCCTCAGTGAAACAATTACAGAGTGCGGCGGACACCCCAAAGCTCACAAGAGGAAATACATAAAGCCTCGAAAGAAAAGAAAGATGAGGCGGAGGAATTCAAGCGCTGTGTATCAGAGGTCAAAAGAGCGAAATGGGAACACTTTATGGGTTAGATTGGGGGAGATAAAACAATGAGAAATTTCTGGAATGCCACAATGGGTACAATATACAGGCGGTTCGGCTTTGACAACAGACACAGCGAAAGGGGAAGCTTTCCTGCATAGACTAATAGTACATTCAGATCAGAACGATGGGGACATCAGAGACTCAGTTAGAGAAGATCTCTTAGGTACCATTGATTGATTGATTGATTGATTGACTTAGGAACCGACATCACAGCATTCGGGACATTCCCATAAGCGCTCCGTCCTCATCCTCAGCAGCCAGCGAAGAGTTCCAACACTAATAGTTCCAGTAGCAATCTGATTATATGTCCGTCTCGCCTTTCCTCCGAGCGCCGAGCGTCGGCCAGATCCCCTCGTCACACCTCGCTGTCTCATTCTTACCATTAAAGATACCTACTGTGAAAATAGCAATAATAATTCCCTAATAGGTAAATACTGTACTTTTCATTCCGAACCTACCTTTTAATCACAGGAAGTTTGTGTTTCTTCTTTGGTTGCCAGAGCTGGACAGACGAGCAGTTGATATGGGATCCGATACAAAATGGAGGTATTAACAGAATCGTGATCTCTCAGAACAGAATTTGGAAACCTGACCTCATTCTTTTCAATGCGTGAGTATTTATTGTCGTGTGTTTCCTTCATCGAGAAGCGCTTCGCCAAGAGATGAAAAGTCTGACTCCCGCATTGTGGAACGTATGAACCCACTCTGCAGAAACCAGATAAGTCTGCCTCGCACATGACTATCTGTTGATAACCTAATACTGAAATCATATGATAAATAACTGGGCTGACCTGTCCACAAGCATTAAAGAGACCATCATGTTGATCACAATGCAGTATCACTCCACTCCTTAGAATACAATACATGTCGTTACAATACACGGACAGACCGGCCGAACGAACGTAAGAACGAACAAACGAACTCTATTTTCAAAGGGGCACAAATTGGGCACGCAGGACTATCTTACATTCAGCCCTTCCAATCACTCATCTTTCGTTCATTAATTATCTATCGTGCATGTTAACAATCTTATAAAAGAGGGCGAGCGGGTTGTGGGGTTGGGGAGGGGGGGGGGGGGAAGAGAAAGTTTAGTTTAGTAAAACATCACATGAATTTTGAAACATAAACAATGCATATTACCAGTTATGTAACAGGCAGGCATGCGCACATCACACACACGCACACGCGCACACACACACACACACGCACACGCACAAGCACACATAAACACATGCATACATAGATACATCATTTACACACCTCTCCCTCAACGATACACACATACATTCTACCTCGCAGCCACATATACTCACTCACAATCACCAACTCACTTAGAAAAATATACTCACACACACACACACACACACACACACACACACAAACCAACCCACCCATCCATCCATACTTACTTACTTACTCCAATTCATTCATCCATCCATCCACCCAACCAACCAACCACCCACCCAGCCACCCACCCACACGCACGCACGCGCACGCTCGCACGCACGCACGCACATACATACATACATACATACATACATACATACATACATACATACATACATACACACATACATACATACATACATACATACATACATACATACATACATACATACATACATACATACATACTCACTGTCTGTCTGTCTGTCTGTCTGTCTGTCTGTCTGTCTGTCAGTTACTCCATCTTCTTCTCTCTGTCTCTCTCTCTGTCTATCTCTGTGTCTCTCTCTGTCTCTGTCTCTGTCTCTCTATGTGATTCTCTCTCCCCCTCTCCCCTCTCTCTCTCTCTCTCTCTCTCTCTCTCTCTCTCTCTCTCTCTCTTATGCCCATATATAATTCATTCATACAACAAAACAGATACACTCCTTCCCATACATAAATAATCGACACAGAGGTACATCCACACAATCTTACAACCCTCACCCCCACACACAAACACACACACACACACGGAAACATACAAATACCTGGGTACGATCTTCAACTGTTCCAACATCATAAGGGAAGAAATACAAACTAGAATCAACTCTGGAAATAAGATATACTATGCACTACAACATCTACTAAAATCAAAGGCGCTATCTCGTAACACCAAAATCACAATATACAAAACACTGATCAGACCAGTTGTGCTGTATGGCTCTGAAACCTGGAGTACAACGAAAGGAGACGAAGCCTTGTTACAAACCTTTGAGAACAAAATTTTAAGACGCATCTTTGGACCCTTTAGGGATACACAAAGTGGAGAGTGGAAAAGAAGAAGTAACAAAGACATTTATGATCTGTTTAAGTCCCCGCTAATCACTGGTATCATGAAGGCTAATAGACTACAATTGCTGGGGCATATAGAAAGAATGGAAGATAATAGGGAAACAAAACTCGCTTACACTCAGGAAATAAATGACCGTAGACCCCGAGGTAGACCAAGAAGGCGGTGGAGAGATAATACATGTACAGACCTACAAGCACTTGGAATCAACGACTGGCAAGAGAAGGTCCACCAGAGAGACGATGGAGACGGATTGTATTTGCAGCAAAGAACATCAATGGCTCGGAACGCTGAAGAAGAAGAAGAAGAAGAATATATATATATATATATATATATATATATATATATATATATATATATATATATATATATATATATCTTATATATAAATTAGGATCTCCGTCTGTCTGTCTGTATGTCTGTATGTCCGTCTGTCCTTTGTGCGCTCGCGAACGGCCCATCCGATTGAGATGAAATTTTCTACACGCCTTTCTTTCATTCCAGTGCAGCCCACTGTCATATTTTTTTAGTGTGAAATCGCATGCTTACCCAGTATTATTTCATTTTTCACTTTTCATCATAATTTAATATATCTCAGGGGACCTAACTCTATAAAAGTTATTTCAAGGGGCATAACTTTTCTGTATAACTTATAGTCATATTGTGGCATCGTTTTCAAAGATTTATAAACTCTTTGTCCATAGTTATGTACCGGCATATGAGTTATAATAAATAATGATACAATCTGTAAGGCATTTTCAAAGTTTTGATAAAAATAATGCACAATGCATAACATTGTAACTCATCTGTTTTTGCTTAAGAAGTTACTGTAGTCATGCAGGTGATTAGAAAGCGTTTTCATTAAAAATAATGGATGGTGTGTAGAAGGGCATTTTTTTAAGTTACTTTTTTTGTTGTATGAATTTAATGAGACGCTACACTCCAGGAGCTGGGCGAAGTCACGCCGGGTCAGATAGATAGACAGACCCACCTTTTCGCTGCAGTTGTCTACTCCTCCTTTTCCTTCTTCTGCTGATGCTGCTGCCGCCACTCCATTTACCCAAGTTAATTGTTGGGGGAAGATGTAAAGATCTTTCAAGTGCTCTTTCAAATGCTTTTTGTAAGTTGGTCTTCGTTTATCTAAGGTTGTTCTAACTGCAACCAATAAATGATTAGACAGACAGGCAGACAGACAGACAGAGAGGGAGGGACGGACAGACAGACAGACAGACAGACAGACAGACAGACAGATAGTCGGTAACGGGAACGGGAACTTATATGACTACTTATATGAATTAAATGAGATGCTCCCCACGAAGGACTGGGCGATGCCGGGTCAGACAGACAGACAGACAGACAGACAGACAGACAGACAGACAGACAGACAGACAGATAGTCGGTAACGGGAACGGGAGCTTATATGACTAATTATATGAATTAAATGAGATGCTCCCCACCAAGGACTGGGCGAAGCCGGGCCGGGTCAGCTAGTCTTATATATAAATTAGGATCTCCGTCTGTCTGTCTGTATGTCTGTATGTCCGTCTGTCCTTTGTGCGCTCGCGAACGGCCCATCCGATTGAGATGAAATTTTCTACACGCCTTTCTTTCATTCCAGTGCAGCCCACTGTCATATTTTTTTAGTGTGAAATCGCATGCTTACCCAGTATTATTTCATTTTTCACTTTTCATCATAATTTAATATATCTCAGGGGACCTAACTCTATAAAAGTTATTTCAAGGGGCATAACTTTTCTGTATAACTTATAGTCATATTGTGGCATCGTTTTCAAAGATTTATAAACTCTTTGTCCATAGTTATGTACCGGCATATGAGTTATAATAAATAATGATACAATCTGTAAGGCATTTTCAAAGTTTTCATAAATATAATGCACAATGCATAACATTGTAACTCATCTTTTTTTGCTTAAGAAGTTACTGTAGTCATGCAGGTGATTAGAAAGCGTTTTCATTAAAAATAATGGATGGTGTGTAGAAGGGCATTTTTTTAAGTTACTTTTTTTGTTGTATGAATTTAATGAGACGCTACACTCCAGGAGCTGGGCGAAGTCACGCCGGGTCAGATAGATAGACAGACCCACCTTTTCGCTGCAGTTGTCTACTCCTCCTTTTCCTTCTTCTGCTGATGCTGCTGCCGCCGCTCCATTTACCCAAGTTAATTGTTGGGGGAAGATGTAAAGATCTTTCAAGTGCTCTTTCAAATGCTTTTTGTAAGTTGGTCTTCGTTTATCTAAGGTTGTTCTAACTGCAACCAATAAATGATTAGACAGACAGGCAGACAGACAGACAGAGAGGGAGGGACGGACAGACAGACAGACAGACAGACAGACAGACAGACAGATAGTCGGTAACGGGAACGGGAACTTATATGACTACTTATATGAATTAAATGAGATGCTCCCCACCAAGGACTGGGCGATGCCGGGTCAGACAGACAGACAGACAGACAGACAGACAGACAGACAGATAGTCGGTAACGGGAACGGGAGCTTATATGACTAATTATATGAATTAAATGAGATGCTCCCCACCAAGGTCTGGTCGAAGCCGGGCCGGGTCAGCTAGTATATATATATATATATATATATATATATATATATATATATATATATATATATATATATATATATGTATATATATATATATATATATATATATATATATATATATATATATATATATATATATATATATATATATATATATATATACACACATTAGCTGACTCGGCCCGGCTTCACCCAGCCCCTGACGGGGATCTATCTGTCTGTCTGTCTGTAAGTCTGCCTGTTTGCTTGTCTGTCTGTCTGTCTGACCCGGCCCGGCTTCGCCCAGCTCCTGGTGGTGAGCATCTCATGTAATTCATATAAGTACTCATATAAGCTCCCGTTCCCGTTCCCGTTCCCGACTGTCTGTCTGTCTGTCTGTCTGTCTGTCTGTCTGTCTGTCTGTCTGACCCGGCCCGGCTTCGCCCAGCTCCTGGTGGACAGCATCTCATTTAATTCTTATAAGTAGTCATATAAGCTCCCGTTCCCGTTCCCGACTACCTGTCTGTCTATCTGTCTATCTGTCTGTCTGACCCGGACCTGCTTCAACCAGTCCCTGGTGGGGAACATCTCATTTAATTAATATAAGTAGTCATATAAGCTCCCGTTCCCGACTATCTGTCTGTCTGTCTGTCTATCTATCTGACACGGCGCGGCTTCACCCAGCTCCTGGCCGGGAGCGTCTCATTAAATTCATATAACAAAAAAAAAAGTAACTTAAGAATGTCCTTCCACACACCATCCATTATTTTTAATGAAAACTGTTTTTAATCACCTACATGACTGTAGATAACTTCTTTAAACATAAAAAGATGAGTTAGAAAATTTTCACTAATTAAATAGATGCATTATTTTTATGAAAACTTTGAAAATGCCTTAAAGATTATATCATTATTTATTATAACTCATATGCCTGTAAATAACTGTACACAAAGAGTTTATAAATCTTTAAAAACAATGCAACAATCTATATATAAAATATATAGCAATGTTATTAAACGTTATGCCCCTTGAAATAACTTTTCTTAAGTTAAGTCCCCTCGCTATATAGAAATAATAATGCAAATTTAAATATTAAATTTTAGTAAGTAAATAGCTGATTGTACATTAGCAAACTATGACAGATGGCTGCAAGGGAATGAAAGGAAAACATGTAGAAAATTTCATCTCAATCGGATGGACCGTTCGCGAACGCATAAAGAACGGACATAAGTACATACATCGTCTTTTATATATATATATATATATATATATATATATATATATATATATATATATATATATATATATATATATATATATATATATATATGGCTGTCTATCGACCTATCTGTCTATCTACCTACTTAAATACCTGCTTGCCTAATTACTTATGTACCTGTCTGTCTGTCTGTCTGTCTGTCTGTCAGTCTGTCTGTCTGTTTGTCTGTCTGTCTAACTATCTATCGACCTATCTATCTATGGAGCTATCTGTGACGTGCTATTCCATGTTTATTCTGTATACTCATCAATCATGTTATCATTTTTACTGCCACTTAATTTTCTACCATGTACTGAAAAAAAATTTGTGCACTGCTTATTCCATCATGTTTATGTCAATTTTAGGAATCAACATATTGAATGGCATCACTATTTTTTATGTTACCCAATGTATGTGCATAATTTTCTCTCCAGTTATTTACATTTTTGTGAGAATGCTCACGATAATCGTCAATATATATATATATATATATATATATATATATATATATATATATATATATATATATATATATATGTGTGTGTGTGTGTGTGTGTGTGTGTGTGTGTGTGTGTGTGTGTGTAAAGCGTGGGAGTTTTTTCACACTAGCTTCAGTGATTATGTGAGGCATCATGTATGTGTCTATTTGTGAGGATTGTGTTTGGGCTGGGGGATGGGTTTGTGGGTAGGAGGATGTGTGTGGGTTGGGAGATGTGTGTGGGTGGGGGATTTGTGTGTGGGTTGTAGGTGGGTGGGTGGAGGAGTCGTGGGTGAGTGGGGGGTTGTGTGGGTGGGTGGTGAATATGTGTGTGTGGATGAAGTATGTGTCTGGGTGGGGATGTGTGTGGGTCGGTGGTGTGTGTGTGTGATGGATGTTTGTATGAGTGGCTGTGTGGGTGGGGGTATGTGGATGGGTGTGTGGGTATGTGTGTAGGGGATGTGTGGGGATGTGTGTATGGGTTGGAGGATGGGTGTGGCTAATGTATATATGGATGGGAGAGGTGTGTATGGAGACAGAGATGTGTGTGTGTGTGGGTGGGAGATGTGTGTGTGTGTGGGTTTTAGATGTGTGTGGGAATATGGGAGAAGTGTGTATGAGTATAGGATGTGTGGTGTGTGTGTGTGTGTGGATATGTGTGTCTGGGTGGGTGGGGCAATGTGTGCGGGTGGATGATGTGTGTGGTGGGGGATGTGTGAGTGGGTGGGTGGGGAGGTGTATGGGTGATTGGATGTATGTGTGTATGGATGGGGCGTGTGTGAGTTCGGAATATGTGGTTAGGTAAGGGATGTGTGGTAGGGGGATGTGTGTATGGGTGGGGGATGTGTGTGTGGGTACGTTTTTATGTGTGGTTGGTGGGGTGTGTGGATGGACGTGAAATGTGTGGATGGGTGGGAACATGTGTGTGTACGGATGTGTGTATGGATGGGAAGATGTGTGGGTATGGGTGGGTGATGTGTGAGTGGGTGAGGGATGTATGTGTGTGTTGGTGCGGTATGTGTGTGTGGGAGGGGTATGTATGTGTGGTTGGGGGTGTGTGTTTTGGTGGGTGGAGCATGTGTGTGGGCGAATTTGTGTGGGTTGGAGTATGTGTGAGTGGGGAGTTGTCTGTGGGTGGGGATGTTTGTGTAGGTGGGTGCGAGATGTATGGTTTGGTGATGGGATGTGTGAGTAGGTGGAGGGATCTGTGGTGGGTGGGGGATGTATGGTGGGTGGGGGTGTGGGTATGGGTGGGTTATGTGTGAGTGGGTAAGGGATGTGTGTGTGGGTGGGGGATGTGTAGTGGCTGGGGGTGTGGGTATGGGTGGGATATGTGTGAGTAGATGAGGGATGTGTGTGTAGGTTTTGCGGGATGTCTGTGTTGGAGGGGGGATTGTCAGGGTCTTGCTTACAGCAAGGACACTGGCTCGTACATACCAACAAGTGTGATACAAAACACGGTCACAGAATGACTTAAATTGACGCACTACACTTACAATGCAAACACATTATTCACACATCTCACTCGTCGCAAATATTTACATGTATCATACAACGACAATGCAATAATCTTCTTCTTCTTCAGCGTTCCGAGCCATTGAGGTTCTTTGCTGCAAATACAATCCGTCTCCATTCGTCTCTCTGGTGGACCTTCTCTTGCAATAATACATTAAATAAATATATCAATACACTACTACACAACTCACAGGCGCACAGTCATATCTTCTCACAGGCGTTCTCTCTATGGCGTTCATACATACGAGCATCATTCAATCACGTCTGTCTCCGTCAACACTCCCAAGCCGTCTGCCCGCTAACCGCTGTGAGTCTCACTACGCGGGCCTGCGTCACTGCGTGGAGATCATGTCTCACATGCGTTCATCGACTGGCCCTTCTTGACACAGTGTGGTTAGCGTCGCTCACCGGTAGACCCCTGGCTGTATTCGCCAGGCGTCATAGACGACGACGCGGTAGAACTAATGGGGAGATTATGACAGTCTCCCCCTCTCCATTTCATGAAAGGACTTTTGCCTTTCACGTACTCTATATACATAAATGGTTTATTTACTAAACTTGTCAGAATCGACCCATTAATTGTCGTCTTACCTGACACTTTAGTTTACATTTAAAATGTGCAAATAATTGTAAGTTATATCCACTCATTCATCAATGCTGGTAAGAAGCAACACTCATCAAGTACGATCCACCCGATGTTTTATTACCTTTAGTTGTAATATGACACAGTCAGTCCGGTAGCTATTCAGCGAACTCTCAATTACCTCTCGACAGATAAAAAAACTTGCAAAAACGACATGTCAGACTGCGAGCCGTCTTCATATAAGATGACTCCATCATTTGACCTCAACCACATTTGGTTGGAGAGTCTTATGAAGGTCTACAACTTAGGTAATTAATACCATGCACAGGTGACGTCATCTTGATGTGTCACCAACCTGGCAACCTGAAAATGGCTTTTACACATGTTACACATTATTACAAATTTCAATTGTTTCTCTTGAAACAACTACAAAATCAATGGGGGATAATTTCAACATGCTATCAAAGAAAATAAATTACATTAGAAAATTACTTTCTAAGCGTCATAGATTGATGCTTATTGACAATAGCGAACTAAATGTCACTATTGTGAACAAGTGAATCAAGTTATGATTCTCAGATTACATCTATCAAAATCCTTACATACAATTTGAATATGTAATCTTTCAGCTCACAAAGTTTAAATACATCGTCAATTCTTTGTGAGGATGACATTATAGTCTGCTACTTTTCGAATAAATTTAATAAACACCGGAAATACACAGCTGGTGTGTTAAGTTGTAGATAACCCAATGTTCTTCCATCTGGATGTTACTGAAAGGAACGGAGGATACAGTTCTTAAGGACAGCTGCTGGATTAACTATTTCTTTCACGATGTTGTTCTGTAGAACTCAGATGTCACAGTCTCTCTCGCATTGGTTAAAATACTTCTGAACTTTCTGCGTGGCAGGTACTATGGATATTTTCACATTTCTAGTGAAGTAAGTCTTGCACTCCTGTAGCACTGTTCGTAACAATGTTATATATAATTAAAATAATGTTCCCTTTCTAACCCATACACACAAGTATTCATCACATGCATTACTATAATTATAAAGTATATATACAATATATTTACATTGGGAAGTAGTCCCTATCACATAATCTGTACAGCGTTACTGAAAAACAATTCATAGTGCGCTGTGTTGCTGAGCGTTATCTTACTCTGCAGATTCTTCATTCATCTGCTGTGTGCGCTCAGACACCATTGGGCTTATGGGTGTGTCGCAAGGACATCGTGATAGAAGATCAGCAATCATATTATGGGTGCCAGAGATATTCCTGACTTCGAAACTGAAATCTTGCAATACCAATGCCCATCTCGCCACTCTGTGGTTGGTAGGCGTTCCTGTAGCAATGATCTTCAACGGACTATTGTCTGTCTCTACTATGAAGTGTGTTCCAAGAAGGAACCTAGACAGTTTTCTAACTGAAAACACAAGAGTCAACGCCTCAATTTCCGGCGTCGACCAAGAACGTTCTCTTTCCTTTAGTTTACGACTTACATAGTATACAGGATGTAGAATTTGGTTGTGTTCCTGTAGCAGTACGGCCCCAATCGCTACGGAGCGATTGTCTGTTCGGAATCTGAAAATAATTCCCAAACTTGGTAATTTCAAAATGGGATTACTGGAAAAATAAGACAATACTTTTGTAAATGCAGGTCTTAGGCATTCGTTGTTTACAATTTTGTTAGATTTGTCTTTCGTTTGTAAGTTAGTGAAACATTCTGTCAAAGTGGCAAAGTTTGGTATAAATTGTCTGTAGTAATTCAACAGACCTAGTACACTTCGCACTTCTTTCTTTGTGGTTGGAAGTGACAATTTCAAAATACGTGACACGATGTTATCGTCAGTAGTGACAAAGCCATTACAAATTTTATATCCCAAAAAGGAAATTTCCTGGTAGGAAATGTCAACTTTCGATGGTTTGACTTTCAGTCCGTGCTGTCTGATGCGGTCAAATGTCTGCTCTAATGTTGTCACATGGTCTGTCATAGTCTTTGTATGTACACATATGTCGTCCATGTATGAAATGATATTCGGTATGTCTGTCAGAAGCAGTTTTGTCATCCGTACAAAGGTTGCTGGGGCATTTACTAGTCCGAATGGAAGTTTACACCATTCGTATAGACCCCAGGGTGTGGCAAATGTTGTCAGATGTATGCTGTCACTATGTACCGGTATTTGCCAGTATCCTTTGGTCATGTCCAGTTTTGTGAAGTATCTAGAGTCTGTCAGTTCAGTCAGTATGTCATCACAGTTGCTCATTGGTTCTAAATCCAACTGTGTGATGCTGTTGAGTTTCTGATAGTCTACACAGAGTCGCATTGTGTTGTCCTTTTTCTTCACAATGACTATTGGTGAACAAAAATGTGATTGTGATCGTCTGATGATATGATTTTTCTCTAAGTCAATGATTTCCTGATGTAATTTTTCTTTGTAGTGTATGGGAATGGAGTACGGTCTGCATTTTATCTGTGTGTTGGATGTCAGAATAATATGATGATGAACTAAATCTGTCTGTCCTGGACTGTTAGAGAAAATGCTACTGTAGTCCTGTAACAGTTGTCTGCAACTGTCGGTCTCTGTCTGAGTCAGATTAGGATTTATTTTGATGTTGTGCAGCTTGTTTGTCGAGTCCAGTGATGGGGTCGGTATTTCGTCGGTCTCGTCATCGTCTGTGTGGTCCACTATCGTTGTGCTTGCTGCTGTGTCGTCTTGGTCTTCGTCTCTGTTGTAGTATGGTTTTAGCATGTTGATGTGAAATATTTTATGTTTGTCTTTCACTGCTATTTCGTAGTCAACAGTCGAGATTTGTCTCAGTACCTTATAGGTCCTTGCCATGAGTCTGTCAAGAGATGTCTGTCGCTTGGCAAAAGAAGTGAGACGTCCTGTCCAAGTGTCAATGTTATTGTCCTATTTCCTCTGTTGGCATAGTGTCTGTAAATAGCACCAGATTGTTTTAGTGCTTATTTAGCTAACACACAAGATTTCATTATCCTATCACGCAATGATGTGACATGTTCATATGATGATACTGGTTTATGAGTAGTTATACTTTCAGTTAACATAGAATGGTACATAGATAATGGGCCGCGTAGTTTGGCGCCATATACAAGTTCAAATGGTGAGAAACCTGTACTGGAATGAGGTACTTCGCGATATGCAAATAGTATGGCAGGTAAATAAGTATCCCAGTCTTCAGGGTGTTCCTGGGTTACTTTTGATAACATATGCTTGAGATCCCCATTCATCTTTTCTATAATTCCTGTCGAATGAGGGTGGTATGGGCTGTTAAAGCATTGCTTTACCCCTAACATTCTGGTAAAGGCTTGAGTGGCTGCAGCTATGAACTGGCTCTCACGATCTGAGAGAATGGTATCAGGAAACCCTACTCTAGAAAAAATATGGAAGAAAACTTCCATAACATCCTTGGCAGTTATGTTCTTAAGTGCAATCGCCTCAGGCCATCTACTGCAGAGGTCAATTATTGTTATTATAAACTTATTCCCTCTCGGTGTTACGTGGTTAAGAGGACCTACAATATCAACAGATATCTTTTCAAAAGGTCTACTTGCTAGATCTGTAATTTGTAACTCCGCTTGCGGGTGTTTACCCTTTTTAACAAGCTTCTGGCAGATGCCACAAGTTCTGCAATATTGCTTGGTATCACTGCATAATTTGGGCCAGTAGAACTGATTAAGTTATCGTGATCTAGTTTTCGAATAAGCCATATGCCCTGCAAAGAGTATATCATGTGCTAGATGTAATACTTGCTTGCGGTGTTCTGTTGGTAACACCGTTTGCTCTGTGGTGCTGGTGCCTTTGGTATAGTACCGTGTAAGGATACCGCCTTTCAGTGCAAAATGCCATCTAGCATTTTTAGTAAGTCTTGGCTTTTGGCCTATAAGATTAAAATACTTGTGCAAAGATAAGTCAGCCTTTTTGCCTGTTATGAAATTCTCCCTCATGGTTTTAGGGGGTAATATCACTGGGCTTTACATTTCCAAAGCCTCAGTCTGATCAATTTGATCTTGCACTTTGGCAGCAGATCTAGTTACTACATTTACACTATTAACAATATGACATGGTGGTGTTACATTCATATCAATACATTCATTTGATGATGTCAATGAATTGGCAAACATACAATCAATTATAGGTGACAATACATTTTCAACAGTATAGTCAGTTGAAGGTGATACAGTATTATCAACTATACATTGGACAGATGATGTTGCACTGTCATGTGGCATGTCATTTACCTCAGAAAGGGTCCCAACAATTATGTCGCAACATGGGTTGGATAATGCTGCGCATTTAACCTTTCCTGTGAGAAATGGGGTGTCAATAAATGCCCATGCATGTGGGTATTTCTCGATGTTACCTGAGAAAGTTCTGCATGTAACATTTTGGCCAGTGTAATCTGAAGGTAAAATAAAGTCTCTCTTTAGACCAATGAGAGTACATCCACTATCACGTAAGACTGTGGCAGCTTTGCCATTTACAAATCCATGGTGGATGTTAAGTTTACCTCTGGAGTTTATTACCAAATTAGCTTCTTCATTGGCAATAGGTATTGCATGGCCGCATGTTAGTAGACCATGTTCATGAAAACGATCACAGATGGTACATTTATTAAGATGAAATACATCAATGGCCTGTGCTGAATTTACAGGATGATTTTCTAATGTTTCTTCATCTGAGGAAGAGCTATCAAACATGGCTGCATTAGCCTTTCTAGTCATTTGTTTGCCTTTACAAGCATGACGCCAGTGGCCATACGCTTTGCAAAGGAAGCATTTTGTTAGTCGTTTATAGCTCTTCCGCTCCTTATCTTGCTTATCTATATAGTTTTGCAAGTATGTAAGGTACCCAGGATGTTTGTCACACATATCATTTTCGTTATGTGACAGATGACAATATCTGCATTGATAATATTTCTCAGCAGATTGTTTATAGGGTTTCTTGTTAACATAGGGACCTGACTTCGTCCTGTCATAGGTAGCGGCTGCTACAAACTCAGTGTCAGTCAATCCACTACTGAAACAATGTTTGTTGGCTGTAAAATAAGCCGACCCTCGTTTCTCAATGTGTTGCACACTCTCACACTCACATTCTTTCAGAAACCTAGAAAATGGTTGTGGTAAAGATGAAATGATCTTGTCTCTTAAAATGAGATCTTTCAATTTATCAAAAGTATTTACTTTGGCTGATGATAGCCATTTGCTAAATACATCCTGTACTACTGAAATGTAGTCAGAAAAAGTTTGCGTTGGTTTTGGAGCTAATTTGCTAAACTGTTCTCTGTAGCCGGTTTCATCTAACAATAAATGTGACATGATTTTAGATTTAATATACTGGTAATCTTTCCTAAGATCTTTGGGAATGGTCTCTATCGCTTTCAGAGATTCCCCAGAAAGACTCCTCATATATATTATGTTCCACTCAGTCTCAGGGATCTGATAATGCTCCATTATCGTTTCAAAGTTCTGGGTAAATGCTGCAATGCAGTCCCCAGTGGTGAAATTTTTCACAATCCCTTGGTACTTTTTGTACTGATTCTCTTTTTCTAGTCTTTCTGACTTTCGAGAATCTCTCTCTACTGATGTGTCAGCCTCCAACTGTTTAATTTTCAGTTGCATTTCAAGTTCTTCCTTTTTCGTTCTTGCATTAATTTCAAGCTCTTGTCTCTTGTTCTGGGCAGAGATCTCAGCTTTCTTTATTTCGGCCTCTGCTTCTGCCTTTTTAGCATCTAATTCTGCCTTTTTCAGCTCTCTTTCAGCCGCTCTGTCTTCGCGATCTCTAGTAATATACTCTGCATACTTTGTCTCACTCCATTTCGTCAACTCATCACCAGTTAACTTTAATTTCAAACCAGATTTGATGAAATCATTCAATGTAGACATGATGAAATGTATGAAATACAATGAATGTACACAAAAACATAATTAAGGTGTTAGTAAATAATTTGTACAGGATTTATCAAATACAACCTGTGCCTAAGCCTACACCCAAAAGTATTTGTGAAAAAAGTATACTTAAGTGATCTTTGGAGCTCTGGAGACAGATGGAGAACTGTTCCAGAGAATGGCTGCCAAAACGTTACTACTCGGAAAAATGGGCTTCAATTCTTAGTCACTTTGGATGACACAAAAACCTGTTGCTTTTGGAATAAGAAAATATTAGGACATGTATGTTTATGTGGTGTACGCGATGTCAACTACGTTTTGTAGGTTTATGTGCTGTCAAGTATGTTTGTTAGTCGTACTGTCGTCCGTTCAAAACATTTGCTCACACACACACGTTCAATTCTATTTTACAACTGATTCAAGATGGATGACACACTCATGTTTCAAATAATCGAATAAGGACGATGCATCCACGTTTACACTGTTCAAAAATTAAAAATGAATAACCCGGACGAAAGCACCCACGTTCCCACTTGTCAGGGTCTTGCTTACAGCAAGGACACTGGCTCGTACATACCAACAAGTGTGACACAAAACACGGTCACAGAATGACTTAAATTGACGCACTACACTTACAATGCAAACACATTATTCACACATCTCACTCGTCGCAACAATTTACATGTATCATACAACGACAATGCAATAATACATTAAATAAATATATCAATACACTACTACACAACTCACAGGCGCACAGTCATATCTTCTCACAGGCGTTCTCTCTATGGCATTCATACATACGAGCATCATTCAATCACGTCTGTCTCCGTCAACACTCCCAAGCCGTCTGCCGGCTAACCGCTGTGAGTCTCACTACGCGGGCCTGCGTCACTGCGTGGAGATCATGTCTCACATGCGTTCATCGACTGGCCCTTCCTGACACAGTGTGGTTAGCGTCGCTCACCGGTAGACCCCTGGCTGTATTCGCCAGGCGTCATAGACGACGACGCGGTAGAACTAATAAGGAGATTATGACAGGGATGTGCCACATAACATGATAATATGCATTGTTTATGCTTACAACATTAATTTGACAATTTTTTATTTTCCCACGTGAATGTATCATGCACTGTTGATGAACGAAAGATGAGTGCTTGGAAGGGCCGAATGTAAGACGGGCCTACGTGCCCAATTTTTAACCTTGTTAAAATAAAGTTCAATTCAATTCAATTCAATTCTACCTAACCTACAAACCTAATTGCCTGCTTGCCTACCTACCTACCTACCTGCCTGCCTACCTACCTACCTACCTACCTACCTACCTACCTACCTACCTACCTACCTGCCTACCTACCTACCTACCTGCCTGCCTTCCTGCCTGCCTGCCTGTCTGTCTGTCTGCCTGCCTGCTTACCTTTCTGTCTGTCTATCTGCCTGCCTGTCTGCTTGCCTGCTTGCCTGTCTGTCTGCCTGCCTGCGCATTTGTGTATCTACTTGTCTGCCTCTCTGACTGTCTGTCTGTCTATCGATCGGTCGGTTAGTCAATCTGACTCCTTTTCTCTATTTATCTATACATTTAGGTCTCTCTCTCTCTCTCTCTCTCTCTCTCTCTCTCTCTCTCTCTCTCTCTCTCTCTCTCTCTCTCTCTTAAACTATAACTATCTTTGTTTTTCTAATTACAGTGCAAATGAAAACGATAAGCTGGGAACCGAGGATGTGATTGTCAGTGTAAATTCTAACGGACTTGTGCGCTGGGATCCGACATTTCATCTGGAGAGCACATGTAAGGTAAAAGCACCAGCTAAGTGCAAATAGAAGCCGTGCTTGGGTAATAGTTAAGGAACCCGACATCCTCATTACATCGGTGTATTAGAGACGGAGTGGTATTCTTGCATTTTCCTTGACTAACCACAATTGATGTGGAATGTGATGAGTGTCACGCCGACTGTCTTATCTCGGAGAACATGTTCTTCTACTCTACTAAGGATTGATCGAGATCAACATGATGAAGAAACAATTCCACTACAGCAGGGGAGAAGAAGAGGTAGAAGAATAAGAGGAAGCAGAAGAAAGGAAAGAAGAAGAAGAAGAAGAAGAAGAAGAAGAAGAAGAAGAAGAAGAAGAAGAAAGATGAGGAGGAGGGGGAGGAGAAGAAGAAGCAGGCATTTCCTGCTTTCAATCAAGATCTATGGAGCTTTATCAATCTATTATCCATGTATACAAGAAAAAATCCAGCTATGGAAATGAGAAGGCGCGAACGCAATCTAACGGTCTGGTGTATGATGGCTCTAGTCACAATGCATTGTTTTTGTTTATTAAATGACACAACATTTAGCGTTTTGTGATCTTTTGGCAAGTGTATGTGCAATAGTTTGCTTTTGCGTTCTAAACGACCGGCACTCACACCATTTAATAAAATCCAGTGCAAGGCAATCTGCTGCCAAATCACCCGCAGCTGTGCTTCGAACGCGGTATGCGAGATTACGAACTTCGTTCTTAACTCCTTCGCCACAGAGTGACGCAGATTATCTTAAAATGTGACTAGCCTGTTTAACAAATAGATGGCACAAACGGAATTCAAAGTTTCGAATGCAGTCTTCATCAATAAATGGAACAATATGAAATAAAATTATAAGAACAAGAATAACTTGACAGGCGAAAAGTATACAAAGCACTGAGAAGGCGTCCTCTTCAGGTACAGAAGGTACCGGGAATCTTAGCATTAAGCTGGGAATTTTTACAAGAACTATTCGTGACTAAAGATACCATATGTTTGCGTGTTCTCTTAACAAAATAGAAAGTAAAGCATCTTTGTACTGGCTTTAAGGTGCATTGTACATGCAGGGAAAGATCCACATTGCTATAGAACAATCGACACTCTGTGGGTGATATGGTCAGTATCCCACAGCTCGCCTTTACGTCTCTAAAAATTTCCAAATATCAGTTTGAGCCTGAATACACCTTGGAGCCCAGGTCAATTTAAAAAAAACAAAACAACAACAACACCTCGAATCCGTCCCGATGCGTGTCGAACCCATGATCACTGGGCCGTCTGAGAGCGTCTAACCAATACGCCACCGCGTCCTCTCCCTGTTCTCTTGAGTGCTGAAATTAGATACTTAACCTTCTGGTTAAAGGACTGAAACAGGTGGCACCGTCTGCAAGCTGTGCACATTGAAATTCTCATGCCAGTTGGAAATCATGGAATCGGCCGTAAGGCTTCTGTTTTGACAAAATTGTTAGAAAAATAAAAACCTACCCACGGGTGGATGATGCCGAGGTACTTTGGATGGAATCTGTCTACAGGCAGTAATTATTACATGCTTCAGTCACCTCTATGTGACAGACTCTGCTCGAAACGGGAACGAGGACAAAGGAGTAAGATATGCAAGAGCTGCAAAACGAATGTAGCAGTTTTATTTCCTAACGATTGCTAAGTCAGTTCCATATCTGAACGAGCTCTTGTATGTTCTACACGGATATTTAAGTTGGAAAATAAGTCGTTCTTGTTATCGTAGTTTTAATTCCAGATTTCATTGCCATTGATGAGGACGTTTAGTTTAGTTACGTTTTAGTCGATGGATCAACATCATGGTACACGGGTGTAACCCATAAGTTCTCCGTTCTCCTTCTAAGTCAAACCTGAGTTTGGAGAGACTCAGCTAAGTGCACGAATTCCGTAGCACCGGCGAGGATCCAGAAATACTTTGGGTAGATTTTTAACTCTAAATTTTGCCCGGGCAGCGCCGTTAGGCTACTCTTTTTCGATTTCCAACTGCCAAGGAATTTTTTACGTGCGCAGCAATACACACGGACGTCCGATCTCACTACCCAGAGACCAGGGGAAATCTTATTACTAGAAGTCCACGTGAAATAAATCCAAGTCCTCATCGGGGTTAGCAAATTAGGCTAGCTTATTAGACTATCACATTAGACTAGCACATTAGACTAACATATTAGGCTAGCACATTAGACTAGCACATTAGACTAGGACGTTAGACTAGTACATTAGACTAGCACATTAGACTAGTACATTAGACTAGCACATTAGACTAGCACATTAGACTAGCACATTAGGCTAGGACGTTAGACTAGCACATTAGACTAGCACATTAGGCTAACACATTAGACTAGCACATTAGACTAGTACATTAGACTAGCACATTAGACTAGCACATTAGACTAACACATTAGACTAGCACATTAGGCTAGGACGTTAGACTAGCACATTAGACTAGCACATTAGACTAGCACATTAGACTAGCACATTAGGCTAGGACGTTAGACTAGCACATTAGACTAGCACATTAGGCTAGCACATTAGACTAGCACATTAGACTAGTACATTACACTAGCACATTAGACTAGCACATTAGACTAACACATTAGGCTAGCACATTAGGCTAGGACGTAAGACTAGCACATTAGACTAGCACATTAGACTAACACATTAGGCTAGCACATTAGGCTAGGGCGTAAGACTAGACATTAGGCTATCACATTAGACTAACATATTAGGCTAGCACATTAGACTAACACATTAGACTAGCACATTAGACTAGCACATTAGACTAGCACATTAGACTAGCACATTAGGCTAGCACATTAGACTAGCACATTAGACTAGGACGTTAGACTAGCACATTAGGCTAGCACATTAGACCAGCACATTAGACTAACATACTAGTCTAGTATATTAGGTTAGGACGTTAGACTAGCACATTAGGCTAACACATTAGACTAGCACATTAGACTAGCACATTAGGTTAGCACATTAGGCTAACACATTAGACTAGCACATTAGACTAGCACATTAGGCTAGCACATTAGGCTAACACATTAGACTAGCACATTCGACTAGCACATTAGGCTAACACATTAGGCTAGCACATTAGACTAACACATTAGGCTAACACATTAGACTAGCACATTAGACTAGCACATTAGACTTGTACATTAGACTAGCACATTAGACTAGGACGTTAGACTAGCACATTACGTTAGCACATTAGACTAGCACATTAGGCTAACACATTAAACTAGCACATTAGACTAGCACATTAGGCTAACACATTAGGCTAACACATTAGACTAGCACATTCGGCTAGCACATTAGGCTAACACATTAGGCTAGCACATTAGGCTAGCACATTAGACTAGCACATTAGACTAGCACATTAGACTAGCACATTAGATTAGCACATTAGACTTGTACATTAGACTAGCACATTAGACTAGCACATTAGACTAGGACGTTAGACTAGCACATTACGTTAGCACATTAGACTAGCACATTACGATAGCACATTAGACTAGCACATTAGACTAGCACATTATACTAGCACATTAGACTAGCACATTAGGCTAGCACATTACGCTAGCACATTAGACTAGCACATTAGACTAACACATTAGGCTAGCACATTAGGCTAGGACGTTAGACTAGCACATTCGGCTAGCACATTAGGCTAACACATTAGACTAGCACATTAGACTAGCACATTAGGCTAGCATACTAGTCTAGCACATTAGACTAAAATATTAGGCTAGCATATTAGGCTAGCACATTAGACTAGTACATTAGGCTAGCACATTAGACTAGCACATTGGGCTAGCACATTAGGATGACGTCGGTTGATTAAATACGCAGGGTTTGTAAATGTCTTTCGTATTGTGAATATGTTGCTCCTTTTTAGTCTTGTTTTCTTCTGTTCAGTTTTAAAAAGATAAACGTCGGGATCAACTATTCATGGGAGCCGCTTTAGCACTTTGGAGCACATTAGGCTACCACCAGAGGCTAGCAAATTAAGCTAGCACATTAGACTAGCACATTAGACAGGCACATTAGACTAGCACATTAGACTAACATATTAGGCTAGCACATTAGACTAGCGCATTAGACTAGCACATTAGATTAACATATTAAGCTAGCACATTAGACTAGCACATTAGACTATCATATTAGATTAACATATTAAGCTAGCACATTAGACTAGCACATTAGACTAGCACATTATACTATCATTTTAGGCTAGCACATTAGACTAGCACATTAGACTAACATATTAGGCTAGCACATTAGACTAGCATATTAGACTAGCACAATAGGCTAACACCAGAGACTAGCACATTAGGCTAGCACATTAGATTAGCACATTATACTAGCACATTAGGCTATCGCATTAGACTAGCACACTAGACTAGCATATTCGGCTATCACATTAGGTTAGCATATTAGACTAGCACATTAGGCTAGCACATTAGGTTAGTAACTTTTGGGCTAGCTCAATAGACTAGCACATTATACTAGCACATTGGGTTAGTAAATTAGTTGAACACATTAGGCTAGTACATTATACTAGCACATTAGATTATTACATTAGATGAACACATTAGGCTAGCACACTATACTAGCATATTATACTAGCACATTAGGATAGCACATTATACTAACACATTAGGCTAGCACATTATACTAGCACATTATATTAGCACATTATACTAGTACATTAGATTATTACATTAGGTGAACACATTATGCTAGCACATTAAACTAGCACATTATACTAGCACATTAGATTATTACATTAGGTGAACACATTAGGCTAGCACATTATACTAGCACATTATACTAGCACATTATACTAGCACATTATACTAGCACATTAGATTATTACATTAGGTGAACACATTAGCCTAGCACATTATACTAGCACATTATACTAGCACATTATACTAGCACATTATACTAACACATTAAATTATTACATTAGGTGAACACATCAGGCTAGCACATTATACTAGCACATTATACTAACACATTAGGCAAGCACATTATACCAGCACATTAGATTATTACAGTAGGTGAACACATTAGGCGAGCACATTATACTAGCGCATTAGATTATTACATTAGGTGAACACATTATACTAGCACATTATACTATCACATTAGGCTAGCACATTATACCAGCACATTAGATTATTACAGTAGGTGAACACATTAGGCTAGCACATTAGACTAGCACATTAGACTAGCACATTAGACTAGCACATTAGGCTAGCACATTATGCTAGCACATTAGACTAGCACATTAGACTAACACATTAGGCTAGCACATTAGGCTAGGACGTTAGACTAGCACATTCGGCTAGCACATTAGGCTAACACATTAGACTAGCACATTAGACTAGCACATTAGGCTAGCATACTAGTCTAGCACATTAGACTAAAATATTAGGCTAGCATATTAGGCTAGCACATTAGACTAGTACATTAGGCTAGCACATTAGACTAGCACATTGGGCTAGCACATTAGGATGACGTCGGTTGATTAAATACGCAGGGTTTGTAAATGTCTTTCGTATTGTGAATATGTTGCTCCTTTTTAGTCTTGTTTTCTTCTGTTCAGTTTTAAAAAGATACACGTCGGGATCAACTATTCATGGGAGCCGCTTTAGCACTTTGGAGCACATTAGGCTACCACCAGAGGCTAGCAAATTAAGCTAGCACATTAGACTAGCACATTAGACAGGCACATTAGACTAGCACATTAGACTAACATATTAGGCTAGCACATTAGACTAGCGCATTAGACTAGCACATTAGATTAACATATTAAGCTAGCACATTAGACTAGCATATTAGACTAGCACAATAGGCTAACACCAGAGGCTAGCACATTAGGCTAGCACATTAGATTAGCACATTATACTAGCACATTAGGCTAGCGCATTAGACTAGCACACTAGACTAGCATATTCGGCTATCACATTAGGTTAGCATATTAGACTAGCACATTAGGCTAGCACATTAGGTTAGTAACTTTTGGGCTAGCTCAATAGACTAGCACATTATACTAGCACATTGGGTTAGTAAATTAGTTGAACACATTAGGCTAGTACATTATACTAGCACATTAGATTATTCCATTAGATGAACACATTAGGCTAGCACATTATTCTAGCATATTATACTAGCACATTAGGATAGCACATTATTCTAACACATTAGGCTAGCACATTATACTAGCACATTATACTAGTACATTAGATTATTACATTAGGTGAACACATTAGGCTAGCACATTAAACTAGCACATTATACTAGCACATTAGATTATTACATTAGGTGAACACATTAGGCTAGCACATTATACTAGCACATTATACTAACACATTAAATTATTACATTAGGTGAACACATCAGGCTAGCACATTATACTAGCACATTATACTAACACATTAGGCAAGCACATTATACCAGCACATTAGATTATTACAGTAGGTGAACACATTAGGCTAGCACATTATACTAGCGCATTAGATTATTACATTAGGTGAACACATTATACTAGCACATTATACTATCACATTAAGCTAGCACATTATACCAGCACATTAGATTATTATAGTAGGTGAACACATTAGGCTAGCACATTAGACTAACACATTAGGCTAGCACATTAGGCTAGGACGTTAGACTAGCACATTCGGCTAGCACATTAGGCTAACACATTAGACTAGCACATTAGACTAGCACATTAGGCTAGCATACTAGTCTAGCACATTAGACTAAAATATTAGGCTAGCATATTAGGCTAGCACTTTAGACTAGTACATTAGGCTAGCACATTAGACTAGCACATTGGGCTAGCACATTAGGATGACGTCGGTTGATTAAATACGCAGTGTTTGTAAATGTCTTTCGTATTGTGAATATGTTGCTCCTTTTAAGTCTTGTTTTCTTCTGTTCATTTTAAAAAGATACACGTCGTGATCAACTGTTCATGGGAGCCGCTTTAGCACTTTGGAGCACATTAGGCTACCACCAGAGGCTAGCAAATTAAGCTAGCACATTAGACTAGCACATTAGACAGGCACATTAGACTAGCACATTAGACTAACATATTAGGCTAGCACATTAGACTAGCGCATTAGACTAGCACATTAGATTAACATATTAAGCTAGCACATTAGACTAGCATATTAGACTAGCACAATAGGCTAACACCAGAGGCTAGCACATTAGGCTAGCACATTAGATTAGCACATTATACTAGCACATTAGGCTAGCGCATTAGACTAGCACACTAGACTAGCATGTTCGGCTATCACATTAGGTTAGCATATAAGACTAGTACATTAGGCTAGCACATTAGGTTAGTAACTTTTGGGCTAGCTCAATAGACTAGCACATTATACTAGCACATTGGGTTAGTAAATTAGTTGAACAAATTAGGCTAGTACATTATACTAGCACATTAGATTATTACATTAGATGAACACATTAGGCTAGCACATTATACTAGCATATTATACTAGCACATTAGGATAGCACATTATTCTAACACATTAGGCTAGCACATTATACTAGCACATTATACTAGTACATTAGATTATTACATTAGGTGAACACATTAGGCTAGCACATTAAACTAGCACATTAGATTATTACATTAGGTGAACACATTAGGCTAGCACATTATACTAGCACATTATACTAGCACATTATACTAGCACATTATACTAACACATTAAATTATTACATTAGGTGAACACATCAGGCTAGCACATTATACTAGCACATTATACTAACACATTAGGCAAGCACATTATACCAGCACATTAGATTATTACAGTAGGTGAACACATTAGGCTAGCACATTATACTAGCGCATTAGATTATTACATTAGGTGAACACATTATACTAGCACATTATACTATCACATTGGGCTAGCACATTATACCACCACATTAGATTATTACAGTAGGTGAACACATTAGGCTAGCACATTAGACTAGCACATTAGGCTAGCACATTATACTAGTACATTATACTAGTACATTAGGCTAGCACATTATACTAGCACATTAGATTTTGACATTAGGCGAACACATTGGACTAGCACATTTGACTAGCACATTAGAATAGCACATTAGGCTAACACATTAGACTTGCACATTAGACTTGCACATTAGGCGTGTAGGTGGTAATGTGCTCTAATCACCGTCGAGGCAGATTTATTAACACTGACCTGGACTCCCAAGTCGACATAACCAACAATGGTTACCAGAAGATGGCACGGGGAGTACAGAGCGGCATATATTGACCACATCATCCAAGCTTCAGCCTTTTCATAATAACATATTTAATAGCATTGCTTCCTGTTTTAACTTTTGAAGTCAGTGTTTAACTTTCGTGCTATTTAGATGTGGATATAGTACCACTAAAATGTATGTTGTATATTTTCCTAGCTGGACATGTCAAAATATCCTTTTGATGTCAGCGTTTGTGAAGTAATTGTTACCTCGTGGATGGACGATAATACCACGGTCACAGTAAGTAATCATGTAACAAGGAATATTTATCAGAGTAAGCACAAAGTGGCACACCAACTCAAAATAGTAATGGCGACACCATTAAACAAAATTAGTAGTATGTGGCCACATAAAACGAATAGAAATTATAGTTTAAAAAGTTAGTTGCATATCCTTTACAGGAGGTAGCAGTCAACCTCAGCAATTTTTTGGCTATTTGTGATTCCTGGGCAAGTTTACGTTTAGTAGTTTGCCATTGCTTTCGTTACGACCGGCATTCATACCGTTTCATTAAAACAAATCACCTGAGGCGGTCTGCTGCCAAATCGCCCACAGCCGTGTTTCGAACGCGGTGCGTGCGATTACGAACTGCGTCCGTAAAGCCTTCGCCACGGAACCCACAGAAGTTATAGTAAAGACTAAAACATGTTGCATGTTGTTTGCAGGAAGTTGCGATCAATCCCATGTTGATTTTCTAGACACTATCAGGTTCAGTATTTTATCATTATTTTCTGAAGTCAGTGTTTTAAGTTCAACTTAATGTCGGCGTAGGGAATGAACTCCCTATCAGCGCATCGAGAGTCTGCAAACAAGCGCTGTTATTCTGGTGATAACGTCTATTTTTAGTTAAGACTACTAAATAAATGTATAGTCATTACTACTACCATTTTGTGCTTTGCCAAATGCCTTAGGCCACATGTGTCAAACTCAAGGCCCGCGGGCCACATCAGGCCCGGCGTACCATCATATCAGGCCCGAGAGGTCTCAACCGACATACATTCGGCCCGAGAGAGAATGTTAGACAAAAACTATTTTTATTGGCCACGATATAAAATGCAAATCAAATTCCCTAATTAGCAGCCTTGCAGAATGATAAGCTTCCTGACAGCGTTCTCGCTTCGATCAGAGTAAGAAAAAATAAAAGTTGTGTAGTGAGTGGATGTTCATCGTTACAGTGACATAGCAACGTTCAGTTTCTCGTTTTTGGCGCATAAGAAATGAAAGTAGTGTAATGCCCGGATATTACACCACCTTTTCCCGCTACGGCTAACCTGATATCAATCAAGTATCTCTCGATAGAAGCACAATGTTTTTTAAAATCAAAGCTAGCCTTTAAAATGACCAAGAGAGAAGTTGATTCTGAAAACAGAGCCTTTCAGAGATGTCTGTCCTGGATCACATCTATCGATGCTGTTCTTTCATTCCACTATATTACGTTTTGGGTCGCCTTGTCTCAGTCTCCTCTAAGGCTGATCTTTCCATTCGTCATTATGTTTTCTAATGCCTCTCTTCTTATAACATAGCTGAAGAATGAAATATCTCTTTCTTATAGTTTCGTGTAATGCGTTACTTTCATTAGCCTCCTCCAACCAATTGTTTATGGTTATTCTGGAAGTCAAAGATTTGCAACATTCGTCTCAGAAACTACATCTTTAAATTCCCCCAACCACCTCCTACTTTGTTCGTTATTATCCCACGTTTAACTGTCATACACCAGAACAGGGTCGATCAATCACATCAGCATTTGTTTTCTGATATTCAATACAAATGTCCGATTACAATATGTATATATATATATATATATATATATATATATATATATATATATATATATATATATATATATATATATATATATATATATATATATATATATATATATATATATATGATGCCGGTCTCCCTGGCCGAGGTGTTTGCAGCTTTCTTCGTAACCTCGAATACCCTCGTGGTTGACGTGAGCGAACGAGAATTGGAAGCGGTTCGAGTCGCGCCAGTGACTTATGAGAGTACGGAGCCGGTCGCTCAGAAAATCGTCGAGTGCTGATGAGCGTAATCTAGCCTAGGAATCAACATACATATATATATTATACTAATTGTTCGATGTTGATCACATTCCAAGGCTCCTGATTTCTTTGGGATTGCAATAAATACAGAATTACATAACTCCTGAGGTATATTTCCAGTATCATATATTGTATTAAGCAGACTGGTAACTTGATCTATTCCATATTCTTCTAAAGCATTAATCATTTCTGTTGTGACGCTGTCTGAACCGGGGGTCTTGCCAGATTTCATATGGTTAAGAGCATTCTGAACCTCCATCTTCAAAATTGCTGGTCCTTCATTATTATTTTGAACATCATACTGTTCGTCTCTGTTATCGTCATACAGGTTTTTCACGTAATCTGACCATTCATGTAATATCTGATCTTTTTCTATTATGACTCTTCCATCTTTTGTCTTTAGGCAGCCTGCTGATGTACGTATATATATATATATATATATATATATATATATATATATATATATATATATATATATATATATATATATATATATATATATATAATTTTCTTACACACATGTTTCTGCTAGCTTTACTTGGTCTACGTTAGTTATTATAATAACCCATCCTGTCTTCGTTGCACTGACAATTGTACGCGGCTCCACAGTGGTAAAGTGGATTCAGAACCGGGAGAAAGATATCCCTATCCGATAAGACCGACTACAACAGAAAACCTGAAATGGCTCATAAGACTCCCTAGGGGACGAGACAAGTCATAGAATAAGGTTCTTTTAGATAAGAGAAAGATTTACCCGTAGCAGGTCAGGAGAGCAAGGAATGTCACAGCATTCAAGAGAGGATGAAGCTCGCTCTGGATAACTTGAACACTGAACACGTGTAGTCTCCCCGCCACGTTCTGCTCTCCAGAGTTGGTGTTTAGCTATATAATAATGTTACTTTCAACACACTAAACAAAACACTACTCAACAAGTAAATAAACAGCTCCGGTCAGTAAATTATAAAAATATAATGGGAAAACAAGGGGTAGGGGGTATGAATGTTCGCGTGACAACGTAAAATACACAACCTAAAAATTATCACTCAACTAAAAGCTATACCAAGTCCACTAATTATCTCTAATTACCAATAAAAACTGTTCAGTGTCATAGCATGTGAGAATTTAACTTAACACAGATCATTCACCAGTGAGTGCTAAAATGTTTCCTCTATCACTGTAGATAGCATTAAAATGTTAATGAATCCTATGAAAACACACGACTAAAAACAGTCCAATGAGACACCACTAATACTATTATTAATGTCCAAATGGGGGTCACTGAAAACACAAGATTGCTAGGGTTTTGGTACTTGGGTTTGCCATGGTATTCTGATAGGAAATTCATAAAAATACTTAGCTGATTTCCACATTGCTGAGGGTGATTTGTAATCGAAGGAGTCAATGAAGTTCAATGGGAGTTTGCTCTTTCAACAGTATCAAGGTAAATCCCTTAATCTTTGATCGATGACGTTCACCCTCTCGATAACATTATTCAGCATTCAGAATTCTACCCCAGTATCAAACATAAAAAGACAACCTTTCCCTGTTGGAAACATGTGCCAAACATATAGTCGTACTTACAGAAAATAAAGGGGGGTGGGGAAGAGAGAGAGAGAGAGAGAGAGAGAGAGAGAGAGAGAGAGAGAGAGAGAGAGAGAGAGAGAGAGAGAGAGAGAAGGTGAAAGATTTATTACATAGGACAGGCTAACCAGACCTGACCCAGTTGATTACCATCACTACAACATGTGGATGCGACTCATCTTCTCACACCAACATCTGATGTAGGTCTTCACCGTTTACATTGACATGATATGTCTCCCTCACTCCTGCACTGTGGAGGTGAATCATCCTTGTGCTTTCAAGGCTTTCAAGAAAATTAGGGGAGGGGGCGGGGCTATCATCAAGAATGACCCCCACTACATAGTACTGGCATTGTCTTTCTCCTCCTGGATAAATGGCTATGTAACATCACATCACATTTATAACGTAATGTAACAGAGCACAATCTCTGTTAGGGAGTTAATGTGTTAATGGATGGTGTGCAAAAACAAGGGGAAATAGGTTTGTGCACGCCTAAGCACCAGTATTTATGTATCTAGGGTGGCTCACGCGTTGACGTAGCTAAGAGAGGCAGTTTCCAGCGACCGCCCCAGTCGACAAGTCGGGTACGACTTCATTTATACAATATTCTACAAGTTTGATACTAATAAACTCAGATTTCTAGTCACCATCGGCTTTTGTTACAATATGCAGTTGCTGTGTTGTCCTCCCGCACTGTTAAAGGATAACAAATTGTTGCCCTAGACGCAAGGATTTCAAATTCTTAGGTTGTCGCGGTTTACACAAGTTACACAAGCGCATGTTATATTTATGCACTGTCGAGAACTTACAGAGAACGGGCGCCATGAGCTGGAATCTCAACTATACGCGTGAGGATGAAGATCTGCCCAAGTAAAATTTCAAATCAGGGATTTTTTTTGAAGACCGCCCAAGGTCAAGGAGTTCAAACGTTACATCAAGTCAGTTAAATTTTGAGGCCACTCAAGTTCAAATGTTACCTCAAGTCAGTTAAATTTTGAGGCCGCACAAGTTCAAATGTTACCTCAAGTCAGTTAAATTTTGAGGCCACTCAAGTCCGAATGTTACCTCAAGTGAGTTAAATTTTGAGGCCACTCAAGTCCGAATGTTACCTCAAGTCAGTTAAATTTTTGAAGCCGCACAAGTTCGAACGTTACTGTCGTGAAATACTGAAGAGTTAATGATTCCCAGATGGACGACTGCATACACCGACTGCCCAGGTAGGAGAAGGGTTAACAAAGGAGAGACCAGGCGCATGGGTTTATAGGTCAGGACAGGAGAAGGGGCCGGCTAACCGCGCAGGTAAAAGGGTCGAGTGGAAAGATTCGTTTGGGACAAAGGCCGACAGTATTATTGGACAAGCATATTGCAGTATGGATGTGAAACGGTCCCGAGCTGTAATTTTCCACTAACAATGATAATGCAGTCTGGATGTGAGGTGTCCAGCAATGTCAAGGACTATGCGGCAAAAATGACCGATATAAAGAGGGTCGATTCTTTGTGTAAGTTGATTGTGTGTTCCAAACTGACCTGAAGGAGATATGTTCTTGAGTGGGAATAGAAATACACGTCCCTAATGATGGAAAGAGGGGATAATAGTGTGTTATTCGCTAAGTGTTTTTTCGATTCCAAGAACATAGATGCCTAAATAAGGTATAAAGATATTAGGTATAGTTTAGCATAGGAATATAGATGTGAAGGAATAGCATTTACCATTGCTTTCTATTAGTAGATAGTTTAGACTTTGGTGAATTCATATGTCTTATGCGGGTGTTCACTTCGGAAGCCTTATCATTATGGCTGGAGAAGGACACTTGCATAAGTAGTAGAAAGGGGCGGCTGCTTATCACTGGATTTGTTATACTTTTCCAGGTTCCACTCTCCTAGTGAAAGCAGAGAGGAGATGAAGAGGAATACCCTTGAGTAAACAAAGTACTTACATGGAACAAAACAGAATATGAACATATTTACGATGAAGAAAGAAATAAGTTAAAATAAATACAGAACACTGTATGCTCAAACGAATATAACACTAAGGCCCTGAAAGAGAAGAGATGAAGAGGAATACCCTTGAGTAAACAAAGAAGAAAGAATAGACAATTAGAGACATTGATATTAATCTATAGACAATAGGAATAACTGTGACGAGGTGGTGGTTTTTTCGATGTTGGATATGCACCGTCATGAAACAGACTCGAGCGCAGTCATAAACTTACGGGACTTTTATTACGGTACAGTGACTCAGTGGTGAACAGTTTTTGTTTCATTCAATAACGGATTTACCATCAGATTCAAGCATACGGATAATCCCGGGTGAGCTCTGTCCTGTTTGATGTGCTGTCCTGTGATCTTGAAGAATGAATGGGCGAGAAACAACACCGCTGATAGACATGCAGAGTTCCTTCTAACACCAACCATAGAACACCCTATCAACTACACTTACAAAATCAATACATACACCAGACATAGTTTTATTAATAAATCTTTTGTTTATTGTTGAAAGAAACTGTTGTCGGAGTATGTGTTGAGAGAATAAGAGAGAGAGAGAGAGAGTGAAACCACTAGATATATGGAAGGGAAGACAGAAGAGAGGAGTGTAGACTAAAGTCAGGCAATAATCCCAACAGATAATAAGTTGAAGATGTACTTGTTGATTCCCACTCTCCTCTCGGGGAAGAACAGGACATAATTGGTGGAGCGAGCGGGGTAGGAAAAATACCCATATGACCTGGGCATAACAGGGCATATGCATAGAGGGGTACCTTCATGTTGGGACATACTGATTGGAATAAAAGGAAAAGAAGTATATATTGATGACTTTTAATGGAAGGACGTCCATTGGATATATGGTGCCATTACATTTATGGTAGAAACAGTTCATTAATGCTGGTGACTTTACAGTGAGAAAGTTCCAGACAGAGTGAATGTGGATAGGTGGTAAGACACATTACATACCTAGTCACACGGTCACACGTCTACATAAGTCTTTATCCTATATCTCCTCTTGTGGATGAGAGAGTGGTTGTGATGTACTGTGTGGTGTTGTAGATATATAATATTAGATAGACATAGATTCATGATATAGGGTCTAACTGGAATATAATTGTATAGTGAGTACTTTTTTACTGCCTTGAGGTGTCTTTACGCAACGTGCTGACTTACCTGCTTTAACTATGGCAACTCCTAAAGTAACTACAGCCGAACTGAGGGCCAACGGGGAGGCAATTGGTTTAGCTGGGTCCGAGCTAACTGATTACATCCAGGAAAGAGAGCGAGAGATTCGTCAAGCGGAACGAGAAGAGCGGAAGGCCGAGTTGGAAGTGAGAAGAATAGAGGTGGAGACCAAGCGACTGGAAATGGAACAAGAGGCCAAGAAAATGGACCAGGAGGCCAAGAAACTGGAAATGGACCAGGAGACCAAGCGACTGGAAATGGAACAAGAGGCCAAGAAAATGGACCAGGAGGCCAAGAAACTGGAAATGGACCAGGAGACCAAGCGACTGGAAATGGAACAAGAGGCCAGGAAAATGGACCAGGAGACCAAGAAACTGGAAATGGAACATGAATACCGCTTGAAAGAGTTTGAGCTCAAGACACAAACTAAGGGTGAAATAGATGCAGCAGAAGGAAGTTCATCTTCACCTGGGGCAACCAACATGAGTGGACATGGTTACCATGCCATGAAGTTTCCCTTAGCTGTCTACGATCAGTCTAAGGAACGCTTTGACCAGTACGCATCTCGTTTCGAAGCAATGTCAGTCGCTATGGGACTGGATAGGAGCAGGTGGGCTCTTAAATTATCCCAGGGATTAATCGGGTCGGGATTTGAGGTGTACACACGCTTACCACCAGGACAGGAAAATAATTACCAGGAATTAAAAGCCGCTTTGATGAAACATTTTGACATCACAGCACAAACGTATAGGAAGAAGTTTAGATCGGCTAGACGAGAGCCGGGAGAACTATTCGCCGCCTACAGTCTAAGGCTGAAATCCTATCTCCAGAAATGGATGGACTTGGCAGAATTCAAGAGGGATTATGAGAGTCTCGAAGAGATGATGGTGGTCGACCAGATGCGAAAGCAAATGTCGAAACCTCTCAGAACCTTCTTAGGAGAACAAGGGGCGGAACGGATTGATGTTGTGAATAAGCTGGCAGAACGATTCGTGGAAGTACATGGTGAAACTGAGGAACTAAGTACACCAACAAAAGGTCAGGAGAAACCAGAGAAAAAGAAACCTAAAAACTGGGAAGGAGAAAAAGGGGAACCTTATATAAAGCACACAGAGGAGAGTTCAGAGAAGGTGAAGGTAGGAAACCAGAGCACCTCGAATTCTCAAGCGAAACGACCGTGGTCTGAGAGGTGGTGTTCATTCTGCAAGGTACCATCGCATAACACGAAGGACTGCAGATCGAAACCTAAAAGTTCTTACTTCGCAGCATGCAAAGTGATTCCTACATCGGTGATCACAGACAAGGCTGAGGTTGGCGAAGGAGAAAGGAACACAAAGGACACACGGAAACCTAGGAAGGGAACATGGTGTACACACTGCCAGTCGATAACACATAATACTGTGGACTGCAGATGCAAGGCAAACGATGCCAATTGCATAACCAACCTCGAGGAATCAAAAGAGGAAGGCAAGGAAACGGTCAAGGAGATGAAAGACACTCAGGACCAAGAGAGACCACCTGTGGTTGAACTGATTGAAGTCAATGGCCAGCAGGTTGCTTGTCTCTACGATACAGGTTTGGATGGGGAAGCGGTGGTGGACGCCAGCTTGGTAAGCCCAGACCAACTTACAGGGGAGACCATAGAGCTAAAGCCGGCAATGAGGAGTGCTGTTACCATGACGCTGCCAATCGCCAAGGTGGAGATTAAATCCAGGTACGTCACGGGCATTATTCCTGCGGCTGTATTAGCTGACTCCCTATTCCCAATGATCATTGGCACGAAATATGTCTTTTTGGGGATGCCAAAACAGCCAACCCACAAGGGAACAGTAGTCAGTGGATCTCAAGGGAAGGAAAAAGAGGCAGAGACACTATGCGACAACTCAGGGATAGGAGAATTGCATACTGCCCAGAGGAAGGATACTACGTTGCATCCTTGCTACAGGAAGCTGCAAAGAAGTGCTGAGCCACCAGAACGGGGACAGTACTTTCTGAAGAATCAACTACTCTATCGGAGAGCTGGGAGGGGAGATAACCTGCATGAGCAGTGGGTGGTTCCAGAGACCCACCGTCCTCACATTCTTCAGAGTGGACACATCATAGGCGAGAATCGACATATGGGTGTCAGAGAGACCTTGCAGCAAATATCCGGCCATTATTGCTGGCCAGGAATGACCGGAGATGTACGCCGGTGGGTGAAGTCTTGTTCGGAGTGCCAGAAAGCACCACCCAACAAACGAATTAAGAGGAAACTAGCTCTTAAAGTGGAAGACAAAGTGGAAGTGTGGAGTCCAGCAGAGACCAATATACTCCAAGTAGGATGGAAAGGACCTTATCCTGTGGAAAAGGTGGTGTCCAAGAACATCTACAAAATACGGATCGGGGAAGAGAAGAAAAATCTCCCTAGACATCTCATTAGGAAATATGAAGAGAGATCCGGGAGCAAAGCTTCGCACTTTATGGTGATGGCAGCCATTGGGACAAAGGTTACCAGTCCAGACGAAGACCAGAGATCGCCAGTACAACATAGGAGGACCTATGGGACAGTACGTGATAGGTCAGATTTACCCAACGACAGGAGGAGGGAAATCACCAGTCAGGGAAAGGACAAGAGTGAAAGTTTCACCGGTAACCAAGTTCAGAAGGGGTGGGTAACGTCGGGAAAAGCGAGAATTACCCAGGACTCCAACCAAAGATTGGCTGACCAGATGCAATATCGCCCAAGATGGTCCTGGAAGCAAAAGTCCAGGAGATTTGGGAAAGACGACTCGGTCCATCGAGGACGAGGTGGAACATCCCCAGAGGCAAAGCCGGGGGAAACCAAGAGGACATGGAAGCAGTGTTACAATCAAGATGGGACAATCCGTTTGTATTGTGAGCCGTCGCTGACGCAAGTCGAAAGTAGGTCGACTGAACGTACAGGACTGAGGAGCCAACACTAGTTTCAGTCGTTAGTAGTATAGTAGGGTGTCAATTAGAGCGCCTACTGGATAATGTGAGGATCCAATCATATCATCAACACGTGATGTTAATAGCTACTTCGAAGAAGCTCAGCGCACGGTGGATGTGATGGACGTTGTTGCTGCAACTGGACTTCACAGTGGAATACATTTTTGGTAAGGAAAATGTAGGAGCAGATTTATTATCCAGACATCTAGCTCCGGAGGAAGAAGATTAGGGTTGTGGATCATGGGAATCAAACCTACAGGGAGAAAGATTCGACGCGGTCTAATCTCTTAAGAGGGGGCCTATGTCGTGAAATACTGAAGAGTTAATGATTCCCAGATGGACGACTGCATACACCGACTGCCCAGGTAGGAGAAGGGTTAACAAAGGAGAGACCAGGCGCATGGGTTTATAGGTCAGGACAGGAGAAGGGGCCGGCTAACCGCGCAGGTAAAAGGGTCGAGTGGAAAGATTCGTTTGGGACAAAGGCCGACAGTATTATTGGACAAGCATATTGCAGTATGGATGTGAAACGGTCCCGAGCTGTAATTTTCCACTAACAATGATAATGCAGTCTGGATGTGAGGTGTCCAGCAATGTCAAGGACTATGCGGCAAAAATGACCGATATAAAGAGGGTCGATTCTTTGTGTAAGTTGAGTGTGTGTTCCAAACTGACCTGAAGGAGATATGTTCTTGAGTGGGAATAGAAATACACGTCCCTAATGATGGAAAGAGGGGATAATAGTGTGTTATTCGCTAAGTGTTTTTTCGATTCCAAGAACATAGATGCCTAAATAAGGTATAAAGATATTAGGTATAGTTTAGCATAGGAATATAGATGTGAAGGAATAGCATTTACCATTGCTTTCTATTAGTAGATAGTTTAGACTTTGGTGAATTCATATGTCTTATGCGGGTGTTCACTTCGGAAGCCTTATCATTATGGCTGGAGAAGGACACTTGCATAAGTAGTAGAAAGGGGCGGCTGCTTATCACTGGATTTGTTATACTTTTCCAGGTTCCACTCTCCTAGTGAAAGCAGAGAAGAGATGAAGAGGAATACCCTTGAGTAAACAAAGTACTTACATGGAACAAAACAGAATATGAACATATTTACGATGAAGAAAGAAATAAGTTAAAATAAATACAGAACACTGTATGCTCAAACGAATATAACACTAAGGCCCTGAAAGAGAAGAGATGAAGAGGAATACCCTTGAGTAAACAAAGAAGAAAGAATAGACAATTAGAGACATTGATATTAATCTATAGACAATAGGAATAACTGTGACGAGGTGGTGGTTTTTTCGATGTTGGATATGCACCGTCATGAAACAGACTCGAGCGCAGTCATAAACTTACGGGACTTTTATTACGGTACAGTGACTCAGTGGTGAACAGTTTTTGTTTCATTCAATAACGGATTTACCATCAGATTCAAGCATACGGATAATCCCGGGTGAGCTCTGTCCTGTTTGATGTGCTGTCCTGTGATCTTGAAGAATGAATGGGCGAGAAACAACACCGCTGATAGACATGCAGAGTTCCTTCTAACACCAACCATAGAACACCCTATCAACTACACTTACAAAATCAATACATACACCAGACATAGTTTTATTAATAAATCTTTTGTTTATTGTTGAAAGAAACTGTTGTCGGAGTATGTGTTGAGAGAATAAGAGAGAGAGAGAGTGAAACCACTAGATATATGGAAGGGAAGACAGAAGAGAGGAGTGTAGACTAAAGTCAGGCAATAATCCCAACAGATAATAAGTTGAAGATGTACTTGTTGATTCCCACTCTCCTCTCGGGGAAGAACAGGACAGTTACCTCAAGTCAGTCGAATTTTCAAAGCCGCTCCAGTTCAAACGTTACCTCAAGTCAGTTAAATATTTGAAGCCGCACAAGTTCGAACGTTACCTCAAGTCAGTCGAATTTTCAAAGCCGCTCCAGTTCGAACGTTACCTCAAGTCAGTCGAATTTTCAAAGCCGTTCCAGTTCGAACGTTACCTCAGGTCAGTCGATTTTTTTGCAGAATGGCAATCAAGGTTCCAATCATTTATGAATCCAATTTGAACCGAATGCTATCCAAGATCGAAGAAACTTGCAATTGGTTCTGAAATTATTTCTACTCGGGCTTGAGAGATTTTCAACAATTTTTGAATCCAGTACGACTCAATTGTTTTGCTGAATGTGGCCAAAGATGGAGAAAGCTTGCAATTGTTTTGACGTTACTCAGACCTGAGGAAGTTTCTACTCGTTTTGCTTGCCTGACAAACTTGCTCTAGAGGACTAGACGACGCAGAGGTGCCCGGCCAGGGGTTAAAAGGAGCCAAACCGACGTGCCCAGACACGGGTGAAACATCCAGAAGTCTGAACTTAGCCATCACACAGGAGAAGCCTGATCCTGGATCCAGAAATTTTACAGGACGAAAAGAAGGCAGAGCAAAAGTAATAATTACACTCCTCGTTTGAGAGAACTTTATAATAAACCGGACACCAGCCAAGTACAGTTTGAATACGCCGTGTGATGTGAGTTGTATCCTTACCTAAAAAGGCATATTAATTATATTGTAATTGTGAAATTGTTTATATTAAGTATATTAAGTATATTATATAACGAAAATTTTGTAACATGGCAGAGGAAGAGCTTTTGTTGACACAAGTGTTAGGGGGAGTGGGTAGAGCAATAAGCAGACTCAACTCCACAATAAAGCAGCAAGGCGTAGGCACAGATATTGAAAAATTCAGTGGGCAGGCGAAAGACTTTAAGAGATGGATGACCTCGGTGGAGAAACATGCATTTTTGGTGGGAGCGACAGACGAGGAGAAGAAGAATATTGTTTATCAGGCCACTGTAACACCGGTTTCGGATCACATTAGAAGAAAATTAGAAGCTGGAGTAGATGAGACATGGGAGCATTTTAAAGATGATTTAGCCCGTAAGTATGCTGAGATCACAGATCCTCAGCATGCGTTTTCAGTGTTAAGACAATCCAAGCAGCACACTGGAGAAACTGTGCAATTATTTAGTGACAGGTTGATTAACCTAGCTGAAGAAGCATTCCTGGGACAGAACGTACAAGGGGAAGAGGTAGAAAAGATGTTGGTCGAAATTTTTGTAGACGGTATAAAGTCGGATGGACTGAAGTTTAAATTAATGAGAGAAAACCCTGTGAGGTTATCACAAGCTGTGGATATAGCTGTACAGGAAGAGAGTTTGAGAAGAAGATTTAGACTAAGGGTAGGACGAGAGATAGGAACTAATAGAGAAGAAAGAATCGAGGAGCCCATGGAGATAGGACAAGCGAGGTACGGATGGAGAAGACGGGGAGAAATACAGACACTGCAGGGAAATAATAATCAAAATACTCGTGATAGAGAAAGACAAATGAGAAACCCTCTAAGAGAGACGGTAGGTGGCACAAATATGGTTTGTTGGAGTTGTGGTCAGAGGGGACACGCTTTTAGATTTTGTGGTAACAGACGTGCTCAGGTTAGTGCACAAAATAGAAGTATAAACAGTGGACCAAATAGAAATTTCGAAGACAGACAGAGGAATTTCACAAGGCCAAGAACGCAGGAAAACTGGCGTCCCACTTACTGAGTAGGACCTGCGGTAGGAGGGAAAACAAAAAGGTCCCCAAAATGGGTGAATATATTAATTACCTAGATAACAAGTATAGTAGGACAATTAAAAATAGAGAATATAGAAAATGGCCTCAACTTGGAGAGATAAAACAGGTTTCACTGAACATGATTGATCCCAGTTCATGCATTATAGAAATAGGAAAATTTAGAATTAGAACATTGATTGATTCAGGAGCGCAAGTCAGTGTAATCAAGGAAAATTTTTTATATCGTATATTAAAGAATTTCAAAATGTTTGGAAATCAAGATACCCTTCATTCGGTTACTGGACAAAATCTAGAAGTGGTTGGACAAACAATGATAAACCTTAGATTGGGAGGAATAAACGTGAGGCATTTTTTTCATGTGGTTAAAGAGTTAAATAGGAACATGATCCTAGGTAGGGATTTCTTACTAAAAAATGGTATAAGGCTTTATTTTGATTTACATAAGTTGAGATTTCAAGACGTATATGTGGATTTGGAGGAAGATATGCACGTATCGGCCCTGGTCAGAGTAAAAACATCTATGAGTCAATCTGATACAAGCAAAAATTTAAAAAAAATCCTTATTTTTCGACAGGACAAACAGTTACAGTCACAGAGTTAGAGAGAGAGAGAGAGAGAGATAATAGATGAACCAGGATTAGAAGTCACCGACGGAATGATAACATTAGATAGACAATTCAGCTTTCCGGTAATGATCTTTAATAACACAGGGAAAGAAATTAAATTTATAGAGGGTGTGTGATTGCAAAAATAGCACATGAGCTTAACAACATAGCAACAACAGTTAAAGAAGGGTTGTCAATGAATAAATATCCAGAAGACCCCATTAATAACCGAAATAGAAGTAGAGGAAGTTGGAAAAGACGGAATGATGAATCGATCCATGCATTCAGAAAATACCCATCTCAAGTACATTCAATAGACAAAACATCGTCATATTTGAAGAGAGAACAGGAGTTATTATCACAATTGAAAGCTCCGCAAGAGTATAAAGAAGTATTAGTAGACTTAGTAAGAAAACATCAAGATGTTTTTGCTATTAATGACTTGGAGTTAGGTAAGACTAAGACAGTTACTATGGAAATAGACACAGGAAATCATCCACCAATTAGTTTGAAACCATATAGAACTCCTCTAAGGAATAGAGAGAATGTAGAAAAAGCAAAAGCGGGAATCATAACAAGATCTAAGTCAGAATGGTCATCTCCGATTGTTATTGTGACCAAGAAGGACGGGAGTCATCGCTTCTGCTGTGACTACAGGGCCCTGAACAAAATCACCAAGAATGTAGCTTACCCATTGCCAGTGATTGATGATATTTTAGGACTACTTAATGGGTCTACCTTCTTTACTACGCTGGACGCAAGGTCAGGATTTTGGTGCATCCCTATGTCTCCTGATGCTCAGAAGAAAAGTGCTTTCTGTACTCACGCAGGTTCTTACGAATTTTTACGAATGCCTTTTGGAGTCAAGAAGGCGCCTTCCCATTATATGTTATTAATAAATCAAGTATTAGAAGACATGCACAAGTTCGCATTAGCATATATAAATGACATTTTAATCTACACAGCAGGAGACGTGCAAGACCACCTGAAACACGTAAAGTTAGTATTTGATAGACTAAAATTACACGATGTTAAATTGAAACTCAGTAAATGTGAATTCCTAAAAACAGAAACTAAGTATTTGGGGTACATCATTAATAGAGAAGGAATTAAACCAGATCAGGATAAAGTTAAAGTCATTAGAGAATTACCTGCTCCAACCAATATAAGAGAAGTTCGAGCTTTTATCGGTATGTGTGGGTACTATCGCCGGTTCGTTCCAAACTTTGCAGAAATAGCAGAACCCATTACAAACTTGACTTGTAAATACGCAAGATTTAAATGGACTGAAAATTGTCAGAAAGCATTTGATTTTTTTAAAAACAGCTTAACAACAGTTCCACTTTTGACACATCCAGACTTAAACAAACAATTGGTGTTATATACAGATGCTTCGGACAAAGCTATAGGGGCATGTTTAACGCAACCATATGAAGGCGAAAATTCAGGAATACCAGGGGTTAGAAATGAGAGACCAATCTACTTTTTCTCACACAAACTTAGCAAATCTCAGAAAAAGTGGTCGACAGTTGAGAAGGAGGCATATGCTATCCACTATGCTCTACAAAAACTAGATTATTATTTACATAATGCAAGTTTCATCATTAAAACTGATCATATGCCATTAAAATCTTTACTAGAAGCCCCAGTACAAAACAGAAAAATACAGACATGGGCGCTGAACTTACAAGGATACAACGCAAAAGTCGAGTATATATCCGGTAAAGAAAATACCTGTGCAGATTTATTGTCCAGAATTCCATACTCTGAGATATCTGAGGATAATGAGAATGAGAGAGAGAGAGCGCCGGAGATAGACGACCGAAACTGGCAGGTAAATATACTAGATTCGGCCGTGTTGAATAGAGAAAATTTTGAAAGCTCACAGACAGAGCAAGAACTTGAACAAATAGCGGAGGGTCCACAATTACCACATTTTAATATGAAGGAAGAACAAGAAGTAGATCCGAAAGTAATAGAAATTAAACAAAAGTTGAAAGAAACAGCCGAAAACACTTTAAAAAAGAATTTTATTGAATTGCAGCAAGATGGACAGTTATACTATATGAATGAAAAAACTCAAGAGGCAGAATTAAGGAAATACATTCCGAAACAGTTAGAAAATAAGGTTTTAAGAGCATATCATGATGAAAATGGACATCTTGGCCGTGATAAATTGTGCAAAGCTCTCAAGAAAAAGTATTATTGGCCAAATATGTTTAAGAGTATTTATAAGTACGTTGACGAATGTAAGAAATGTAGGTTAAGAAATATGAAAACAATTAAATGTCCCTTACAAGATACGGATATTCCTCAGTTCCCAATGCAGAAGGTGAGTTTAGATATTTCAGGTCCTCATCCAAAAACGTTATCGGGGAATGTATATCTACTTCATATTGTGGATTGCTATAGTCTCTGGCCAGAAGTGTATCCAATTCCAGATAAGAGCGCTGATTCTGTTATTAATATTTTCCTACAAGAATAACTACCAAGGTTTAGTTGCCCACAGACAGTACTCACAGATAATGGAAGGGAATTCGTAAACAAAAAGTTTGAGAAATTACTACAAGATTTAAATATTGCCCACATAAAAACTTCTTATTATAGACCTTCCTCGAATGCGAAAAACGAGAGACAACATAGGACGTTATACAGTATATTAGCAAAAAATGTAGAGGAACATGATAGGGACTGGGACCTCTATTTGGGACCAGCACTGGGGGAAATACGAACGCACCAAAACGAAGGGACAGGATTTTCACCATTTTACCTGCTATACGGAAGAGAACCAATACTCCCAATTGACAATCTGTTAAAACCTAGACGGAAATATATGGGGGAGAATTTTCAAGAAATGATTTTACAGGAAATGCACAAGGCACATGTAAGATTAAGAAGTAATATAATTAAAGCTAGAGAAAGACAGAAAAAGTATGCAGATAAAAATACACAACTACAAGAATTTAAGGTAGGTGATAGAGTTTACTATAAGAAGCATAGAAGAAACTCTAAATTTGATACTCATTGGGTTCCAGGATATTACATTTTAGAAAAATTAGGTCCAGTATCATATACTATCAAGAACCAAGTAACAGGACATGTAGCACGTTCACTTGTGGAGCATTTAAGACGAGATGAAGATAAAGGAGGCGATAATAATAATAATTATTATTCAGACGGGTTATACTCAGATGGACAACTCGTCAGAAGAGTTAAATATACGATACCCTCAGATTTTGGTAAAGATCCGGTACATTACCATTGGCACCTTGCCGTCTTGACAGACGATAGTTTGTGCTTTAAAAAGGCATAATAACTTTTAACTATGGCGGTAGCGAGTGTGACTGATAAGGCCAATTTGCGCTGTAAATGTCCGTTCACAGTGGGTGGATGTGAACACGTGGTCATTTCCACCATCATGCACCATCTTACGTCTCAAACGCTTGGTGTGTGACTTTTCTGCAATAATTTTCTCCTTTGACTTTATTCCATTTCTGATATTTGCCCTCCATGCAACACGTTCAGCGGCGACTTGCTCCCAATGTGCATTATCAATGCCTGTATCAATCATGTCCCGCTTACACACATCTTTGTATCGTAGTAGAGGCCGACCCTGAGATCTCTTACCCATCTGTAATTCACCAAAAAGATATCCTTTGGTATTCTACCATCATCCATCCTCCTAAGATGTCCTATCCATCTAAGTCTACGAAGACTGAGCATGGAATAAACTGTCACACAACCTGATCTTTCCAATACTTCAGTATTTGTGATTTTGTCTTGCCACTTAATACCAAGAATTCTTCGCAGACACCGCATATGAAAGCTGTTTAAATTGTTCTCTTGGTGTGAGTAAGTTGTCCAGGTTTCACTGCCATAGAGAAGAGTACTAAGGACACAGGCTTGATAGACAAGGACTTTTGTTTTGGCAGTAAGCTTCCTGTTCTCCCAGACTCTTTTTCTTAACCTGTTCATTGTTGTTGCTGCCTTACCAATCCGGATGTTGATTTCCTGATCTAGGGATAATTTGCTATTTACCACTGATCCTAGATATGTAAAATGGTCTACTATCTCTAGTTCGGCGTCGTCAATAAAGATTGATGGTACCCCATGTGCACCTTGTGACATAATCTGTGTCTTCTTTTTGCTAATTGTTAAACCAAATTCAGAACAAGCATTGGAGAATGCAGATAGTAGACATTGCAATTCTTCCTCAGAGTGGGTCGTAACTGCAGCATCATCTGCAAAAAGCAACTCTCTGATCAGTACCCTCCTAATTTTGGTCTTAGCCTTCAATCTCTGAGCATTGTAGAGGCCGCCATCTGAGCGTGAGTGAATGTATATACCACCATCCTGATCACGAAATGCATATTTCAGTAGAAGTGAAAAGTATATTCCAAAGAGGGTGGGAGCTAGTACACAACCTTGCTTAACTCCACTCTTGATTTCAAATTCTTCAGAAGTTGCACCATCAAACTTGATTATACCCTTCATGCCTGTGTGGAACGATTCCACAATGGACAGAAGAGTTGATGGGCAGCCAATCTTCTTTAGTGCCTTGAACAGACCCTCACGACTGACCAAATCAAATGCCTTTGTGAGGTCGATGAAGGCAATAAACAGTGGTTGATTCTGTTCACGGCATTTTTCTTGCATTTGTCGCAATGAGAATATCATATCAGTGGTAGACCGGTTCTGTCGAAAGCCACACTGTGATTCGGGGTAGACTTGATCTCCTAGGACTTGAAGTCTGCGCAGAACAATTCTGGCAAATACTTTTCCAACAATACACAGAAGTGAGATACCCCTATAGTTGTTGCAGTCGCTCCGATCGCCCTTGTTCTTGTACAGTGTTATGATGCTTGAATCTTTGAAATCCTGTGGGACTTGTCCTTCACGCCAGCATAGCTCTATTAGCTGGTGGATCTGTATAGTGAGTGTGTCTTGCCCACTCCTGATAACCTCTATTGGAATCCCATCCTTACCTGGAGCCTTGCCAGATGCACACTTAACTTCTGTTATGGTGGGAAGTGTGTCCAGGTGGTCAAGAGTTAGTAGAGCCTCTATGGCGTTGAGGGCATTATCCGCTAGTTTGGTCTCACTTGAGTAAAGCTCCAAATAGTGCTCTACCCATCTGTCCATCTGCTGTTTCTTATCAGTGATGACTTCTCCAGTCAAGGTTTTCAATGGTGCACTTCTTTTGATCACTGGACCACAGGCTTTCTTTATTCCTTCATACATGCTTCTTATGTCTCCCTTATCACTTGCGATTTGAATGGACTCACATAACTTGATCCAATAATCATTTGCACACTGCCTGGCAGCCTTTTGCACATCCTTCCTAGCTTGCCTTAGCTCACTCAGAGTGTTACGTGTTGGTCTTTCCTTGTTTCTTAAGAGAGCTTTCTTCTTCTTATCAATCAAGGGCTGCAGAGTCTCGCTGTTGGCCGCAAACGAGTCCTGTCTCTTATGATCCACAGTGCCGTAAACCCTTACGGCAGTTTTACAAAGAGTTTCCTTAATTTGACCCCACTTTTCATTTACTGTACAATTTTCTGGTGTATCAGTGAAAGCGTCTTCAAGTTGCTGTTGAAACTGAAAGCACTTTTCAGGATCATGAGTGTTAATAATATTAATCCTGGGGCTAGATTTGTGTTTAGCTGTGTAGATTCTCTTTGGTCTCAGTCTAACCCTTGCAACAACCAAAGAATGATCCGTATCACAGTCAGCACTGTGGTAACTACGAGTCAATGATATATGGTTCAGATGTTGTCTCCGTGTGATGATGAAGTCCAGCTGGTGCCAATGGCCGGATCTTGGATGTTTCCATGTGACCTTATGCATCTCTTTTGTTTAAAAAAAAAGAGTTTGTAATACATAGGTCATTACTGGTGCAATGCTCCAGCAGCCTTTGCCCATTTTCATTCATGTGACCGATGTTGTATTTTCCAAGGCACACTGGCCATGAACTCGAGTCCTTGCCCACACGAGCATTGAAATCAGCGAGCATATAAATGTAGTCGGATTTTGGAACTGCCTTAATCACAGAGTCTAACTCCTCATAGAACAAATCCTTCACATCATCAGAGGAATCGAGTGTCGGTGCATATGCAGTAATAATGGTGGCAAACCCACAAGAGGTTGCCAAGCGCAGGGATAATAGTCTTTCATTTCCTCCTGCTGGAATTTCAATCATTCCCAGTAGCGAATTCTTCACTGCAAAGCCCACACCGTGTTGCCTTTTTTCTGCCTGCCCTTTACCCTTCCAGAAAAAGGTGTAGTTGTTTTCCCTGAGTGACCCTTCCTCAGCGAGGCGAGTCTCCTGCAGGCCAGCAATATCAATGTTAAGACGATTGAGTTCGGCATCAATCACAGCCGTTTTTCTCACATCGTCAATATTGGTCAAGTCAGTGGAAAATCCTGGACACATGGTTCTCACGTTCCAGGTTGCAAGCCGTAGCTTGAGGTTTCTATTTATATTTTTGTTTGTACCTGGTGCATTGGTTTTACAGCCTGCGATTCAGATTTTGTCCTAGCCCAAAGCACCCATTGAAGCAGGCAGGCTGTGGCGGATCAGCACCCAATTGGCTGGGGGATGCCCAGCTTGAGGCGGGCGGTAGCTGATCAGTGACATCTATAGGTGTCTCCCACCGTCAGAGGCAACGCGTGGCGCCCCATGTCTACGCCAACTGACAAGGACTTATAACCCGTAACAGTTGCCTCTCGCTTTGATTCCGAGACCAGTTAAGACCAGGGATGGAGTTATTGCCTCTCCATAGCACAAAGCCTGGGCTAATATATAGAGATCATGTGTTGCCCATGCAGCATGATCCCTCTCTCGGCCTGCCCAGTTCACTCCAGAGGAAAGGTAACACCCCTACATCTGGAACAAGACAAGCTGCAGAAGCTGCCGGATCAGCAAAGCAATGCTCTAACTGTCCGCCTGTCGGAGCTTCGATCCTAGACCAGTCGCCAACCAAGGCTTAGGGCCTGGTCTGCCCTGCCATGACAATTTTGTCTTTAGCTTGCATTTCCTCGCACCATGGTAAGGCGTGTACCCTCCCAATTGCGCTCTTCCGCCCGAAGCCGTTGGCACAATGTGGGGTGTCGGGTTTGGTAAGCGCCGCCCAACGCTCGGCGCTAACAGAAACCAGGTAGTACCGTCTACTGTTATACGGTAGCTCAGTCATATCTGACTAAGACCTGACTGATCCGGTACAAAGGCAAGTAATAACAACACCAGTTTATGATGATACTTACGAACAAGCGGAAACAATACCTAAAACTTTTGTGAAAGAAGAAAATAATACGTATGATTATTATAATAGTGTGGAATCTATGGAGGAGGAGGTAACAGCACCATTTAAAAATACCAGACAAGCAGTAAAAAGGAGGATAGAGAGACAGAGAGATAGATAAGTTAAAAGACAAAAGCGAATTAGGGAAAATTCATCAAGTGATGAAGAGATGCCACTGTTGGAAAGGTCATTAAGAAACCAAGATAGACAAATTAGGCTAGATATAGAAAGAAAAAAATTAGAGGCCGCCGAGAATGTAAGCACAGAAGAACAATATATGGATGAAAAATCGGAAACTGATGAAAACGAAAATGGTAGTATGAATGAAGATATTTTGAGTTATCCTCGGGTTAATGAAGACATTGATGTAGAAATGGCAATTATAGAGAGAAATCTAGCATTACTGAAAAAGTGGAGATATGATAAATAAGTTGATAGGATAGTCTGCAGATGGCGGGAGAAGATTTTTTTACTATTATTTAAGGAGGAGTTAAAATGCGTGACCTGTTTGTTAGAAGACAAAGCAGTTTTCTTATATACAGTAGCTGTAGATTACAGAATAATGTGTTAAGTTAAGTTTTCGTAGATGTAAAGTATAGTTCATTGCATTATGTATAGTATAGTATATTATTTTGATTGAATTGGTTCTGTAAAATGGTTATCATTTGATTTTAGGATAAGATGTCTTGTGTTTTTTTCCTTTAAGAGTAAACGCTCGGTCCGTAAAAAAGACCGTTAATGTTTGTATTGATTTAAATTGATGATAATTTGACTATGTACATTATTTAAATATTGAGCACAACCCACTACTGGCAACGCCGATCGCATTCTGGTATGAACCTAAGGCCTATCCACGTCAATATGGAAGCACTATACTCGAGTTTCGCCCTCATTTGAGCTCGTCAGTAGTGCATATCCCTGACCGGACCCGGAAACAGTCCCGGATCACGCGTGTGAAGCGGGTGTGTAACCACGCGGCACACACTGGACACACCAAATTATCACAACAGAATATCACAACGCTACCCATCGTAATATGCTATATTCTTTAAATATGTACATTATGTTGGGGATAAATCTATATATGACAAAATTGGGGGAAAAGAGTTTTGTTTGGATTACGCTTGGTTAATAACTTTTGTAACTTATGGTTTCAGTTATTTTGACTTATTTGAATTCATCACATTAACTTAATGATTGTTAAGACTTAGTTGAAAAGAAAATTGTTATTATTTTGTTCTGAGTATAGAATTAGTGAAAGCAATAAGACGGGGCTTTATGGAGAACCCTTCGTTCAGAAAATAGCAAACAAACGACTGTGGACTAGAAGAGAGACATATTTCCCTTGTGAGTAATAAGTTTTAGTAAACATGAGTACCATAAACTTCGGTACTAGTAAGAAGGCTGCTGCGCCAGTCAGTATTAATGTTTGGAATATGGGAGGTTAATTACAGGGTGGCTATGAAGTTTAGAAACACATGAATTAAATGCCATGCTTGGATAACGGGTTTTATAGTGAAGCCTATACAAATAAAAGTGAGAGAAATACATTGTTCTGGGGGGTTGAAATAGGAGCTGCATTAAGTCAGCATTAATTAAAAATACATGGATTATATGCCATGTTATATTAAGGAAGGAGAAGTTAACGTGGGTAACGTCTATGGGTAGTATAAAAAGGGGCTGCGTTAGTCAGCATCAATGGGAATACAATGCCAAAATAGGAATATAAGTAATTGGGGGTGGACATTAATGGAGCTGTAGATAGCAGCACATATGGTTTAGTACGAAGTTGGATACGTCCATGAACAAGGATGGTTATGATGGGATGTAAGGGGGTTAATATAGGAGCTGTGCTAAGCAGCGTTAATTGGTTTAAAAGGAGAGCTGTAGTTGTCAGCATGGAACATAGGTATAGTGTTAGTAAGCATGTTCATAAGAAATGAACATTGTCAATATTATTTTTATGGTTTAATCATGATTGAACATGAGCCATGGGAAATATAGTCATAAAGCACTATTTTAATGGTTGTGGATGGCAGCACAAATGTTACAAGTTTTAATATTGAGTATATAAGGAAGGAATTTTGGATGGATGTAATTTTTAACATACAGAAATATATAAACATGGAGTATAAGATGCGGTTTTTTAAATAAAACTTTATCCTATAAAGTTTTTGTGAATGCAAGGGAGGATAAATGTGATTGCTTTCTGACTACTTCTTTATATCTTCTGGGTGAGAACCACATTTTTCTGTCTATCCTGTGTTGTTTTGTTGATGTCGAGAGAATATGAGAGGCTGCATAACACATGACACGTTTCCAATTGTGTTTATATACCAACGATTTTGATGAACATATGTATATATGAATTGAAATATCTAGATAGATTCCTTATGAACTGTTTTAGAAATTGAAATCTTGTACGGTTATATACATAAACGAAGAAGAAGTATAACTTCACGAAGAACTGTAAAGAAACATAGCGGTTGGCTATAAGATATAAGTAGACGAGTGGACTCGTAGGAGTAGAAAGAGTAATAACTAAAGCTCACTGGTTAAGAGGGGGCTAGTTTAAGATGAGTAAGCGGGTTGGGAGAATAACATTGGGGGTAAGTAGGCTAGGGATTAAGACTTTTCAAGAAAAAGTCTTGTTGAGGGTAGGAAGGAATGTAACAGAGCACCATCTCTGTTAGGGAGTTAATGAGTTAATGGATGGTGTGCAAAAACAAGGGGAAATAGGTTTGTGCACGCGTGAGCACCAGTAGTTATGTATCTAGGGTGGCTCACGCGTTGACGTAGCTAAGAGAGGCAGTTTCCAGTGACCGCCCCAGTCGACAAGTCGGGTACGATTTCATTTATACAATATTCTACAAGTTTGATACTAATAAACTCAGATTTCTAGTCACCATCGGCATTTGTTACAGTATGCAGTTGCTGTGTTGTCCTCCCGCACTGTTAAAGGATCACCACATCATATTTATAGACAACACTCATTCATAAGTACTTTATACATTAATGCGAGCGTAAGTTAATGAGTAAGTCACGAATGGCTGTAGAAAAATAACTAAATATAATAACAACTTGAAACCAGTTTATTTTTATACATACATTGTCCCTTTTTTTCTCAACATAATTTGCACCAATATTGATGCACTTATTCCATTGTGTTATCAGTCCTCCCAAACCGGTTGCATATAACTGCGTGCTCTGTTTTCTAAACCACTTATTCACTTCACATTCAACTTCGGCGTCACTCGCGAAATGTCTGCCGCCAAGGTGAGTTTTCAGTGAACTTGGCCCCTAGCGATTTCCCATAAAGCGGTGCAAAGCTGGATAGAAAAAGTTACGAGGGCGAGTCAATAAGTATGTAACATAGTTCTGTGGAATGGCAGGTAAATGAAAACAAAGCACGCAGTTCTATGCAGACGTTTAGGGGGGAACTGATAAAACGATGGGATAAATGCATCAATGTTGGTTGAAAGTATGTTGAGAAATAAATGAACAATGTATGTATAAAAAATAAACTGGTTTCAAGTTGTTATCTTAGTTAGTTATATTTCTACAGTCATTTGTGACTTACTTATTAACTTACCCTAGTACATATATAAAGAAACTCACTCGCTTTTCCAGATGTATATAAAGAGATTACAAATGACAGGTCAGAAAAGTATAATCTATAAAAGAATATAAGTGATATTTAAGAAAAGTAGCATGGTAGCTCTTTTCCTAAACATAAGCTACACATGCAGATTCTGAATGAATAAAGAATAGGAAGATAATCCCTCATAAAGGGTATGAACTGAACCAGAAATATATTCAAATATTGAGCACAACCCACTACTGGCAACGCCGATCGCATTCTGATATGAACCTAAGGCCTATCCACGTCAATATGGAAGCACTATACTCGAGTTACGCCCTCATTTGAGCTCGTCAGTAGTGCATATCCCTGACCGGATCCGGAAACAGTCCCGGATCACGCGTGTGAAGCGGGTGTGTAACCACGCGGCACACACTGGACACACCAAATTATCACAACAGAACATCACAACGCTACCCATCGTAGGCTATGCTCAAGATTGGGCAATCTTGACGGGCAAATGCGCCCAAATAGTGGAATTGTCTGCCGACTTTTCCTGAGCTCATTCAATTAACATAATTTATGTTAATTTGAATTACTCTCCACGAACCAATGGAATTAGCTCTTGAGCTGGACCTTCTGGCGCAAAAAATGACCTAATTCTTGATGGTGTAGCTGCCGCCTAGGTGACATTTTCCACCAACATCTCCTCAGCTCTGTGACATCAGATGCGCAGCTGCTCCGCAGGTGCTGTCTCTCAACAGTGTGGGCGATTTCTATTTTTAGGCATTGTCAATCTCGAAACGTCAAGGGCATTCAATTATGTTATGTTTAAAAAAATAAATAAAAGGAGTTGCCTGCTGTAACATGGTGAACATTTGAAGCGATTCCCCTTCAGTATTCCAAATATTGTTTGGTGTAGACATTAGAAATGTCACATCCACATAACTCATACTCAAAAATGTTTAGGTCCAAAATAGTTTAGGACCACTTGACAATCATCGGTGCAGTTCCTACTATTTTTCATACGGTTTAATGCATATGCTTGTTTGTTTTCAATTGTCATTTTAGAGATATGTATCCATTTACTAATAATACACTTGATACCACATTCTAATCTGTGTAATGTATCTGCTAGCTTGTGTTTTATATGGCATGTATAGATATTAAATTTACTTGATTTCTACCTCTACCCAACTTTAGCTTCGGTGGCCAGACAGCCCAATTAATTTGAAACACATGCTGATTAATGGAGAGTATGACATAACGTCTGCCGGTGCGACAAAGGTCATAGACCAATTTGAAGACCAATTCTTTGAAGTGGTCAAATTCAAAATTAGGCTAGCCAGGCGCCCTGCATATGTGGCTATCAGGTAATGTAAACTGCAATATTTTTCTCTCTCTTTACTCTCTCTCTCTCTCTCTCTCTCTCTCTCTCTCTCTCTCTCTCTGTGTGTGTGTGTGTGTCCTCTGTCTCTCTCTCTCTCCTCTCTATCCCCCTTCAATCTTTTCTCTCTGTCATGTTCTAAACAAACAGTTACAGATCTCTATTCACGCGATGAGGCTTTTCTGTACAATGTTCCAGTCCCAAATTCTAGACCTATCATTACACGATGAGTATGTAGTCAATATCAAGCCAGCCGAATTTACTTTCCTGGACAATTGTAGTACATTTAAAGAGAGGGAGATATGGTTCCTGAGACTAATGTTGCGAATTTATTGGACTGCCAGAATAACTAACAACGATTGCCTGAAGGAGGCTAATGCAACTAGAACATTGTATATAACGATAAGACAGTAACAAACAGCTTTCTGTAGTTATGTTATGAGAAGAGAGGCATTGGAGAACATCGTGCCAATGGACAGATGAAAGGGGGGGGGGGCAGAGGCAGACCAAGAGAAATGATGCTGGATGGACTGAGACGGTAGTATGGGGGTATATCAGCAGCAGAATTGATTCAGAACACTAAAGATCGCGATCTGTGGAGAGACATGAACGCCTACACCAGCTAGCATGGTAGTTGATAATGATAATGATGATCTGAAGTAGGATTTATGACCTCCAAAAGTGGTCGAGTAACGAGACTTACTTCTCACATTTGGAGTATTGAGCTACCTCTTATGAATGTGTGCACCGACAGACTTAAGGCCTTCATCATGGCGTCACGCTGAACCGAAGGTTCCAATGCCAACGATTGTTTGTTGGGATTGAGAAACCTTCTCCCGGGCTAATGTAACATAACACGTACCATCCTAGATAACATCGTCAAATGCCTTGCCAAGCGTAGCGGGCGATCATGCTTCTGCACATCTCGCCATCCCCAGCACAGTGTATCAGATCATTCTAGCAATTCATGTTGAAAGGATGTCAAGAATTCTCTCTCGTTGCCTTACTATATCTTTTTTTCTCATGAACATTCAAATATTCACAATATATTTAAGTTGTTCTAGCCTTATAAAGTGACCACAGAATTGCGGCTTCCTCTTTCCAAAGTTTATGGCAAGCTGTATTTGTGTTCTACTCCTTTCACAATATTTATAATACTTATTCATTTGTAATGCATTCTCCTGTGGCTATAAGAGACTTAAATTAGGTTTTCATTCATCATACTGGCTCACTTTTTAGTTTTAACCCTTGTTTTTAAATGCACCCCACAGCTTTAGTCATTGCTAGCCGGAAATTAGCGGCATGCGACTGCGTATGTAACAAATAGATTTACACTTTCATTGAAAAGATTAGCGAATCTAGGGTATAGACATCATGTGATAAGTAAGACTGACTGTGTGTTTTCTAACACTATTCTCAAATATGAGGACTAGATACAATGACCTTGTGACTTTCTCAAGTGGAATGGACAAAGTTGTAAAATATAATAAAATGATCACTTATATATTTGCATTTATTATTCATGTGCTTTTGTAGTTGTTCATATGGATCGTTAAATTGAGATATATCTGACGACAATTAATGAAAATATGTTTTTCATCTAGACATATAGTTGGAAATTATGTTTAAGATTACCATCAAATGACATAAGGAATGTAAGTTAGTTTGTTGAATATACTTTACAACACGTGGCAGTCAGCCCCAGCATTTTTAGCTGTTTGTGATTTCTTAGCAAATTTACTTTCAGTAGTATGCCATTGCTTTCTGAACGATCGGAACTCACAACATTGTATGAAACTCAGCGCAAGGAGATATGCTTCCAAATCGTCCGCTGCTGTTTCGATAGCGGGATGCAGGATTACGAATTGCGCACGTGACCCCACTACCACATAGTCGGCAAGGAATGCAAACCTAAATTTAAAAAAAAATAATAAAAACAACAGTGTATGTACTCGTATCTTGGTTTCGATCAATTTTTCTTCCGTATGAAACATACACTTCTCAGACAGAAATAAGAAATCGTGTATACAGATCAATCAAGTGGACATGAGTACTACAATAGCAGGTAAACTAGACAATATTGGTGTATGGTCAGCAGGAATACCAATATGACCACTATAAGTGTCTTGACGATGGAATTCTCAAAGACGAGAAAGAGCTGTGTCCGAAAACACATCTTTAACAATACTTGATGAAGCGGAGATAAATGGAATATGAATGGGCGGAAATCTACAACGGTCAACAGTATTAGAGAGTTAGACGGAGTTTGTTACTGCTTTACAAGAAGCCAAGAAAGTTTATAGCCTGTGATTGTTTCGTCAGTCTATGCTAACGGACATGAGGTACAGGATCAGATAAAGAACAAGTGCAACTAATATAGGTGACTAGGCCACACTTGTTTACTTAAATATTAATAGTATATGAGCAACGAATACTGAATATATGTTTTGTAAAAGGACCTTCCACATGCCTTAAGAATTGTGAAAGGTTTATGGTGCACGCCCCATATTTAACGATGCATTAATATATTTTAACACACATATGACTGAAAAAATAAATGGTATGTATTCTGACTTGTCTATATGGTGTCTTGCTAAAGCCAAGTCGAATGATATACCTGATTGCAGCATGGTGCAATAAATAACATGCAGTCCGCCTCTCTCTTCCCACCAGTTTGCTGATACCAGTAATTCTACTGGCTCTGTTAAGTATTATGTCATTCGTCATGCCACCTGACGAACCAGAGAAAGTGAATATTTCCATGACAATCCTGCTGTCCTTTACCGTGTTTCTGAGCTTTATCGACAGCAACATACCACCAAACTCGGACACTCTCTCGCTCCTGGGTGAGTTACTGATTACCGTTACAATTATTTATGTAATATGAATATTAACTTGAATGTCAAGGTAACAGAAGTGAAGTACTTCTAGCAAATATAAAGAGGCATAGCTCATAGAAGAAGGATAATTTGTAAGGAGACATGGAGGACAAGCATGGAAGAGGAATACAAAGTTACTTGAAGGAGGGCATCATCAAGAGATGGCTGGAAAATGTTTGTATGAATGTACGGTAAACACACAGAATGTTTTGGGGAGTCATTACAAACAAGATGTACTGGCGAATCGATATTGGGTAATGCCTCAGCTATTGCTGATAATGCTGCTGCTCTTACTGCTGCTGCTTACGATGATAATAAAATTAAAAATATGACAGCGCAGAACTGATACATAAAGACTGTGATTTATATGACACACCTGCGCACGCGCCTGAGTGAAATGTTCTTGAGAATATGATCCTAGACTAAAAATCGGCAATTTAGGTAACGCGGTGGTGTATTATCGTTGATGGAATTTGGTGACATAAATATGAACCCACCATCATATAAACCCATGTGTCGCGTAGACATTAAAAGCAGGTCTTTTATTTTCTTATTTATTTGATTGTTTGTTTGTTCACGATCACTTTCCTTGCACAGTGATAACACCAGGTGCTTACATTTTCTTCTACAGATCACAGAAAGGGGGATTATATAGCAGTCCTCGAACCCGTAGCAATAGCTCACATCCAAGTCGGTATTTACCGCAGTCATGCGTGCTGTAAATATTCTGTTCATGGCTAGCTTTTCTCATTCTAAAACTTGGCAACAACAGCGGCCAATTAGACCTCCTCTTTTCTAATTCCAGCTGTCAAGGTATTTACGCCTCCTTTCCTCCGTTAGTCTACAAGTCACCATTGGGCAAGGTGGAGTAACGCTTTAGGCCCCCCTCCCCACCTTCAAATCAGGGTTACGTGAATCCATGAAACAGGTGTTGAATGGAATGTGAGAGCAGCCGACAGATTGTTGGTTATGGTCTGCACTCTGCGGCGATAGGCAGATGATCTCATCAGCAGAGACAATGGCTATGGCCACCGACTAGTACAGTCACTGCCCAGAATGAAAGCAATGGCAAACTACCTTCTTCAAAACTTACCAAGAAACCATAACAACTATGAAAGAAAACATAATACAACTCATAAACATGCTCTATCTAGACCAGTGTTTCCCAACGTGGGGCCCACGCACCACAGGGGGGCAATTCGATTGTTAAGGGGGGCAATTCGAAAATGGAAGAAATCAGCTGGATATAACAAAACGGGGAGACTTGAGACTGAAGTTAACTAAATTGGAACCTGACATAAAATCTCTTTGCAGCAAGCATCAAGCGCAAGGATCTCACTAAATTAAAAAATTACTAATAATTAAAATAATATAGAAAAATCTTTCATGCATATTATTTTGTACTTGAATTTCAGTTCTCCATTATATCTTTTGAAAATTTACTTACTGTGTTTACTCAATAATTTCTAGTGATGTCTTCCTAAAACCTATCGGTCCTATGGCTAGGATCGGGTGCATTTGCTGCTCTCCCCCCAGTAGTGCGCCTGGTCTGGTCGGGGGCCGGGATGATCAAATAAAAACCCATCACATATCTTCACCTTAGATGTGTGCCTGGTGGACCACTGTGGGCAATAGTTCACAGTGAGACTTAGGTTCCACACAAAAAGGGGGAGGCGGGAGGTGGGGGAACCAGCTTGTCTGGGGTAACCGCCAAACCCAAAAAAAAAAATTAACCCAACACAACCGACACACAGGGACACGGGACCTGGGAGGGGGGGGGCGCTCTGGCCCCTCTGGGAACCGTGAGCCCTTCTAAAAAAAAATGCAAGTTGCTTTAGTGAATATTTCAATTTTGTAATATTAAAAATGATGCATATGTTGGGGGGGGGGGGGGGGGGGGGAGAGGCATAAGAATTTTAGAAAGGTTTAGGTGGGGCAGAGCACAAAAAAGGTTGGGAAACACTGATCTAGACCAACAAGCAGCGGTTAGAATATATGGCGAGACATCAGATTTGTTTGACATCAAGCAAGAAGTCCGTCAGTGCTGTGTGCTGTCACCCTATTTGTTTAACTTGTACGCTGAAAATATAATGAGAAATGTCAGGAATGATATAACCAGCAGGCAATATGATGCCCTAAATATCGGTAATCATGAAGTATTAGAGATTCGATATGATGATAATACAGTATTGCTATCCACATCACCGAATGGTATAGAAAACTTAATAACCTCAACCCACAGAAATAGATAAAATCACAACTTATATCTTGACATAGCAAAAAACAAAGATAATGCATGCAGATAAAACTACTATGGAGAAAGAAATATATGTTAATGAGGAAAGATTGGAGGTGGTGGAACACTTTGAATATCTTGGGTCATTGATTACCAACAACGGTGACACAATGAAAGAAATTAAACGACGACTATCAATTGCTGGATCTACAACAGGTAGCAGCGAACCTCCAGCCATGGAGAGCCATGACTTCTGCCCTGTGCGCCGCCTTAGGCTCAAGAGGAAAGACTAACTAACTAATTAACCAACCAACCAACCAACCAACCAACCAACCAACCAACTAACTAACTAACTAACTATCAATTGCTCTCAAAGACTAAAACAACTGATTAAATTATGGAGTGGGAACTACAAAAATTAGATTTCTAAGATTCTGAGATCATCATTCTCATTGCAACATACGCATGTGACACCTGGACAGTTACTAAACAAACTGAACAGCGCATGAATGCTTTTGAATATAAATGTTATAGACGAGTTCTAAGAATATTTTGGGTGAAGAAAAGAACAAATGCATCCATACTTCAAGAGCTGAATACTGAAGAGGGTTGGCTATTAAAGACGATAAAACAAAGAAAATTTACATATTTTGGTCACATGAAACGTCATAAAAGTATGGATAGAACAATAATGAAGGGGTATATGCCTGGGAGGAGAGGAAGAGGAAGGCCAAAGAGAAGATGGATGCAGAATGTGGCGGATGATCTCCAGATGAGTGTATCGGACGCGGGACATCTTGCTTGTGATCGAGAAGTTTTCCGAAAGGTTGTTATGGTAGCGAGGTTCTGCAAAGGACATGCTACTACTGAATGAATGAATGAATGAATGAATGAATGAATGAATGAATGAATGAAGGTATCTTTAACAAGCCCAACGTGCACACAGGTCCTCATAGCTTTTCGCCCTTATCTGAGAAAACTAGACATGCGATCCACTATCCTGTCATATCTGTTTATTATTTTATAACAATACCCAGTCCAAGGTTTGAATGAATCAGTTCTGCACGAGCCAAGTGTGGGCGTCGTATCCTCTAAGCCGCTTCCCTTATCATTAACAAAAAGAAAAACATACATACTGCATATGATGTTGAAATAAGAATAGAGTATTTATATAAATATGGAAGGTTATTTTAGTTTCATAAGACATGCTTATATATAACTTGAAATATGTTCTTTGGTTTCATAACATAGGGTTACACATAACTTGACATATGTTCTTTGGTTACATAACACTGACGTACATACAACTTGGTAGATGTTCTTTGGTTACATAACACGAGCTTACACATAACTATACATCTGTTCTTTGGCTACATAATACAGGTTTATATATAACTTGACAGATGTTCTTCCGTTACATAACACAGAGGTACACATAAACTGACGGTTGTTCTTTGGTTACATAACACATGCTTACACATAATTGACAGATGTTCTTTGGTTACATAACACAGGCTTACACATAACTTGATATGTGTTCTTTGGTTACATAGCACAGACCTACACATTACCTGACGGTGAAAATGCTGAGATTAACCTCAAGATAGTCACATGACTGATAGAGTAGAAAATTGTGAAGTGTGAAGCCTTGACATATACTAGTTAACGGCAACATGAGCCGCTATTGTCAGATTTCTTACTTTTTATCTCTCGTTCCCAAAGAATTGTGCAACAAGTATTCAAGTATTCTGTACTATTTTTCTATACTGGGTCGTAATCAGAGCACAGATAGTGAATTATCAGCCCTCTACCCTTCCAACCCCCCTCCCCATCCAACCCCTCCCCCCCCCAAAAAAAAAAAAACACCAAAAAAAAAAAAAACACACACACACACACACACAAACAAATACAACAACAACAAATAAAAACAACTTCAATAATGGGAAGCTGATGTGGGTATGAGGGAATGCTAGAACCATTACATTTTGTAGGCGTGAGTACATGGAAGCACAGATGTCCAGTCTTGTCCTCCAATAGCGGCGACAAGATCTGACATCGAACCCTTGTTTCATAGCGCTCATGCCATTGTCAGTGTTAATGTTCCAACCATCACACCAACTAGCCTGCTTGAACTGTCTATATAAATGATTTATTATTTTTGTTTCTTTAGCAATTTAGTAAATTATGAAACTGTTATTTGTAATAGCTTATATACAATAGATATACCGTTTTGTGCATTAAGCATTAGCCGACAGCAGCACACCATACAATATATATTAGCACAGTATCTAAATGATAATAATCTGTATTGGTTGGTTGGTAGGATGGTTTGTAGGTTGGTTGGTTGGCTGGCTAGATGGTTGGTTGGTAGGGGGGTTTGTAGGTTGGTTGGCTGGCTAGATGGTTGGTTGGTAGGGTGGTAAGTGGACTGGTTTGGTTGTTTGGTTTCTTGGTAGGTATATTTGTATGCTGATTGGTATGTTGGCTGGTTGGTGAATCCTATGGAAGACTCAGCTTTAATGCTGTCTCTGAGGAATTAACATTCAAGTCGTCTGATCCCTAAATAGGGCTTGCACCTGCCGGCGTGTTGTTGGTGTCAAGAGACTGTACTGCCCACCAGGCACCAAAGTACAGTCTCCAAAATGAATGTCTTGTGCGCCTTTTTATTTCTCCATTCTAACATTACTCCTACCCCGTTCAACCTCAGAAGAAAAGTTGTTGTGCTCTCCTTTCCCTCTTCAAACACAGACAATAGCGGGATGTGCAAGAGAGCTACTGGTACTTCACATCCCCTCAAACGCACGTTATTGTGTATTCATGTAATGATCCAATACAGCACACACGGATTTGTTTGTTTAGGCCTGAGTTGGTCATGCTTTCTCCACAAGCGTTAGGTACTTCAACAACCTAACCCAACGGTCACAGGGAAAATAATATGTGTAAACTGGTAGTCCCCTGGCTGATGCACTCTTTTAAACAGTGTGATGTTGGTAATGGAGAATCGTTAGTCTGTTGAATAACATTTACTGTCGATAGGTCAGAATATTAATTATCGTGAATAATCACCTGTTCTGAACTTAACTGGTGAAAAGAAGCAATTAGTAGGACGATGACCAACGTAACTATAATTACTGAGCTATAATTAAACAGCAGTCGTCGTTTCATATCCTCAACACCAGGGTGCATTAACACACGTTCTCGGCATGCACACCAAAGCCGGGAGACAACTATTGCCGCTGTTGTAGAGATAAGTAACGCAAGCTGTTACACCATGGGTGGGCAAACTTTTTGTGCGTAGGGCAACATTGACAAATGTAAAGCTATTGGCGGGCCGCATGATTATATATATATATATATATATATATATATATATATATATATATATATATATATATATATATATATATATATATATATATACTAGCTGACCCTGCCCGGCTTCGCCCAGTCCTTGGTGGGGAGCATCTCATTTAATTCATATAAGTAGTCATATAAGTTCCCGTTCCCGTTACCGACTATCTGTCTGTCTGTCTGTCTGTCTGTCTGTCTGTCTGTCTGTCTGTCTGTCTGTCTGTCTGACCCGGCCCGGCATCGCCCAGCTCCTGGTGTGGAGCATCTCATTTAATTCATATAAGTAGTCATATAAGCTCACGTTCCCGTTCCCGACTATCTATCTGTCTGTCTGTCTGTCTATCTGTCTGTCTGTATGTCTGATCTGGCCCGGCTTCGCCCAGCCCCTGATGGGGAGCATCTCATTTAATTCATATAAGTAGTCATATAAGTTCCCGTTCCCGACTGTCTGTCTGTCTGTCTGTCTGTCTGTCTGTCTGTCTGTCTAATCATTTATTGGTTGCAGTTAGAACAACCTTAGATAAACGAAGACCAACTTACAAAAAGCATTAGAAAGAGCACTTGAAAGATCTTTACATCTTCCCCAACAATTAACTTGGGTAAATGGAGCAGCGGCAGCAGCAGCAGAAGAAGAAGAAAAAGGAGGAGTAGGAGCTGGGAGGAGGAAGAGGGAGGTGGAGGAGGGAGGAGGAAGGAGGAGTAGGAGGGAGGAAGAGATAGGCGGAGAGAGGAGGAGGAGGGAAGAGGTGGGAGGAGGAAGGAGGAGGAGTAGTAGGGAGGAGGAGGGATTAGGAGGAGGAGAGAGGAGGAGGAGGAGGGAAGAGGAGGAAGTAGGAGGATGAGGGAGGAGGCAGGAGGAGGGAGGAGGAGGTGGGAGGAGGAGGGGAGGAGGAGGTGGAGGAGGAAGAGGGAGGAGGAGGAAGAGGGAGGAGGAGGGAGGAGGGAGGAGGAAGAGGGAGGAGGAAGGAGAAGGAGGAGGAGGAGGAGGGAGGAGGAGGGAGAAGGAGGGAGGAGGGGGAGGAGGAGGGAGATGGAGGAGGAGGAGGGAGGAGGAGAGAGGAGGAGAAGGGAGGAGGCGGAGGGAGGAGGAGGAGGGAGGAGGAGGAGGGATGTGGAGGGAGGAGGAAGGAGGTAGAAGGAGGAGGAGGGAAGAGGAGAGAGGATGAGGAGGGAGGAGGAGAAGGGAGGAGGAGAAGGGATGAGGAGGAGGGAGGAGGAGATGGAGGAAGAGGGAGGAGGAGGGGGAGGAGGAGGGAGGAGAAGGAGGGAGGAGGAGGAGGGAGGAAGAGGGAGGAGAAGGAGGAGGAGGGAGGAGGGGGAGGACGTAGGAGGAGGAGGGAGTAGGAGGAGAGAGGAGGAGAAGGGAGGAGGAAGGAAGAGGAGTGATTAGGAGGCGGGAGGAGGAGGAAAGAGGAGGAGGAAGGAGGAGGAGGGAGGAGGAGGGAGGAGGAGGAGAAAGAGGGAAGAGGAGGATGGATGAGGGAGAGGGAGGAGGGGGAGGGGAAGAGGAAGAGGGTAGGAGGTGGAGGAGGGGAGAGGAGGAGGAGGAGGAATATAACGCATATGCCTGTAGATTTAATAGTGGCTGAAGTTGTTCCATGTCTTCTTAGAGTTGGCGACAGTGTAAAGAAATATAAAATCTTCAAACTTGATAGAGATAAGGTAACTATTATTTATTTATTTTTTAAGCATAAAAAGATGAGTTACAATGTTATGCATTATGCATTATTTATATGAAAACTTTGAAAATGCCTTAAAGATTGTATCATCATTTATTATAACTCATATGCCGGTATATAACTATAGACAAAGAGTTTATAAATCTTTGAAAACGATGCAAAAATATGACTATAAGTTATACAGAAAAGTTATGCCCCTTGAAATAACTTTTACAGAGTTAAGTCCCCTCGCTGTATAGAAATTACAATGAAAAATTGAAAATTAAATAATATTGGGTAAGCAGCCGATTTAACACTAAATAAAATATCACAGTGGGCTGCGCTGGAATGAAAGGAAGACGTGTAGAAAATTTCATCTCAATCGGATGGGCCGTTCGCGAACGCATAAAGGACATACGGACATACAGACGGAGATTGCCTTTTATATATAAGATAATATATATAGGGGATCTGAGAATAGAGCGTCTGGCCATACCAAACAAAGACTAAAACTAATGCACTGGAATGCGGAGGGATTCAGCAACAAAACAATAGAACTAGAAAACATCTTGGACCAAGAAAAGGTAAGCGTATGTTGCTTGCAAGAAACTCACCTCAACTGAAACGAAATGATGACTTGGAAATTGCCAGTAATAAGGACACTACTTTCTGAACTTAGCAGCCAGCATAAGGTCACAATACAGTGGATACCATCCCACTGTGGAATACCCGGAAACGACAGAACTGATTGATTGGCTAAGGAAGGAGCAAAAGAAGAACAGCCTGATGTGCCCGTTACCACCAAAAGAAAAGAATGATCAAATCAGTCAGAAAGCCACCAAAACCTGCTCAAGACGACTACACGTTATGGACAGACCAGAACAAGTCATTATTCTGCTCCTCAGAACAGGACACAATAGATTACGCAACCACATGTATACAAGATTCAAGATTGGTGAATCAGCCATGTGCACGTGTGGATTATCGTCGCAGACAGCAGAGCACATATTCAAAGACTGCCCAAATTACAACATATCTAGGCTAACCTTCTGGCCAAGAGAGACGACAGTGGAAGATAAATAACTTAAAAACGAAGTAAAAATGTTATTCCTAAATGCCCTCGCTGGCCGCATAAAATCAGGTGGCGGGCCGCATGCGGCCCGCGGGCCGTAATTTGCCCACCCCTGTGTTACGCAATCCTAAGATTTCACGCGCATGGCGTTGTATACAAAATCTAGGAGGATAAAAGGTTGGCACAGAGCTGTCCAGGGGTTTATACCTCGCATAGCTCATCTGTCCACTTGGTTCTTGACGTTCTCGTGGGATCCATGCACCCAGTGTGTAGGCTGCCAAGTCTCGGATTCTTGCATACCTTTGTGTCGTGGTGTAACCAATCTGCTATTGTGAAATTGGAACAGGAAGTTTGTCCAGTTGTTCAATACTTTTAAATTCATCCCCAGTCTAAGCCATAGCCACGGAAGTTCTGATCGTAGGAAAAGCACATAACACGTATGAAGTGTTAGCCCTTCAAATATTCTAATATAAAATAATTAGATAGCGTTGCCAGCCTATTTCTACGCTGCCATTTCTTCCGAGAAACTTTTGAAGACGTGTTAATACTTATTAACTGAAAAGAGCCGATCTGGTACAGAGAACAATCATCCCGCTACTGAAGATTGAACCCGGATTACTGGTTTTGTAGGCAAACTTAGCTGTGTATACAGTACCCTGATGTTGAGTTGAGATGAGTTGAGTTAAGAACCGATATCACTGCACTCAGGACATTCCCATACGTGCTCAGGCCCCTCGTTCAACAGCCAGCGAAGAGTCATACTACTAATCGTTCCCACCGCTATTTGATTAAATGTTCTCCTGGTCTTCCCTCTCAGTTTTGAGATTCTTCCAGAACCCCTGCCGATCCCCTGCAACCTCATTTTTTCCACATATGGGTTCTCAATCTGTTCCTCTGCCTTCGCCACCTGGTCCCACAAGCGCACGACCACCTCCCCCTTGTCCATAGGCAAGATACCACAAAGCGGTGCATTCCCTGCTAGCCTATCAGCCTGTTCATTCCGGCCAGGGCAAAATATCCATACAATTCTCACGATCTGTAACCTCTGAAGCGACGAGAGCCATTCCACATGAAACATTCCTTTCTCCACCTTGCTAAGCATATACTTTGAATCCGTAATGAACACAACGTGTGTTGCAGTAGTCTCCTCTAGCCACCGGAATGCCGCTGTTACTGCCTCCACATCCATTCTCATGCTGGAGGTCGTAGTCTCATATGCCAGACTCTCCTTTTTCAAGACTCGTCCATTAGCCTTTGCAATAAAGCCCCAGCCACTACGTCTGTTTCTCACCACTGACCCATCGGTGTAGATGACTATGTCACCTTGATGTGTGTTGCTCTGGATCAGCTGTTGCACTTCAACAAACTCAGTGCGTCCCGCTGCCCATTCTCTGCACTCACGACCCAGTGTTTTTATTACATTGTGCCAGTCTGTCATGCATCTGTGTAAGTATGAAAAGATTATTCTGAGAACATTGACAAACAATCGATGTCATGTATACATGTTGCTGTAATATTGCAGTTATTACTGTTATCCATTTGTTTCTTTCAGTTATCTTCATTTCGCTGCTTTTGATGATGTCGTTCTTGTCTGTAGTTGGTAACATCATTGTTGTCAACACCACTCGTAATGAGAAGAACACTAAGAAAGATTGCCTGCTCTTGTGTAACAATGCTAAAGACATAGATCAGCCTTCCACAGCAGAGCTATGCAGTTGCATCGATGCCCAGGATTTGACTGAAGGACACAAATGTGAATCACTTCAGCCCGATGGTGTTGAGAAACGAAAGTTTGTCGCAGATTCAAGCAAAAGAACTAATACAAGGAGTCTTGCATCACAGCTGAATAGAGCATTCCTCATTACAAGCTGCATTATATTTGTTTTCATTTCAGTCGTGATGTTTGCATTAATAACTATGTAGTCAACGTGCTACATTCAGGCAGCTGCGGTAGCACATTGGCTCTCGCGGTTGCCAGCCTGCTTGGTGGTCTTGTGTTCGAATCTGCATGAAGGCGAGCTTGTTTTAAAACTGTTTGTGGACTCCATGTCCGATACAACCTAAAATAGTCACCAGGAAATGTCCTGGCAGGTTGAAAACCTCTAGCATGATATTCACCACATACCTCATGGTGGTGCCTATCGGTCTAAATATGTGTAGCTAGCCGTATGTACCCACAACGCTTTATGTCGTGATCAGGCGCCATTACCTTTACCTTACAGTTGTGTCACTATTTATGTTTTTATTTATCATTGAAACAATGCATAAATTATCTTTACCTATATGACGCATTAACATTCATTTCACTGTATGTCGTTTTGATTTATCAGTATGGTGCACATTTTTAATCAATTAGCACGTAACATACTTTATACAGTTTTTTTTTCTTTAATGGCCAGAAGTAGGAGGTAGGATTGGTCACTAAAAATTGTTAAAGACGAGACAGCCCACTCTACATTGCGTCAGACAGCGTAGACTTCTAAACATTTTGCCAGGAAGATGGGTGACTAACAGCTCTGTCAGATAAGATAGGTTACTAATCATTGTAACAGGTTAGACACCTCACTAAACATTTCGACAAGTATGATATAATACTAAACAATGTGACAGGAAAATATAGGACTGTCAGAAACGTAGGTGCGCTGCCGCCAATTTAAGTACTATCACGGGCGAGTATCCCAATTTGTCAGAAGTGGCCATTTGTCACACCGGACAAGAAATCAATATGTCAGACGACTAATTTGTTTTCCAGACTTGCTATCCAATATGACAGTAGTCACTGTTTCTCACACTGGTGCTTCTTTTGGGTGATGGATAAGATCCGTTACACTCCAGATCTCAGCGAGAAAACTCGGGACAAAATCTGTATATCTGAAGTAAAGATTAAGCCCCTTTATACCCAAGAGTACAGACGAGAATTCGCTCGTTACTATGTATAATTAGCTCGTCTTGGTATCCCCCGAAGGAGTGGGAAGAAGAAGGTTAGAAGCCTCGATTTCTGTATACTACTGAACTACTAGGCAGGGCAGGTTATCCCCCTGCATTACCGCTTTCTTTGGTTGTAATTAAGCCCTCATCCAGGCACACACACACACACACACGCACACACACATGCACACACACACACACACACACACACACACACACACACACGTATGCACACTTCGAAAATAACAGATAACTATGAGCTAAAACAAACCACAGCACTTTATTATTATTACTATGAAAAACTGATTAATTGCAGGATGATGATAATCAGTACTGTGATATCTTCTTCTTCTTCTGCGTTCATCCAGAGTTTTTTTCCGGATGTGATTGCGTTGTGCCTGTTTACAGCAAAGCTGCGTTCTTGCGCTGTTAGGCCGACACATCCGACTTCTGCGGGCATTTGTTGGCCGGGTTAACCATCCAGGGGGTACTGTGATATGACAATTATAACATTCACATATAGTAAGTAATTAAGTAAAACCTGAACGTAACTTCGTTTAGAATGCTTGGATCTATGGTATGACGTGGGGAATGTAGGTGTGATGATGCTTCAATTCCAATAGGATTCCATTAAGTTCCAGTAAAAACAGCCGGTCGGTATTCGCAATCAGTTTTCCACCCTGACGCCACCTGGTTTCTCCACATTGTCACTGAACGAGAACTTGGTGCTCTTGGTGAGAGCTGATCATAGAATAGTCACATCTGATTTAAGACTTTCAAAGCCCAGTCTACTTAAACGGGTTCTTAATTACTCTATTTGCCGCCTAATCCTATCTCACTCTACTGTTTGCTGAATCACGCGTCGTGTCGTTTGACGCCTACGACGGTTTCCCTTGGACAAGGAGTACTTTCATTCACACATTTCAAGGATGAACAACTCCATTCAGCCGCTGTTCCATTTCACACTTTATTCAGTCTGAATTATCTCCCGCGCTGGTCAGTTCTCCTGTCTGCGCAGTCGGCAGTACGTATGATCCTGACACCTCGCAGTTTATAACACGACAAGTAACTTTAATATTTTCATTTAGTGTTTTTCGTGTAGTTATTTTCAGTTTGTTTTTATTTGTTCTGTGCTGACGAAGTCTTTAACCGCAACGTTCATTTTGTTACTTGTAATCATGTTCTAGTAAAGCTTACAATCTACTTCTCATTTTTTGGGGGTGATTCATTCATTGCCTTTATTAACCCAACACTTCCCATTTTTGATCACTGGACGGACATGTTATAAGCGTGAAGGCCCGAGGCCAACTATCGTCTCCGCAAATTTGTATGCTATTTTACGCCTTGTTGTCGCGTCTCTAGGTTGCGGGACGTAAACTGTGTTAACTGAGCGATTATACTCGTAAAAATCTAGTTTGTGTTCGGGTGCCGACTTTTGGCTGGCGTAATCCTTCGATATAGCTGGATAGACGCCAATAAGCTTTGTTAAATCTTTATTGCTCTACTTTCTCATTCCTCTCTTTTATAGTACAATCTTGTGGTAGGAGCCTTTCTGGTGGAAAAGCGGCATTCTTTGAACTAAACATTACGTCAAGTATGATAGCTTACTAAACAATATGCCACGAAACTAGAGGACTAACAGTTCTGTCAGATAAGATAAGTTTAATAAGCAATGCGTCAGGTAAAATAACTGGCAAAACATTGCATCAGGTAGGATAGCTTTCTAAACATTATGCCAGGAAGATAGGTGACTAACAGTTCTGACAGATAAGATAAGTTTAATAAGCAATGCGTCAGATAAAATACTTGACAAAACATTGCATCAGGTAGGATAGCTTTCTAAACATTATGCCAGGAAGATAGGTGACTAACAGTTCTGACAGATAAGAGATAACGCCAGTAAGCTAACTCACTAAACATTGCGCCAATAAAATAACTCACTAGACACTGTACCATGTATGCATTTTCACTAGACATTGTACCATGTAAGACAACTCACTCGATACTGTACCGTGTAAGACAACTCACCATACACGGTATCATGTAAGTCAATTCACTAGTAATTGTACCATGTAAGACAACTCACCAGACACTGTACAGTGAAAGATAACTCACTACACACTGTACCATGTAAGACAACTCAATAGATACTGTATCATGTAAGACAACTCACTAGACGCTGTACCATGGAAGACAACTCAATAGGCACTGTACCATGGAAGACAACTCACTAGACATTGTACCATATAAGACAACTCACTAGTTACTGTACCATGTAAGACAAATCACTAGATACTGTACCATGTAAGACAAGTCACTAGACACTGTACCATGTAAAAAAAACAACAACTCACTAGACACTGTATCAAGTAAGACAAGTTACAAGACACTAAACCAAGTAAGACAACTCACTAGACACTGTACCATGTAAGACAATTAAATAGACACTGCACCATGTAAGACATGTCACTAGACACTGTACCATGTAAGACAAGTCACTAGACATTGTACCATGTAAAAAGAAAAAAAAACTCACTAGACACTGTATCAAGTTAAGTAAGACAAGTCGCAAGACGCTGTACCAAGTAAAACAACTCATTAGACATTGTACCAAGTAAGACAACTATCTAGACACTGTACCATGCAAGACAGAATAACATACGCAGATAAGTCGAACGTTTCTGCCGAAGTCTTTATCTACGGAACAACTAAAACGAAACAGTAAAAAATAGTTAACAAATTAACAAAACAGAATAATACTGTCCTGAAGGGTGTCATGTTCGAAAGACTTATTACTTCACACCATTATTCAATCTCCAGTATTGGACACCGTTCAGGGAAGAATTCGTCTTTACTGTTTTTTATTGCATGTTTTGTATTGTTTTTGTTTTTATTCAGTTGATAAAGGCTTGGGTAGAAACGTTCGCCTATATATGTGTGTGTTTTCTTAGTCGAGTTTCATCATCATCAAGTGCCATACCAGCTGGCGTAGGCGTTCATGACTCTTCACAGATCTCGGTCTTTGGGGGTTCTGGATCAACTCCGCTAATGACAACGCAGCCCTGGGGACCGAGTATCCACTGGGATAAGTGGACACTGCATCTGAGCAGAGCAGAGCACTCACTTATTCTCACAAATTCTCTCAGGGAATTTCCGGTTTCAAGATGGCGACGGACGGTCGTGTTGTTTTGTGTTCGTTAACTTTTTCGCGTAGGGGATGGATTTATTCATCTCTTGCGTGTAATTGGTGTGCCAGGATGTAAAACCAGGAGTTTCTACTCAAGATCTGCGCGGGTGCTACGGAGTTCGTGTATCGAGCGAAGCCATCTTTGAGTGAATTTTCAGCAGCGTGTGTGGTTTTCTCAGTCTGTGTTTACGTTTTTTCAACATGGCGGAACGACGTGTGTTCTTCGTGCGGTCAGCAGTCAACATACCGAAGCGGCGTGGTAGCCGCGCAGGGAAAAAGAAGCAAGGTAAGCGTGGTGGTTTGAGGCGTTTTAGACTCTTGTGTCACCGTCTAGGACTCAGGAATATCCGTATTCTATATTGGAACTGTGCCAGTGTAAAACAACGGGGCTCTATTTTAGAAACCCTAGTTTACAGGAACGACATTGTAGCACTCCAGGAGACGAGACCGGGCGATCAGCTACTCCAAATTGCCGGCTTCAAATGTTTCTACAACAGACGACATCTGGGAATGGCGATTCTCGTTCGCGACAGCATCGTGGCGTCAGAGCTAGACAAGTCCAGTTGGGACAGTGACGATAGACAAATACAGGCGTTGAGAGTTCATTCCAGTATACCATTCGTGTTGGTTAATGTTTATGCCCGCAATGCCAGTGTGGACGCCCAGAAGTGGCAGTGCTTAAGTGGCATATTAGGCCACGAGAGAAATGTTATTTTCTGTGGTGACTTCAACGCTAAAGGCAGATCATGGGGAAACACTTCCTCCAATACACAGGGGGAGGAGCTCGAGACTGCACTGGAAACCATCGACCTGGTTTGTATCAACAGTGGCTGTGTCACCAGAACAGCAAGCCGTCCGGGCGATGAGGACTGTGCTATTGATCTGACGCTAGTTTCACCTTCACTCACTACAGTGTGTAGATGGGGTGTCCTAGGACACCATGGCAGCGACCACCACCCTTGCAGCATACTGGTGGAGAAAGGCAATCAGGCAGCACAAGCTAAAGGTAAAGACGTTCCAGTATGACAGTACAGGGCAAGATGTGGTGAGTAAAATAAGACGTGACAAGCGCAGATCGTTTCAGGGCAGGAAAAAAAGCTGGGAGCAGCCACCGTGGTGGAGTTTCGAGGTGGAGAAGGCTTGGGTTGATAAGCGTAGTGCTGTAAGGAGATGGCAAAATGCCAAGAAGAACAGAGCTGGTCATCCTAGTCCCTGCTTGCACTTAGAAAGAGAGATGCACACAAAAGTAAGCTACTTCAAAAAACTGGTCAAGGTTGTTAAAAGCGAAAAATGGGCAGAGGTGTGTCAAAGAGTAAGCACAGACAAGTCACTGAAATTGTTCTGGCGACTACATAAAAGCATGAGAGGTGTAGTCAAGAATAATAGCATTTCTGACTTCCAAGGTGCTGACCTCATCTGGCAGAGGACTGACGAGGACAAGGGCAAAGCCCTCTTTGAACGCTACCTTGAGCAGAGCAACCAGACAGACATGGGAGGCCGAAATCTGGCCAAGGAGGTCACCTCAGACAGATGCAAGGCCCAGAACACTTCGGATGAAGACACAGTGACAGTGAAAGAAATCAAGGCTGTGCTTCGACGATCAAAAAACAGTGCTCCAGGTCCTGATGGCATAAGATACGACGACATAAATAGGTGTACCGACAATGAGCTAGAGAAACTAGCAGACATGTACAACAACAGTATAGGGAGTGCTAGCATCAAAGAGGAATGGTTACACAGCTATCTGATTCCCTTGCCGAAGCCTGACAAAGACCACAAAAACATTCAGGGATATCGAATTATAACCATGCAGAATACAATAGGCAAGCTGCTGGAGAAGGTAATTGCCAGGAAAATATCAAGCCAACTAGAGAGGCAAGGTGTTTTCCCCACCCACCCTGGGTGGGTACAGTCCAAAAAGAGAAACCTGGACCAATGCAGCAGTCTTTGCCCAGGATGTCTATGAAGGTTTCCACTCAGGCACTGAAACCGTTGCTGCAGCGATTGATCTTGAGGACGCATACAACAGAGTACCACTGGATTTTTTAATGTTTCAGCTTCTCGAACTAAACGTGAGTCCATTCCTCCTTAGTTGGATCGCTGCAGCCCTCTTCCAACGGAAAGTAGTTTTTAGATGTGGCCGTTGGACTTCGGAACCAACAACAATATATCCTGGCCTACCACAGGGATCACCATTATCTCCGGTACTGTTCAACGCCTACACTGTGAGAATCACCAGTGAGCAGATCACTGGACCTGGCAGGACATTGTCATATGCCGATGATGTTTTAGTGTATCGTCAGGGTAAGGATAGAGAGGAGGTTGCTGTGGAACTACAAACCGAACTCAATCGCATAAGTACTTGGTGTGATGAAGCTGGCGCAATGGTCAACCCAACAAAGGCAACAGTGACTTGGTTCTCGTTGAATAATCATATTGTCAACACTCCAACACCAACTGTAATGCTGTGTTCAGAGACGGTGGAAAGAACGCAGGCAATGAATTACCTGGGGATACGGTTTGACCGAAGCCTTGCTTATAATGTGCACATAGACCAGGTGATAACAAAGGCCAAGCGGGGGTTGGCAGCGATGCGGGTGATGGCGGCATCAAACTGTGAGCAGCGCCATCTATGTCTTCTGTACGAGGGGCTGGTCATGTCTGTTTTGGAGTATGCAATGGCAATCCTGACTCTCAGCCATAAGCAGATAGAAAGGATGGAAAGGATACAGAATGAAGCTATGCGCATTATTCTTGGATGTACAAGAGATACAGCATGCAGGGCGATGCGCTACCTTCTTAATTTTCCAACCATTGAAGAGAGAATACAAGGTTGCAGGGCACGCGCCTACCTCAGAATTAACGCAAACACACAACATCCACTGCATAGTGAAATTAGGAAGGTGAAGGGCAGCAGGTTAAAAAGAGGACGGTCGTGGATGGGTCAAGCCGAAGACATTCTTCAACAGGTGTGTTCACTTGAGGACTTAGAACCTGGCGAGGAGTGGGTGCAAGTGCCAACAGACTTCTGCACATCCTTTTCAGTTTGCATCCAACTAGATAGAAAATGCAGACAAGAAAATCCGGCTGCTGTTGAGGCTGAAGTACAAGCGTTGATTTTCGAGAATTCGCTAGACGGTGACGCGGTCATCTACACAGATGGGTCGGTCGTCCGACATGTGAGAAGCTCATGGGCCTTTACAGCTCGGGCCGGAGGGAGAATTGTGAAGGAGGACTCTGGTGCTTTCACTGAAACCACAAGTAGCCTGACCATGGAAGTCATGGCAGCAAGTAAAGCAATAACATGGCTCGAGACACAGACATTCACTAGGGCTTGTTTCCTCAGCGACTCAATGAACATGATCAAGAGGATAGAGGAGGGGTCGATCAGAAGAGAATGGTTTGCTGCCTCTGGAGCGGTCTCGACTGGCAAAGATTAGTTTCATCTTCGTGCCAGGGCATGCGGGAGTACAAGGAAATGAGCGGGCTGACAAGCTCGCAGGTGAGGCTACTGTGGAGGGCGGACGCGCCATGGACCAGGCCGACATTCTGAATGCTCTACGAGAAGTAAGACTTTTGCGAAAACCAAGTGATGACTGTGAATCTACAACAATGGCCAGACTGCGAGAGTAGCAAATTAAAAGAGGGGTGGCCAAACAAGAACACTACGCAGGAAGCCAAAGAAGATTGATAAACCAACACAGAACTGGAGTCGTTAGCCGCTACACGTTGCGGGATTTGCTGAGGAGGGAATCCGAGCACTTATGGACTGAATGGTTCGATGTGCAATGAGAATGATCTGTCGACTAACTAACTAACTAACTAACTCACTTATTCTGACAGTCGGAAATGGCTGTTAAAGACTGAGGTAATAGACCTGCATGTTGATGTGGAAGGCAAGGGGAAACCACCACATTATCTTTCTAAGACTTCATGACAAAACACATTTCGTCGAGGTTATCTGTCCTATTTTTGAGTTTTTATTCGGATTCCCGTTAAAGATCGGCATCTCTAAGTCCCTTTATTAATGAATAAAATTTGGTGGAACTGCGGTAAAGCTGTGAAATTTAAACAAGATAAAATGGCACAAAGTAGTGCAGCTTTACATAACAGAATTACGACACATACAGTACGTTGCGGCGATTAGCTTTCATCAGCAAACAAACACATACACAAAATACAGCACATAGTCACAGAGATCTCCTGTGATTACATTAAGACGTGACGGCAGGATGAGAAGAATAAAAAGATGTAAAAATGAAAGCAATGAAGAGAAAACAAAAATTGGAAACAATGTTCCTACTTATCCCAGAATTCCGAGATGTGTTTCATCTTATTAATCTTTGCAGAACCTCGCAGAATCTGCAGAACGGAACCTAATATCTATCTTATTAATGCCATGTCAGGCAGCAGACTAAACACCGCGCCACCCTAACTCAAACATGAAACAAGAATATACTGATTGGGGAAGTTTATGCACGTTAGACTTGTTAGTTAACGATTGTAGTCTTATTTTGACACTTTAAGCACCTTGGGAATAACAAATGCTCTACGTTGGGACAGTGGCGGTGACTATGCTTGTTAATAATTTTAGTCAAATATACTTCATAAATTCACTACAAACGATATATAACTATGCAGTTCGTACCTGATGAGATGCAGCGAAATATGACAGGCAATAAATTGTGCAACCTAATGTTTATGACTTCTTTGTTTAAATTCAACAAATCACACATAGGCCATCCATTTATGGCACGTACAACGTGATTCAGGCCACGAAGGGGAGTCTTCGTGGCGAAGTGGTCAAGCCGTTTAACTCAGGCTCTGAAGGTTGTTGGTTCGATTCCGGGCCACGTCCTTCGGTTCACGAGTTAAATTTTTCGGAGACTCCTGTGGGTCGTCGCTAGAGCTACGGAGTTTGTGCTTTGTGCGACGCTTTCCGCGCTGCGGAAAGAGATCAAGCCATATGGGATAAAACCCAGTGCAATGAAGTCGACCCTGTCGACTTTTAAGCGACTTTTTAATTCAACAAGAGAATACATTGTCTTAAACTCAAATTTATTTTCATCTTCATGAAAGTTTGGAGAGAACAATCATGGAGGGGTATATGCCCGGGAAGAGAAGAAGAGGAAGGCCAAAGAGAAGATGGGTGCAGGATTTGGCAGATGATCTCCACATGAGTGTATTGGACTCAGGACATCTTGCATATGACCGAGAAGTTTTCCGGAAGGTTGTTATGGGCGCGTGGTTCTGGAAAGGACATGCTACTGAACGAATGAATGAATAGCTTGCAATTTTTATATTATCAAGTATGTTCTCGTATCTCATCTTCTTTGCTTTACTTCTATAAGTGTTGATTAATACCTGTGAATGAATTTGTCTATCTATGTGTCAATCAAAAGCTGATATTTATGTGTAGTATGTATAACACAAAGGAGCCACGAATATGTTTGATAATGACATAATTAAAATTAGTAGCTCTAAGAGTTTTCATTAAAGTGATGTTAACCTGTGAGTTGAGCTCTGAGTTATTAACTCAGAAGATATTAAGCATAAAGCTAGAGAAAGATCAAGAATTCACATCGATTGATCTTATCAAGGGTATACTACTCAAACTCAATCTCAAATCAAGTCTATGGCATATGAGTTTTAATTATGAACAAATAACCCACACTGCGCTTAGCGGTCAATATTTGCCAAACGTCTTTTTTCATATTGAGCTTAATAATAGATATATAATAGATTAAGTACTAATTGTCGAGTCGCTTGACTTAAATGTACATGTCACCAGTGTTTTCGTTATCCATAATTGTGGCTCTACAAAGGGATACACATTTTAAATCTATGGAACAAATACTACCTTGCCATCCATTTATGGCACGTACAATGTGATTCAGACCATGATGTACCACATAGATCAAGGCCTCCCCCTGACGAAGCGTTAGATGATACTAAGGGACATAGGTTAAAGAGAGGCAGATCTTGGATGACACAAACCGAAGACAGGACAAAATCAGTTAGGTTGCTGAAGAATGACCCATGGTGCTTGATATCAATGATGAACTGTACAGAGTAATGTCACACTGGACTGAGGGTGCCGAGGCCAAGCTTTACAGAAGTGTAAGTGCTAAAGTTGGAAGTAGACAAATCACACATAGGCCATGTAATTATATTCACTGGTTTGGTTGTGGTAAGAAGTAAACAGAAAGGGTGTGATTTTATTGCGAAGACAAAAAGACATATCAAAACCCAAGTTTGGCGTATGCTACAACATCTAGCATTAGAATGCTTGCTTGCTTGCTTGTGTTCGTTGGCGTAAGCTTCAAAGTGAAGTCCTGTATGTCGGATGAAGGCATCCTGTTGTCCAACATCAGTGTGATGTCATACAGGATCTGAGTTTTGCGTGAGTATCCGTTGTCCCATGTCTGGCTTATTGGTGTGCAGACTGGTGGTTCCTCGCCGTACAGGCAGACACTCTCCGACTTCAGAGGAATCGGTGATCCTACTGACTTTAGCCAGGACCCCGAAGGGACCTGTTGCCCAGGACGCTCGACGAGGACGCGTCAATAGGTCTTGGCCGGTATATAACCCGGCCCTGGTGCCTTGGAAACACCTCTGCGTCCCTAGCATTAGAATGAAAGCTGAGGCTGTGACGCAGCCTTCCGATAGCAGGAGGGCAGCACGGCGATACATGTGTTTGTCATGAAATTATAGTCTGATTCGGAAGATGGAAGCTGGCATGTTCTCGGTGGAGTGGCTAGCATCGCTAAACAAGACGGAGATTACTAACATTTATAAACTTTCCGGCCAGAGCATATAGGTGTGCGGGGCAATGTGCAGGCTGATAAATTAGCTGGCGCCTCTCTGGGCAGAGAGCTACTCTATGATATATGTACTATGATGAATTATCCCTGGGATCGGGTGGAGAGTTTAGCTGAACAGGCGGTGTATCCACGTCTGAAATGAGTGGCCGAGACGGGCGTGAGTAGAGCATCTGGACAATAGAAACCATGTCCTGAAGTAGGTCTGTGATGTCATTGGACCATCACATTTTGAAGGCGTGATTCCAAGGAGGGATAGGGGTCCAGTCTCGGCCTTACTTAGCGAGACGGCGAACGGGAACGACGAGCTATCGCCATCCAAGCTCATGGCAGTATCAGTGTGGCTCGCTATCAACTACGCCAACGCACCAGCTATGATACTAAAGGTATAGGCGAAAAGCCATGTGGACTTTTAATCAAACTGTTACTGAAATAATCATCATGGGCTCTCTTGGGTCTCTTGTGAAGTGGGTTGGGGGGGGGGGGGAGGAAAAGGGGGGGGGGGAGAGGAGCAAGTGTAGGAATGTTCCGCGTGTAGTGACGGTCATTCTTAAATTAAGTATGAAGTATTTCTGCACCATACTATAATAGAAACACAAATGCTGTTACCACACTGTTTATTCTGTGTCCATATTTCTGCACCGTAGTATAACAAAAATCCTGTTCTAACACATTGTTTGTTTAATCGTTGTGCATATGTTTGCACCATACGACAAATAAAAGCACATCTTTCTAGCACACTGTCTCTGTGTTGTCAATATTTCTGTACCACATAAAATAATGGAAAACATAAATTATTCCAAATTATCCAAATTGGAAGTATTATGAGAAGTTAGAAAAGACATATTAACTAGTATGTTGAATGCTTTTTACAACAGTGAACAGCGTGGGGATACGCTGAAATCAGTATGTTTAGCTTAACCAAAGAAACTGGGAGTCATTGAAAATGAAGTTTTTCGTGCTCACAACCTAAATACCCATCATTTCACCGAAGGACACACATGCACTCAATTCAGTCCAGTGTTTCTAAGAAATGAAAGTTTGTATGGGAAACACATAATAGTACTAGTATAGTAAGCAGGAGATCTTTCATTGCAATTGAATAGAGCTTTCTTTATTACAACCTGCATTGAGTCTTTTTATTTCAGTCTTGATGTTTGCATTAATAAGTAACTAATACACTGCGTTACAGCCAGCATGGCTACCAGAAAATAGAAGCTAAAGGAATAGACAAATTCTAGGAAATATATAAAAGGAACTTGTCTCACGAAAACGCAAAAGTACTAAAAACAGAGTCTTTCAGTACAACTAATAGAGCATTATTCATTTTGCCGCTGCATTGCATGTGTTGCTCATTTCATGCTTTCGTTTCAAGATATAAAATAGCTAAATAAATCTTTGTCTTAAAAAAAAAAAGTAAATGAATTAATACAACAAGACAGCTGAATACAGCAGACATCATTGTATAATGCATTGTATTTGGTTCCATGTCATGCTTCCTGTTTGCAGTAACTAGTTTGTTAAACCCTGGGCTGGCATTCTACAAGATCTGTGTATCCAAGACAACTGGCTCATTCTACAAGATCTGAGTTTCCAAGACAACTGGCTCATTCTACAAGATCTGAGTATCCAAGACAACTGGCTCATTCTACAAGATCTGAGTATCCAAGACAACTGGTTCATTCTACAAGATCTGAGTATCCAAGACAACTGGCTCATTCTACAAGATCTGAGTATCCAAGACAATTGGCTCATAAAACACTTCACGTCTCGCAAACTCAAATACTTTGGCCATTTTAAACGTCACAGGGTCGTGGGTTTGTTCCCTGGGCTGCGTGGATCAGATAAGTGACGTGAGAGACATCGCTGGAGATAACACAGTTAGTGTTTTGTGGGATGCTCTCGGAAGACGGCTGACCGTTCTGCGGAGAAAGACAGTGTTATATGTGGTAACACATGGTGCAATGAAACCGGATCTTTCGACTTTAGTACTTTTAGACAAACTATCGTCTGTCACGAAGGCAAATTGCCAATAGTAATAACATAATATACCAGATGTAAACCGGGACGTTGTAAAAACACCCTGAGGAGAGGAGCTAGGAGGGATCGTGTGATTCATACATGTGCACCTTACCTGTGTCAATCTTCGTCTTAATCGACCCGAGTCTATTCTTCTAGGAGCTATGCCTTCCATCACTGACAATGAATAATTATAACCTCACTTCCCATGTACACAGTGATCAATTGCCACCTCACTTCCCAAGTACACAGTGAACAATTGCCATCTCACTTCCCAAGTAGACAGTGAACAATTGCCACCTCACTTCTCAAGTACACAGTGAACAATTGCCACCTCACCTCCAAAGTATACAGTGAACAATTGCCACCTCACTTCCCAAATACACTGTGAACAATTGCCACTTTACTTCCCAAGTGTACAGTTAACAATTGCCACCTCACTTCCCAAGTAAACAGTGAACAATTTCCAAATTACTTTCCAAAGACACAGTGAAGAATTGCCACATCACTTCCCAAGTAAACAGTTAACAATTGCCAGCTCACTTCATACACAGTGAACAATTGCCACCTCACTTTCCATGTACACAGTGAACAATTGCCACCTCACTTCCAAGGTACACAGTGAACAATTGCCACCTTACTTCCCATGCACACAGTGAACAATCGCCACCTCACTTCCTAAGTACATAGTGAACAATTGCCACCTCACGTCCCAAGTACACAGTGAAAAATTGCCACCTCACTTCCCAAGTACACAGTGAACAATTGCCACCTCACTTCCCAAGTACACAGTGAACAACTGTATCTGACTTCCCAAGTACACAATGAACACTTGCCACCTCACTTCCCAAGTACACAGTGAACAATTGCCACCTCATTTCACAAGTAAACATTGAACAATTGCCACCTCACTTCCCAAGTACACGGTGAAATATTGCCAACTCACTTCCAAGTACACAGTGAACAATTCCCATCTCACTTCATACGTAAACAGTGAACAATTGCCACCTCACTTTCCATGTACACAGTGAACAGTCTACTACTCACTTCCCAAGTACACAGTGAACGATTGCCACCTCACATCCTATGTACACAGTGAACAATTGCCACATCACTTCCCATGTACACAGTGAACAGTTGCCACCTCACTTCACAAGTAAACATTGAACAATTGCCACCTCACTTCCCATGTACAGAGTGAACAATTGCCACCTCACTTCCCATGTACACAGTGAACAATTCCCACCTCACTTCCCAAGTACACAGTGAACAATTTATACCTCACTTCCCAAGTACAAGTGAACAATTGCCACCTCACTTCCCAAGTACACTGTCGCGTGGTCCGCTACTGTTGAGAGAAGTCTCACAGGTACAGTAGAAGACAGTGAGCCTAACCACTAGGAAAGACTCCCCACTGAAGAAATAGCAGACGAGTGGCTCGTGAAAATCAAAGGGAGTATGACAAATTGTCCCAGAAAAAGAAGTCTACTATTCTTACAGTGGCACAGGACTGCAGATAAAGTTGTACAGCTATACACTCAAAGATGACAGCAAACTTAGTTAGCAGCGACACGATGATCCTGTGGAAAAGAATTTAGCCCCCAGACTTGACTTGAACTATACAGCACAAAGAAGTCGATAAAGATGGAAGATTCAACTTTCGTCCTACTCTCACACTTGTGTGATCTAATTAAATGTTGGATATGAGGATGACAACTAGGAATTCTTATTTAGCAATAAGCGACAACACCGCTTATCACAAGTTTAATTCTGAACAAATAGAAATATAAGTTCCCACAAGGAACGTAAAAGGCAAATAATTGATGAGAAGTATTTAAAAAAAAACAATATGAGAATCAAACAATGTTCTCGGAGCGAGGTCTTAATCATAAGACGGTATGGTGGTAAGTCAAGCAAAGTATGGCCGTGACTCCAGGAAGGTGTTTAGGCACTCAGCTGCAAATGGTGTTTCCACCGGTGAAGATGGTAGTCTCTCCGGCGTTCCTCTTCGGGTCACCCTCTTCGCCAGTGGCCCACAGATCAGTGCTTTCAGAGTCGCGGATGCGCAAACTGAATCTTATGTTGCTGTTGAGTTATCTTAGTTGATGCTGCTGGTGAGTTGCTCTGGTATACCACAACACTTCTAGTTCCAGAATCAGATTCTCACTACGGATCGGGGCACTTGTTCAATATAAAATTTTGGTTAGGCTTATTACTTATTTCAGTAATTTACTATTGACTTATTACTTGTTTAAGCAATTTACTATTTAAAAAAACCTTGCTTTTTGAACACCAAAATTGGCCCCGACCGTTTCCTGCAATGTCTAGCAGAAGAGTGAGACCGGACATGGAACTAGCACCAGCAAGTGGCCGTTTCCGGGCCCCGTTGTCTGTTGGTTGTAGTTGGCCAGGATAAGTAAGACAAATTAAATTATCCCATTACAATAAATACAAAATAACTGTAACCTTAATGTAAACATATGTTAAAGAATCTTTATAATATACTGAGTACTAAGCAAGATGGGAGGGTGCAGACAGGCTTTCGCCACATACACAATGAACAATTCCCACCTCATTTCCCAAGTACACAGTGAACAATTGCCACCTTACTTCACAAGTACACAATGAACAATTCCCACCTCACTTCCCAAGTACACAGTGAACAATTTATACTTCACTTCCCAAGTACAAGTGAACAATTGCCACCTAACTTCTCAAGTACACAATGAACAATTCCCACCTCACTTCCCAAGTACACAGTGAACAATTGCCACCTCACTTCCCATGTACACAATGAACAACTGCCACCTCACTTCCCATGTACACAGTGAACAATTGCCACCTCACTTCCCAAGTATACAGTGAACAATTGCCACCTCACTTCCCAAGTACACAGTGAACAATTGCCAACTCACTTCCCAAGTACACAGTGAACAAATGCCACCTCATTTCTCAAGTACACCGTGAAGAATTGCCACCTCACTTCCCAAGTACACAGTGAATAATTGCAACCTCACTTTCCAAGTACACAGTGAACAATTGCCACCTCACTTCTTAATTACACAGTGAACAAATGCCACCTCACTTCATACGTAAACAGTGAACAATTGCCACCTCACTTCCCAAGTACAGAGTGAACAATTGCAACCTCACTTCTCAAGTAAACAGTGATCAATCGCCACCTCACTTCCCAAGTACACAGTTAACATGCCCAACAATTTTGACTGTCTACTTCTATTGTCTCTAATCAGTTTACGATCTTCGTTTGTTTCTTGAAGGACTTGCTCATTGGTTTTTCTGTCTGTCCATGGTATTCATTGCATTTTCCTCAGAAACCACATTTCCATGTCCATCACATGTTTTTCAACCTGTTTGCTCATTGTCCAAGCTTTACATACATACAAGAGACAGGTTCTATGTAGCACTTTAACACTCTCTTTCTTGTTTCATTTAATATCTTTTTATTGTTCAATATGCTTATCATCTTGTAAAAGGCTACCTTCGCAATGGCAATTCTTGTTCTAATCTCTTCAAGGCATCTCCCATCGATGTTATGACTGTTCCGAGATAACTGTACCGATTCACTTGTTTAAGAATATGCCCATTTACTCGTAAATTACATTATGGTATTTCCTTCTTCCTAGTGTCGACCATAATCTGTGTCTTCTTACAATTCAATTCTAACCCTAGTTGTTCACTGTGTGCAACAATCGCGTTTACTAAATGTTGCAGGTCCTGTTCATTGTCTGCAATCAAGACTGTATCTTCTGCATATCTAATGTTATTGATGTTTTGTCCTCCAATGATGATTACTTCCACACTTGACATATTTGCATAAAAATTGCATTGTTAATAGAATCAGCGGGTTAGGAAACATGCAACAAGAGCAAGACACATTACGACATATCTGCATATAAATTGCATTATTAATATGATCAGCAGGGTAGGAAATTTCGAACAAGAGCAAGACACTTAATGGCAATCATGAACAATCTTAGTGTGCACAGGGAGCAGGTATGAAAGATCTCAAGAAGTTATTTACTGGACAATGAAAGATGGTCCTTGAATAGGGCATTGAAGCAATGGCAAAAACAGGTTGCATTTTAACAAAATAAGTAGAGCCAAAGCCAAGGAATGTGGATCATAAGTGGAGGCATAAACCAATTCCAATAAACGAACGGGGAAAAATTACATGATTACAACCAACCGAGACAGGAGAGAAGCAGTCCATCAACCAGCAGAACAATTTAAACGATTGACAGGTCACAACGTTTATTAGGGGTATAATGATGTTGGAGGCGGAAGGCCAAAGTGAACCAACTTTGTAGAATCTACAAAACTAAAGATTAGGATAGATCGTGTAATTAAAATACATTACCCAAGTTCATCTACAGCGTACACATGTTAACAACTTTATACACACCAGCGCATGTCTGAAATGATAAAAACATTCCCATATTGAAAACACGAATACTCAAAATGAATCAGAAACAAGGACAACACAGACGTAAAACATGGAAGAAAATTACTCGAGGACAGTTGAGTTGGTTGGGGGTCTATACCCCAATGGAGGACAAAAGCGCAAAAAGAAGAAACACATTAGATCCATGCATATAAGGACTGAACAACAAGAACAGAGAGCTGAGGAAGGGGGCGTTGGAAGGGGTGGACAAAGAGAACACAGTCTGTGGCAACTAGAACATTCTAAAATAAATTCAAAGAATAGATAGAAAGGCCTTAAAAACTACAGAATAAATGCTATTGACAGAGAAACTACAGAGAAACACATAGCCATCTTCACAGATGAAAATTCACTTGCTTCAATACTGAAGAGCAGATCTTGGATGTACAAGAGATACAGCATGCAGGGCGATGCGCTACCTTCTTGATTTTCCAACCATTGAAGAGAGAATACAAGTTTGCAGGGCACGCGCCTACCTCAGAATTAACGCAAACACACAACATCCACTGCATAGTGAAATTAGGAAGGTGAAGGGCAGCAGGTTAAAAAGAGGACGGTCGTGGATGGGTCAAGCCGAAGACATTCTTCAACAGGTGTGTTCACTTGAGGACTTAGAACCTGGCGAGGAGTGGGTGCAAGTGCCAACAGACTTCTGCACATCCTTTTCAGTTTGCATCCAATTAGATAGAAAATGCAGACAAGAAAATCCGGCTGCTGTTGAGGCTGAAGTACAAGCGTTGATTTTCGAGAATTCGCTAGACGGTGACGCGGTCATCTACACAGATGGGTCGGTCGTCCGACATGTGAGAAGCTCATGGGCCTTTACAGCTCGGGCCGGAGGGAGAATTGTGAAGGAGGACTCTGGTGCTTTCACTGAAACCACAAGTAGCCTGACCATGGAAGTCATGGCAGTAAGTAAAGCAATAACATGGCTCGAGACACAGACATTCACCAGGGCTTGTTTCCTTAGCGACTCAATGAACATGATCAAGAGGATAGAGGAGGGGTCGATCCGAAGAGAATGGTTGCTGCCTCTGAAGCGGTCTCGGCTGGCAAAGATTAGTTTCATCTTCGTGCCAGGGCATGCGGGAGTACAAGGAAATGAGCGGGCTGACAAGCTCGCAGGTGAGGCTACTGTGGAGGGCGGACGCGCCATGGACCAGGCTGACATTCTGAATGCTCTACGTGATGTGAGACTTTTGCGAGAACCAAGTGATGACTGTGAATCTACAACAATGGCCAGACTGCTAGAGCATCAAATTAAAAGAGGTGTGGCCAAACAAGAACACTACGCAGGAAGCCAAAGAAGATTGATAAACCAACACAGAACTGGCGTCGTTAGCCGCTACACGCTGCGGGATTTGCTGAGGAGGGGATCCGAGCACTTATGGACTGAATGGTTCGATGTGCAGCGAGGATGATCTGTCGACTAACTAACTAACTAACTAACTAACTGAAGAGCAGAAACAGTGAAGATCTAGCAGACCCACGAGCATCACTTCATGGACTACCTCATAATTCAAAAGGATTATAATCCAAATGTATTTTACTGCATACTGTGGATTCCCTGAAATTGCAATATACATTTAAATGAGGGGGCTGGCAGATTGGCAAAAGAAGGTGGAGGATTACCTCGGCCTGATATAGACATAACTTATACGTAGGCCATGATGTTAATAAAAAGCACTTATAAACCAAGTGGGAATCGATGCATCATGACCACCAAAAAGATGACGTATATTACGAATTCCATTGAAGGGAACGAGTATGTATTTGGGACAAAACAGGCTGAAGTATAACTTGTCTAATAAACTGATAAATGCAGCGGTATTCATTTTATGGAGCCCGGGTAACGTTAAAACAAAATAAAGATCATATAATATAGTCAATATCATAATGAGTAATTTCAACGCAAAAGTAGGTTTGGGATAGCGAAACGGAAGCGGATACAGAATTGTAGAATGGGCAAAAGAATAAAAAATGGTTGTAGGAAACACCTGGTTTAAACAGCATCCTAGAAGATTATTGAATAGGAGGAGTCCAGACAGCAGGATTAAAAACCAGATAGATCACAGATTAATTACATTCACATTGAGGATAAAGTTATAGAAATTCAATTATACAACAGGAAATACTAAATATTATTTGTGGAAATTGAAAACTGACAAAGAAATACAAGAGAATTTTAACATAGAAATAAAGAACAAATTTGATATATTGTCTGATCTAGGGATCCTATTTCAAGATGTGGATCATCAATGGGAAATGAAGAGAATTTAATCAGTTTGGCTGCATAAAAAACTATTCCAAAATTAAAGAAAGTGGGTCGTAAGACATTGATGGGTGAAGAAATTTTACAACTAATGGAAACAAGAAGACAGAACAAAAATAACCCTGCCAAATATGAAGAAATTCACATAAAAGTCAGATCAATATGTAAGTAGGAAAAAGAAGCATGGCTCGAGAAAAATTTCATAGAAATTGAAAAACAACACAACAGTAAAAATACCAAACTAATGCACACAAGAATTCAGGATCTTACTAATCAAAGAATACTTACATCAGCAGGCTGCCTTGGGAGTCTCTGTGGCGAAGTGGTCAAGCCGTTTGACTCGTGCTCCGAAGGTCGTGTGTTCGATTCCGGGCCGCGTCCTTCGGTTTACGAGTTAAATGTTTCGGAGACTCCTGTGGGTCGTCGCTAAAAAAGCTACGGAGTTCGTGCTTTGTGCGACGCTTTCCGTGCTGCGGAAAGAGACCGAGCCATATGGGATAAAACCCGGTGCAATGAAGTCGACCCGTCGACTTTTAAGCGACTTTTAGTCTGCCTTAAGACAAAAGATAGAAAAATCATAATAGAAAAAAATATCAGATTTTACATGTATGGTCAGATTATATGAAAAACTTTTATGATGATAATAGAGAAGAACAGTATGATATTCAAAATAATAATGAAGGACCATCAATTTTGAAGAGGAGGTTCAGAATGCTCTTAACCATGTGAAAACTGGCAAGACCCCCGGTTCAGACAGCATCACAACAAAAATGATTAATGTTTTAGAAGAATATGGAGTAGATAAAGTTACCAGTCTGCTTAATACAATATATGATACTGGAAATATACCTCATGAATTATGTAATGTTGTATTGTTGCCAACCCAAAGAAATCAGGAACCTTGGAATGTGATCAAGATCGAACAATTAGTATAATGAGTCACATCACGAAGATTTTGCTAAGAATTATCATGCAAAGAGTTAGGAAGAAAATACTGAAATAGGAGAAGTAAATACTTCTCCTGAAATAGGAGAAGAACAATGTGGGTTTGTAGAAGGCAAGGGTACAGTAAATGCTGAGGATATACTGAGAACAGTAATTGAACGTTCTATAGAAGTACACAAAGATTTACACCTTTGCTTTATTGACCTACACAAAGGTTTTCGAAGCAATAATATGATTGTACATCAACATGTACCATAGACTACGTAACTTAAGATCTTACTTGTGAGGAATATAGGTCTCAGAATGATATTTTGCCTTGGGTCAACTGAGACAGTGTTCTTTGTGAATGAACGTCTTTTATTCATCAGGTTTCTCCTCGTTGTCACTGAATGACAATACGAGGGCGCATGTTATAGATCGCGAGTGTGAGATTGTATTTGAGTATGTACGGATTGTTGTGAGGAAAGGCGACATGTATATTTAGGCAGGCAATTACCGCCTGATCGTGTGTGTGTAAATATAGCAGGTTCGCCTGAAATAAAGTATATAACGTCCATTCACACATGAAGTTTCTTTGAGGTGTGAATGAAGTGGCGAGAGTGCCTGGATGCAATTTGAGATGTTGACACACATACTCCAAGACTGCCCAAAATATAACATATCTAGGCAAACCTTCTGGCCTAGAGAGACGGCAGTGAAAGATAAACTCTATGGACCACTGTGTGAACTGAAAAAGATAGTTAAATTCATACAAGAGACAACATTGCAGATATAGACATATCTCAAGCGAACGAAAGAAGAAGAAGCTAGCTGCAAGGAATGACACGCACATTTTATGAGGATTAAAGATGAGAAATCTGAAATCAGATGCCAAAAAGCTAGTGCACTTACATATCAACTATCACCCTTACTGAAACATCCAAACATACCCATGCCCGCAAAACGACAGATAATAAACAGCATATTCACACCAACCCTATGCTACCAATCTCAAACCTGGACTTTATCCAAATTACACCTACGCAAAATCATCACCTGCGAAATGAGATTCCTGAGGAGAGCTGCCAACATAACAATCCGAGACCGAGTAAGAAATGTTACTATCAGACAGACTGTGGGATCAACACCTTGTGCCACATTTATTGAAAGACAGAAGATCAAGTGGTTTGGCCATGCCGCTAGAATGCAACATCAGCAACTACCATCACTGACCTTACATCAAAGATCATCTGCGACGAGACTACGAGGACGTCCAAGAAGAAAATGGGTTGACGACATCAGAGACATTGTACAACCACACGGAATGACACTACCCAGTGCCGTCCACCGTGCGCTGGAACGCAAATTATTCCTCCCAACGACACTTGACGGCAGAAGTGGAAGATGATGATGATGATGATGAAAGATGGGATATCTTCCTTCAATTCTGTTATAACGCCATGGTTGATACCAACCATTACCGAGGCATTATCGGTACCAATTGCAGCCAAAGTCAAGTCTAAATATTTACTGACCTAAAATATCTACCTCCAAATAAAAAATATCTAGAATTACATCTAGCATCCAAACGTCAGAAAACGTCACCTAGACGCCGGCAAAAACATCTAGAATGATAACCCTGGTCCTGACTTCAGATAGAGATCTTGACTTTACGCATAATTAACGCCGTCAAGTGCAGGAAAAAAACCCACTGCGGAAATTCCCTCTACCAAGAAAATGCGCAGGAGTGAGAAGATGTATATGTCATGATAGGATAGTCAGTTAAACTCTCAATTGATTATTTATATTACTATTAACATGTTTATGATTTATAAACAAATATATTTTACTGGCATTGCATATCATCAGGTGTATTAGTTCGGAGTGAGTGATGCAATATCATCATTCGACAGATCAAAAGAAGGCATGTGACACGGACCCATCTCTTATTTTCCTCTCTTTAGCCTGTCACCCTTTTCTCTAAATATAACCTGATGCCGGGGAAGCAGTTTATATGCACTAATTTTCAAATATGCATGAGCCCTCCAGATCTTGACCCTGTGGTCCATGGTCGAAAAGTCAAAGAGGTTTCTCATTGCTGTACAGCAAGCAAGTGTCTCTCGTACAACCCAAAATAATGTGCATGGCTTCACTTTATATATTTTTAAGTCTTCCAATCAGTGTAGGGCAGACAGTAAGAATAGCAAGGACAATACTCTATGGATTGAAGTACCAGTCCTTGGAACAGAAGTATTAGCAGTCTTTTCTCGATATTGGTGGTTGCCATGACTTTCATTGCTGACAGAAATGTTCGAGGCTTTGTTATCACATAACCGACATGTTCTCAGCTAGTCCTACATCAAGAAATTCTGACATGCTGCTATATCCATATTAAGCATGGTAGTTTTTTCTGCATTTCATAATATGTCATGTTGTACTATGCTGCTAGTAAAAAGGAGATATGAGTTCCTTGCTGTTATATGTGGCCAGTCCTACAACAAGCAATGCTGTTCTGCGTTGCTAGTTGCACAGTAAACAATGGTGTTCTATGTTGCTGATTCCACAATATGCACTGTTGTAGTATATGTTCATTGTTCCACAATAAACAACAAAATTCTACATTACTAACTCCGCGTTTGTTCTTCGGGAGACGCTGTTTAGTGTTTTACGCCGTTTAATGCTTTACGCTGTTTAGAGTTTTCCTGTGGATTATGTGGTGTCATTTCGTATTCGTTTATTGGAAGTGTTCAAAAGAAGCCACGGAAGGCAGGTGGTGGATGAAACTTTGAGGGCAGCCGACAGATATTTGTTGGTTATGGTCTCAAGTTTCGCGACTGCCATAGAGGAAAGCAACGGCAAACTACCTCTTTAAAAGTGACTAGTACATTATGCTTGCTTGCTTGTGTTCGTTGGCTTGAGCTCCAACGCGAAGTCCTGTATGTTGTATGAAGGCATCCTTTTGTCCAACATCAGTGTGATGTCATACAGGACCTGAGGTTTGCGTGAGTATCCGTTGTCCCATATCTGGCTTATTAGTGTGCAGACTGGTGGTTCCTCGCCGTACAGGCAGACACTCTCCGACTTCGGAGGAATCGGCGATCCTACTGACTTTAGCCAGGACCCCGAAGTCACATGTGAAGGGTCCAGGACGCTCGACGAGGACGCGCCAATAGGTCTTGGCCAGTATATAACCCGGCCATGGTGCCTTGGAAATACCTCTGCGTCCCACTAGTACATTATGATTCGCCTAAAGACTGATCATCGCAAGACAAGGACAGAGACATTAAAATTAGCGTCATGGAATGTTAGGACGTTAAACGACAAATTAGAGAACATAAAACAAGAACTGGAAAGAGGAAAAAAAAAGTATTTTAGGGATGTGCGAAACGAGATGGACAGGAGCAGGCATCAAGATAGATGAAGGTTTTAAGATTTTTTATTCTGGAGGTGAAGATCGACAAAGGGGAGTGGCAATTATTTTGGACCGAATTCCTGTTCTTTTGTATGGATATGAAACTTGGACAATGTGCAGTCAAGCTGAAAAAACATCTGATGGCTGCGGAAATGTTGTTTCTGAGAAAAATGCAAAAAATACCATTGACAGATAGAAAATTCAATGACCACGTACTACAAGAGATAGATGAAAATCGTAAATTGAGTAGAGAAATTAGACGTAGACAGTCAACAACTTTTTGGACATGTTATGAGAAGAAATGGATTGGAGAACTTAGTGACAACTGGCAAGATCGAAGGGAACAGACCAAGAGGAAGACCGAGAGGAAAATACCTGGATGGCTTGGCCACATGGCATGGACGAGACAGGAACACTGAGCTGATCTATCTGGTGATTGAGTGAAATGGCGAGTCATGACCGCCCACGCTTTCCGTCATGGCACATAATTGATTGATTGAACTCCATAATAAGCAGTGTTGTTCTATGTTCCTAGTTCCACAATAAACCACGCAGTTCCATGTTAATAACTCCACAATAAACAGTGCTGTTCTATGTTGCTAGTCCCACAATAAAATATACTATGACGACAGAGCAATTTACCTAACAGTAGGTTTCAACAATCTGTAGTCACGTGCTATACAGCATGGAAACTGCGTAAACGCAAGTGTTATTTCAATGTGGAACATCGTTTTGGTGTCATTTTCAGTTGCGAGCGTTCGCACAGGCGAAGATAACAGGGAAGGTTGCAAGTTCAGACTCTCTCAAAGGTTATTATGTCCATAGTAAATAGGATATTGATTCAGTAATATGATTGTTAATGGTACATGTTTCTGAATCCAAACAATTCTTGGATCTCTCAAATGTGGCGGTGAATAATTAATTGCCTGACAAGCAGAGCGTACTTTAGTGTCACTGCTTTTAGCGTGATGATGTCCTGGATGCCATCACTAACAAGTCCGATAGGACGGGAAACATATCACATGATTTATTACTTTTGGGAGCAGTGAAAATAGAACACGTCCGTACCAAAACTACCAGACTTCTTGTGGGATTATCATTTGTCTGTCCATATATAAACGGTTCAGTCATCGGCTAGAACTTGTGACTTATAAGAACATCTTAGCACGTTGTCCTGATGCTACCTACAACTGACAAAGAGTGTGGAATTTGTTAATGCATCGGTTTGAGACTTATGGCAGGATTTGAGTGTACCATGGAAAGCAAGATTACAAGGCTTGGATTAGGCTTGATCTTATTGTGCTTCTACTGGATGGACGGTAATCTGAACGTTTGAATTGGTTTTACATTGAATGTGTTTTATATTAAATTTGTTTTACATTGAATTTGTTAAATTATTAAAGTTGTTTTGTTTTTTTCCATGTATATGCAATTAAAAAGTATATGCGTAAAGAAGTACAGGCCACTAGATATTTAGGTTTGTAATTTGGGGGATAGACTGCTCAGTAATTCATCACGAGATCTACAACAACAGTAGATTACACGAATTAACACACAAGAAAAGTCTTGTCTGAATTTTAGTCTGAAGAATTATAAATATATTGCAGAAAGTCTTACAGTTTATATCCAGGATTGCGATATGTTTTATTATACTTGTATTTGAAAAATTTCCGAATTAGTGTTAAGATTTTTAATGTACCAATATATTAACTGCCGGTCTCTCTGGCCGAGGGGTTACAACACTTTCTCCGTAAACCCGTTTATCACGCAGAGTCTCGTAGAGGGCGAGAGCTGGAGGAGGTTCGACCGCCGCTGGTGACTTGCGGGATACTGAGCCGGCCGCTCAGAAAGCAATAGCAAACTACTGAGCTTAATCTTGCCAAGAAATCAACAGACAGCTTTGATTGATTGATTGATTTAAGATGCTGCTGTTGACAGCGATGTCCTGTAAAGGATATGCGAATAAAAAAAATATATCAACTGACTTTGAACGTTATGAGATAAAGTAACAATTAGAGTTGAGATCATTAATGTAATAACTGATCTGAAACAGTATCAGGTAAAGTGTCAATTAGAGTTAAGATTGTTAATGTGACAACTAACTTGGAACAGAATCTGATAAAATGACATTTAGAGTTGAGATTTTTAGTGTAAAAACTGACTTGGAACAGAATCTGGTAAAGTGACAATTAGAGTTGAGATCTTTAATGTAACAACTGATTTGAAACATAATCTGGCAAAGTGATAATTAGAGTTGAGATTGTTAGTGTAACAACTAACGTGTAACATAATCTAGTAATATGACAATTAGAGTTGAGATTTTTAGTGTAAAAGCAGGCAGGAGCCGTCAAAATTAAATGTCATTTAGTGCCTATATAGTACCTTGCGGTGTATTGCGAAAGAGGGGGGGGGGAGGGGTGTGTGTGTCTGGAGCCTGAGGAACTATGGCCGCCAGGCTAGTGCAGTCGCCGCGAACTGTGCAGATTAGGGTTTTCATTTTGCCCCCGACATAAAAAAAATTTACACCTTACCGAGGATTCGAACACGAGTCTTCCGAAGGAGAATCGGGTATTCTAGCCACTCGTCCAGCCGGGAACCGATTTAGGTAAAGTAATAATTAGTGCTGACAACATTAGTGTTACAACTGACTGAGGTTAAAATAACAATTAGGTCTGTCACGGTACTGAAAGAGTTCCAATACATGGGAGATTATGGAGATCACTTATGTCACTTTTAAAACTGTCAAAAAAACTGTCATTTACTGCCAACATAGTACCTTGCGGCGTATGGCAGAGGGGTCTTTGAGCCTGCAGAATTGAGCCGCGAACTGTGCAGGTTAGAATTTTCTTTTTTCCCCCGACAGAAAACAATCTCCCGAAAGTCTCCCGAATGAGAGTCCGGAGTTCTAGCCACACGGCCAGCCGCTCCTCCATTTTATATGAAAATAAACAAAGATGATGAGCCGTGTTTATGACACATTGATTATATTAGTACAAAAGACAATTGGCTCTAATACAACCTAGATATTTTAATATGTATGAACACTAATTTATAGAATACGTTGGTAATATGCGTTGATGTGAATAAGACATTACATTGGCACCTTGCCGTCTTGACAGACGATAGTTTGTGATTTAAAAAGGCATGATAACTTTTACCCATGACGGTAGCGAATGTGACTGATAAGGCCAATTCGCGCTGTAAATGTTCGTTCATAGTGGGTGCATGTCAACACGTGGTCATTTCGACCATCATGCACCATCTTAAGTCTCACACGCTCGGTGTGTGACTTATCTGCAATAATTTTCTCCTTTGCCTTTATTCCATTTCTGATGTTTGCCCTCCATGCAACACGTTCAGCGGCGACTTGCTCTCAATGTGCATTAACAATAACCTGTATCAATCATGTCCCGCTTACACACATCTTTGTATCGTAGTAGAGGCCGAACCTGAGATCTCTTACCCATCTGTAATTCACCAAAAAAGATGTCCTTTGGTATTCTACCATCATTCATCCTCCTAAGATGTCCTATCCATCTAAGTCTGCGAAGACTGAGCATGGAATAAACCGTCACACAACCTGATCTTTCCAATACTTCAGTATTTGTGATTTTGTCTTGCCACTTAATACCAAGAATTCTTCGCAGACACCGCATATGAAAGCTGTTTAAACGTTTCTCTTGGTGTGAGTAAGTTGTCCAGGTTTCACTGCCACAAAGAAGAGTACTAAGGACACAGGATTGATAAACAAGGACTTTTGTTTTGGCAGTAAGCTTCCTGTTCTCCCAGACTCTTTTTCTTAACCTGTTCATTGTTGTTGCTGCCTTACCAATCCGGATGTTGATTTCCTGATCTAGGGATAATTTGCTATTTACATCTGATCCTAGATATGTAAAATGATCTACCATCTCTAGTCCATCGTCGTCAATAAAGATTGATGGGACCCCATGTGCACCTTGTGACATAATCCTTTTTGCTAATTGTTAAACCAAATTCAGAACAAGCACTGGAGAATGCAGATAGTAGACATTGCAATTCTTCCTCAAAGTAAGTCGTAACTGCAGCATCATCTGCAAAAAGCAACTCTCTGATCAGTACCCTCCTAACTTTGGTCTTGGCCTTCAATCTCTGAGCATTGTAGAGGCCGCCATCTAAGCGAGAGTGAATGTATATACCACCATCCTGATCACGAAAGGCATATGTCATTAGAAGTGAAAAGTAAATTCCAAAGAGGGTGGGAGTTAGTACACAACTTTGTTTAACTCCACTCTTGATTTCAAACTCTTCAGAAGTTACACCATCAAACTTGATTATACCTTTCATGCCTGTGTGGAACGATTCCACAATGGACAGAAGAGTTGGTGGGCAGCCAATATTCTGTAGTACCTTGAACAGACCCTCACGACTGACCAAATCAAATGTGTTATGATGCTTGAATCTTTGAAATCCTGTGGGACTTGTCCTTTTCGCCAGCATAGCTGTATTAGCTGGTGGATCTGTAGAGTGAGTGTGTCTTGCCCACTCCTGATAACCTGTATTGGAATCCCATCCTTACATGGAGCTTGCCAGATGCAAGTTCATTTATAGCACACTTAACTTCTGTTATGGTGGAAAGTGTGTCCAGGTGGTCAAGAGTTGGTAGAGCCTCTATGGCGTTGAGGGCATCAGCCACTAGTTTGGTCTCACTTGAGTAAAGCTCCAAATAGTGCTCTACCCATCTGTCCATCTGCTGTTTCTTATCCGTTATGATTTCTCCAGTCAAGGTTTTCAATGGTGCACGTCTTTTGATCATTGGACCACAGGCTTTCTTTATTCCTTCATACATGCTTCTGATGTTTCCCTTATCACTTGCGATTTGAATGGACTCACCTAATTTAATTTGATCCAATAATCATTTGCACGCTGCCTGGCAGCCTTTTGCACATCCTTCCTAGCTTGCCTTAGCTCCCTCAGAGTGTTACGCGTTGGTCTTTCCTTGTTTCTTAAGACAGCTATCTTTTCTTATCAATCAAGGGCTGTAGAGTCTGGCTATTTGAAGCAAACCAGTCCTGCATCTTATGATCCACAGTACCGTAAACCCCCTACGGCAGTTTTATAAAGAGTTTCCTTAAGTTGACCCCACTTTTCATTTACTGTACAATTTTCTGGTGTATCAGTGAAAGCGTCTTCAAGTTGCTGTTGAAACTTAAAGCACTTTTCAGGATTGTGAGTGTTAATAATGTTAATCCCTGGGCTAGATTTGTGTTTAGCTGTGTAGATTCTCTTTGGTCTCAGTCTAACCCTTGCAACAACCAAAGAATGATTCGTATCACAGTCAGCACTGTGGTAAATTCGAGTCAATGATATATGGTTCAGATGTTGTCTCCGTGTGATGATGAAGTCCAGCTGGTGCCAATGGCCGGATCTTGGATGTTTCCATGTCACCTTAGGCATCTCTTTTGTTTTAAAAAAGGAGTTTGTAATACATAGGTCGTTTCTGGTGCAATGCTGCAGCACTCTTTGTCCATTTTCATTCATGCGACCGATGTTGTATTTTCCAAGGCACACTGGCCTTGAACTGGAGTCCTTGCCCACACGAGCATTGAAATCACCGAGCATATACATGTAGTCAAATTTTGGAACTGCCTTGATCACGGAGTCTAACTCCTCATAGAACGAATCCTTCACATCATCAGAGGAATCGAGTGTCGGTGCATATGCAGTAATAATGGTGGCAAAACCACAAGAGGTTGCCAAGCGCAGGGATAATAGTCTTTTATTTCCTCCTTCTGGAATTGCAATCATTCCCAGTTGCAAATTCTTCACTGCAAGCCCACATCGTGTTGCCTTTTTTCTGCCTGCCCTCTACCCTTCCAAAAAAAGGTGTAATTGTTTTCCCTGAGTGTCCCTTCCTCAGCGAGGCGAGTCTTCTGCAGGCCAGCAATATCAATGTTAAGACGATTGAGTTCGGCATCAATCACAGCCGTTTTTCTCACATCGCCAATATTGGTCAAGTCAGTGGAAAATCCTGGACACATGGTTCTCACGTTCCAGGTTGCAAGCCGTAGCTTGAGGTTTCTACTTTTATTTTTGTTTGTACCTGGTGCATTGGTTTTACAGCCTGCGATTCAGATTTTGTCCTAGCCCCAAGCACCCGTTGAAGCAGGCAGGCTGTGGCTGATCAGCACCCAATTGGCTGGGAGATGCCCAGCTTGAGGCGGGCGGTAGCTGATCAGTGATACCTGTAGGTGTCTCACAGCGTCAGAGGCAACGCGTGGTACCCCATGTCTATGCCAATTGACAGGAAGTTATAACCCGTATCAGTTGCCTCTCGCTTTGATTCCTAGACCAGTTAAGACCAGGGATGGAGTTATTTGCCTTTCCATAGCACAAAGCCTGGGCTAAAATATAGAGATCATGTGTTGCCCATGCAGCATGATCCTTCTCTCGGCCTGCCTAGTTCACTCCAGAGGAAAGGTAACATCTCTACATCTGGAAAAAGACAAGCTGCAGAAGCTGCCGGATCAGCAAAACAATGCTCTAACTGTCCGCCTGTCGGAGCTTCGATCCCAGACCAGCCGCCAACCAAGGCTTAGGGCCTGGTCTGCCCTGCCATGACATTTTGTCTTTAGGTTGCATTTCCTCGCACCAGAGTAAGGCTTGTACCCTCCCAATTGCGCTCTTCCGCCCGAAGCCGTTGGCACAACGTGGGGAGTCGGATTTGGTAAGTGCCGCCCTACGTTCGGCGCTAAACAGAAAGCAGGTAGTGCCGTCTACTGTTATACGGTAGCTCAGTCATATCTGACTTAGACCTGACACCAGAATAAGACATTCTGTTATTGGCATCTTTGGTATACTAATGAAAACGACCATTACTAAAACGCGTTTGAAACATCATCACTTGTTAATGTACACGTGAGACTATAAACTGATTTTATACACCCTTATTTTATGATTATTACAGAGAGATAGTGACATGATTGTATTTATGATTATTACAGAGAGATAGTGACATGATTGTATTTATGATTATTACAGAGAGATGGCGACATGATTGTATTTATGATTATTACAGAGAGATAGTGACATAATTGTATTTATGATTATTACAGAGAGATAGTGACATAATTGTATTTATGATTATTACAGAGAGATGGCGACATAATTGTATTTATGATTATTACAGAGAGATGGCGACATGATTGTATTTATGATTATTACAGAGAGATGGTGACATGATTGTATTTATGATTATTACAGAGAGATGGTGACATAATTGTATTTATGATTATACAGAGAGATGGTGACATAATTGTATTTATGATTATACAGAGAGATGGTGATATGATTGTATTTATGATTATACAGAGAGATGGTGACATGATTGTATTTATGATTATACAGAGAGATGGTGACATAATTGTATTTATGATTATACAGAGAGATGGTGATTGTGGGATGTGGATTTTAATTCCTGAGAATAATTCGTTAAAATGTCTAGGGGGTATTATTGATTCTCTGTCACTGGTAAGAATGCAGGGTGATCAGGGATATTTACCACAAATCCCAGGAGGAAAGAGTTCCATCCTTGAAACAATGGCATCTGTGTGTAGGTTTCCCTTCCCACTTCATCACCCTTTAAATTAACTATAGATGCTAGAAGGATATTGATTGCTCACAATATATAAACAACCACTTATTGGACACCACATTTACTTGATGTACACAACACTTTTGGACAAACAGTTCAGGTATTAACTCAAGATCTGCAATTACATATATAGATGTGTAATAAACACTATGCATTTTCAGACAGGCATGGGAATGATATGCAGTATTACAACATAGTACCCAGTGACCCCAGAAAAAAACAAGGTTATTACAAACAACACAACAACCACAAATTGGTTCTGCTAACTTGACTCATTGTACCTAGATAAAATCACATTGGTCTAGGTGCAGAAACCCAACATACATACATTTATTTCTGACACCATGTACAATTCTCATATTTAAAAATAATGAGTGGGTGTCAAAATATTATACATATATGTCATAACATAACCCTTTAGGTGTACACCATTACCATGTAAAACAATCTTTACCCTTTTCCTGTCATTGAAGAAAACCACACTCATGAAAACAGTTGATACTAATAATTAAATTAATTAATTATAGTGTTCATTTAGGCGTTGCGGATGGGCATTCTTCTCCAGTGCAAAGCAGTTAATGTCCATAATTATCCGTGCAGAATTATACTCACAGTCATTTTCTACTCACAGTATGTCCACCGAAGTTGGCTGGCGAATGTTTCTAATCCATAATCCAAGAATAGAATTATACATAAGCACATATTCTCTCCATGAGACTGAATTTAAGAATACTCGGTTGCCATTTGGGTTGTGTTCCAATTGAAATTGATGCCTAGGTCTGTCATACTTTCAGGAGATGCAACTTAAGCTCTGCAGAAGGTTCTTCCCTATATCATCTTATCGATGAAAAGATGACGACTGTCCAACAGCTCGGTTTATGTTAACCGTTTCCCAATTTAGTTCAAAAGGCTTTGTCACACACCCGGTTCATGTTGATAGGCCATCCCACACTTGATGATGGGCAGTTAGGCTGACATGGGACCAGCATAGAGTTCTCATTCATTCCATTTCTGTGTAGAACATACAGTATTGAATCATTCATTTGGTTTCATCTGAAGATTCTGCTGCAGGCATGTAACTGAAGAATATTACTCCACCACATATCCAGGTTTGCAAGCCATCAGGTGATTCCTTTGGTTGCAGGCGTAAAGGCATTTACTCATCTAGCTGCTTTCATATGGTTCTTTTGATGGTGTTCAGGTTTTGGACCTTGAGGTAATCTGGTGTAGTTATGGTTCAGATGTTCTGAAGTTGGTACATTTGTTTGTATTGGCTATAATGTTGTTTCAGTGTCTCTTCCCATTTGTTTGAGTTGGTGTTCATAGCTAGAACTTGGTGTTGCATGGCTGGAACCTTATGTTTGACTTTTGCAGCTGTGAGATGTTCTTTCGAAGACTTATCCATTGTGGATATTAACTTGGTAATCCAACCAACAGTTGAAGGTTACTCACTGTTGTTAGTTTTAGTAACTTGAAGAAGGATTGTCCCAGTTTCACTGACTTGGTTGAATGATGAGGCCATTGGTGATACTTCTCAGAAGTAACGCAAACGATACACTGTTGTCAGTACTCTGATGATCTTCATCTTTGTAGATTATTAGATCTTGAAGTCCATCCTGGATATTCCTACTAAAATAGGACTTAATCACTCACCCAGTCAGTTGTCTTCTAATTTATCTGTTGCTCGCTATGGAGCTATTGAGTGCCGCAGTAAACATTGAGGTATTGCTAGATCCAGACTATGGTTTGGACATTCACTTTATGGCTGTTGACCCAGGATCCAGTGTTAGTGATATAGTCCCACCAAATTCAACCACCACCTGCTTCTCTTCTACAGAAAAGGGATGACAAAGAATACAACACTAGCATTAACCTACTGTGTTATGATAAAAGGTTTACAACACAATTACAAACACAAATACAAAACAACAAGGGGAGAAGGGGAAAGGAGTGGGTGTCCATGTTCCACTGTCCCTCATTGCTGAGTAGAGCCATTCTGACCCTTCCTAGTGAGTAAGATATTTTCTCACTTATATTTTGTTCTGTTGTTACTGGGACTATTGGATGGGTGAAGTCATTCTGTCCATCCAACATGTGATATTGTCTCTCTCATTACTTGAAGAGAATAGCCTATACAGAATCCCTGTGGTTTCTAATGCCGCGTCTTCATTTCGGCACTATAATCATCACTAGATCAAGACTATTCACCATTGGCTTCTTAAGTACTGACATACATATGTATTCTTACATCAACATCCTCTAATCCCAAGGTGCAACATTAAAATGTATATTCCCACAGTAAAAAGTAACAACCAGAACAAAGAAAATTCTCATACCAAAAAAAAACATACATGTACATTTCTCTGATATTAAGTACATGATAATCATACATAATAATCATAATGATGATGCAGGGAGCCTAGGTTTTTGAATTATCTTCATGAACTAAAACATCCATTGTTTTCCCCCACTGCGTACAGCACATGAGGATAGTAATCGCTGTGATATGTTTTGCCAATGACTGCTATTATTCGGAGGGTATTTATAAGAATAACTTATGCCGCATGGTCCAGTCTTCTGAATATTGCAAGCAATTTATTCACATCAATCTTCGCTTCTGTTTCTACTACGGTGAGGCGATGCGGAGTGAATCCTATCCGAACATGCATTTACATCACGCGTTTAATTGTTCATGAATTTATATTCAAACATGGCCTGTCCCTAACACTATTTTATGAAATGATTATATGTTCACCCTCATATGGAGTGGTTACTAATCTGTTAACAAAAGAATGGTACTAAAATTTAGCACTATATTTCCAAGTTACAGATTATAATGTGGCAAAATATTTTATCCCCTGACTAAGTAAGAGTCAGGAATATGCGTAATCCTTTGTATGTCCCCGCATGGATAAAACACCTTTCTATAGTACATAGATTATTTGCAGATTTCTAAGCATAAATAGTGAGATATTGTTCACCGTGCCTAGAAGTTTTAACATAGGAATATGAAATTGACAGACACTAGTTCTTTACTATGAAGCATGAATCAGGAGTCTTTCCTAAATTGAAAAGAGTTTCTGACATGAGAGTTGATACTCTATGTACTACAGTACACATACTATTCATAGGTTATAAACACTATTTAGTTAGATATAAGTTCATAATGCCTATAAAAGATATTAACATAGGGATTTGAAGACATAGGAAAAATTACAGCGTGGCGCCCACATGTGTTTCCTTAGTAAACATCATCCAGCCTGGTTTAAGAGAATTGTAACTAATTCTTAATTAAACATACTGGTTTATGTAATACATAAATATATCTTAATAATGTAGATAACATACCAATAGCTTGAATAGAATCATGTTTTTAAGGCAAACTACCTTCTCCCCGAAAGGAAAGGTCGACTTTCTTGCGTGGTGTCTTGACTAGAAATGGCCGCTTCAGTCTTTGTTTTCCCCCTCGCCAGGATTGGCCAGATAAGGGAGAGAAAACAAGCCAAAATAAATTTAGCTGTGCCACGGTCAGTCTATCGCTGTTTTATTTTCTCCTACATTAAGTAAGTTACTTAAACAGTAATTGTAAGGGTTTGTTTATTTTTAAGGGAGTCCATAAATAGGAAAGGGTAAGGACGTTTTATTATACCACACGCCTCCCCAATTTAAGACATTTATTTCTTTCAGAAATTAAATGGTCGAGTAGTACTCTACAATTTCCGTCTTTACATTGACTCCCCTAGTATCCCTTCCTTATTAATTTCTTGCATTACTTCCCTATGTTATATAATCAGAGCCACGTCCATTTTCTTTTAGTCACGACAACTGGCATAACCTTAAAGGATTATTTCTCTTTTAGTGAAAGAGTGTAGCACCCTCTCCACTGTTGTCAGCTATTGGTTGAAATATGAGTGTTTATCTGATAATTTGTTACTTTCCAGTACTGGTTTGTCTGCATCAAACCGACTTTTTGAAGCAATTGAGATATCATCATTAAGCTTGATTTCTCTCTCATTAAATTATCAATCTTGAGATTATGTTAAAACCGACGGTTAATTCTGCGTCTACTGATAGCATATTAAACTCGCCCGTCTCCCTGTAAGTTAGACGTTTGTTTTAACTATAGATCTGATATTTAAAGGAAGCTAAATATGGTTCCTGTTGAATACATTTTCATCCAATACATCATGTGTTTGGGTTATTAGTCGAGTTATGGGATTTTCCGATCAGTTTTGATAACTACTGATTAGAGTGGTGTCCCTTTCTCTTGTGGGTTTTCCCGGAGAATCTCGTCTAACATGTAAACAAGGTCCAACTTTTCTAGATTTTCGTTCTGAACCGACTATTCCCCGGCGAACCTGAATCTATCAGAAATGAAGTAATTCTTAGCTTACTTTCTCTGCTTTTCCTTCTAACCTAGATCTATTTTACGCTAGAATCCTTATTAGTAATTCTAACTGATGTGTTTGAGTTTCACTCTGTATTTGTTGCTTTGGTGTTGAATTACGAGCAATTTTGCATCGCTTGGCGTACATTGATCGTCGTCTGCCTCCCTCCAGGCTTTAGACTATTTTCAACTTAGCAACATACATTGTTATGTAGGTTCAGACGTATTGTCTCCTACCATATATAATCAGTTCAGTGAGAAGTTAAAAGCCCCTTTTTGTGATTCCTGTGATAGTCTTCCAGACAATCAAGTTTGCTGGTTCACTTTCCAGTTATGGATGTGGGTTACTAGTTTTTGTAAAATTACTATTACATCTGTATATCCCTCTAATACTGGCGTCTCCTGAGTTGTGTCCTCAAGATAACAGGTAAGGTACTCTTAATGTTTCTCTCCAGTTTTGTTTTCGTCCGTTTAATACGTGGAAACTCTGGATTTATTTAGATTGACGAAGGTCTATCTTTGAACTGTTATATAATTTACTAGCTGGATTCCTGATTGAAATTCCTACTCTAGTAAATATCAAGCAATTCTTCAGCTATCTGCTCCAATTTGCTTGGTTTTTACACAGCTATATTCCATTTTTCTAGCATGGGTTCACTGTATAAGTTTTAGGCGTTTCCCCTGTCTTCACGTCAAGTAGTTCATCCTATTTATAAACAGCATCTATTTCAAGAGTTGTTTATTTAATTGTTGCTTTTACTGATTCGTATCAGTTATTTAAGCTAATCTCTGTTAGTCTGGATCTGCTTTCACATATTTAATGCTGGCATATAATCCTAGTCAGAACTGAGATGTAGAAATCTGTTTCGTCTTGCGACTGATTTCTGATTAATCTACCTTTTAGTAGGCTTCGAGCATTATCTAGAATTTAGTTACTCGGTTAGTTTTAAAGAAAATACAATTGAGTCGCGCGCCTCTATTGTACCACTTATTTTTGCCCTTCTTAATTCTTCCCTTATGAGAATATTAATGTTAGTTAGGCAATTATTGAAATAACTTTACGTAAGCTAATCGCTAACTAAAAGCTGTTTCACTCCTCTTTTTGATGAGGACTACTCATAGTGAACATTTCACTTAATGAGATTAAACTGTAAATTTCAAAGCTAAGGAGCCAATTTTCTGAAATGTTTAGTCTCTTACTAGAGACTAGCACAGATTTTTTCCGGTATCTCCTGAAGTTCATTTGAAATTCCAATTTATATAGTTAATTCTTTAATTATACCTTTTACATACCTATACGGTCTGTTTCCTCTACCATTAATAATGGAATCGGGGTGGATAATTTAAAGAAATACCTTATATTCTGTTGGGTCAGTAAGTGAGTTGATCAGATTCACTTACATCACCAGGTGAATATTTTGGTTTTGACCCTCATTAACATATGGGCCATCTGAGTTAGTTATTAATAACTACTCATATCACCGGTGGAGTAGAATAAGTGTCGGTATGGCTTTTCTTCCTAAGTATCCATCATTTATTCACTTTACTTTACTACCGGTGTTGTAGAACATGTTATGTCATATGAAAAAAAGGATTAAATTAGGGTGCCCCTAAATACTGCAAATTCTTACAATATTCCTTCCCTTCCATTAACTATGTCTACATTTTTGCAAGTGGTGGTTTTGGCCTTACCATTAGTTCATTTACTTTAGTTACTGCTATTTTCCCCTGGTTTAATTCATCTCTCAGGTATTATTTACTTTCCTACTGAATCATCATTTGTTGATTAAATTTTTCCCTTAAAAAAAAATTTATTGGATTTTTAACTTACTGTCCTAATTATCTATAAAATTGTCTATCACTCTCTGCTGCCTTGGTAACTTTTCAATATTACATATTACAAGCAGATCAAGCATGAAAATACAATGATAATCAATGACAAAATAATTAATTAACACATGATTCATATGTAGGAACATAAACCTTATGGATACATAATATAGTAGTGTGTTCATGAGTACACCACTTTTAAACCATTTAAAGAGAATACCAGAGTAGCAGAACCATACCTCAAACATCAAATGGGAATGACTATGAATTCTAAACATTCACTGAATTACCTATCTTATGTGAGTTTACCATCAATAAGATATAAAATATGAGTTTTTAAAACAAAATCTCATACCCAACAACCAACTACCTGATGCATCTGCCAGAATCAAGATATGACCTGTGAACAGTTTTGTACCAAAAAAAACCTATATTTATCTGAGCCATTATGGGTTCATATAACACTTGACTCAGCTCATACTAATGAGTGATTAGGTCTGTTACTAACACTATAACATTCTGAAGTGACTTGGTTTACCTGCGAGAGGTTTTCCCTGAATTCATCTACCCACAATAATACACCAATTGTGATGTTTACCATGAGTTTTAAATTCACGGACTACTCCACTACTAGGTGAAGTCCGTACCGGGCGGGACCACACATGTGGGATGTGGGTTTTAATTCCTGAGAATAATTCGTTAAAATGTCTAGGGGGTATTATTGATTCTCTGTCACTGGTAAGAATGCAGGGTGATCAGGGATATTTACCACAAATCCCAGGAGGAAAGAGTTCCATCCTTGAAACAATGGCATCTGTGTGTAGGTTTCCCTTCCCACTTCATCACCCTTTAAATTAACTATAGATGCTAGAAGGATATTGATTGCTCACAATATATAAACAACCACTTATTGGACACCACATTTACTTGATGTACACAACACTTTTGGACAAACAGTTCAGGTATTAACTCAAGATCTGCAATTACATATATAGATGTGTAATAAACACTATGCATTTTCAGACAGGCATGGGAATGATATGCAGTATTACAACATAGTACCCAGTGACCCCAGAAAAAAACAAGGTTATTACAAACAACACAACAACCACAAATTGGTTCTGCTAACTTGACTCATTGTACCTAGATAAAATCACATTGGTCTAGGTGCAGAAACCCAACATACATACATTTATTTCTGACACCATGTACAATTCTCATATTTAAAAATAATGAGTGGGTGTCAAAATATTATACATATATGTCATAACATAACCCTTTAGGTGTACACCATTACCATGTAAAACAATCTTTACCCTTTTCCTGTCATTGAAGAAAACCACACTCATGAAAACAGTTGATACTAATAATTAAATTAATTAATTATAGTGTTCATTTAGGCGTTGCGGATGGGCATTCTTCTCCAGTGCAAAGCAGTTATGTCCATAATTATCCGTGCAGAATTATACTCACAGTCATTTTCTACTCACAGTATGTCCACCGAAGTTGGCTGGCGAATGTTTCTAATCCATAATCCAAGAATAGAATTATACATAAGCACATATTCTCTCCATGAGACTGAATTTAAGAATACTCGGTTGCCATTTGGGTTGTGTTCCAATTGAAATTGATGCCTAGGTCTGTCATACTTTCAGGAGATGCAACTTAAGCTCTGCAGAAGGTTCTTCCCTATATCATCTTATCGATGAAAAGATGACGACTGTCCAACAGCTCGGTTTATGTTAACCGTTTCCCAATTTAGTTCAAAAGGCTTTGTCACACACCCGGTTCATGTTGATAGGCCATCCCACACTTGATGATGGGCAGTTAGGCTGACATGGGACCAGCATAGAGTTCTCATTCATTCCATTTCTGTGTAGAACATACAGTATTGAATCATTCATTTGGTTTCATCTGAAGATTCTGCTGCAGGCATGTAACTGAAGAATATTACTCCACCACATATCCAGGTTTGCAAGCCATCAGGTGATTCCTTTGGTTGCAGGCGTAAAGGCATTTACTCATCTAGCTGCTTTCATATGGTTCTTTTGATGGTGTTCAGGTTTTGGACCTTGAGGTAATCTGGTGTAGTTATGGTTCAGATGTTCTGAAGTTGGTACATTTGTTTGTATTGGCTATAATGTTGTTTCAGTGTCTCTTCCCATTTGTTTGAGTTGGTGTTCATAGCTAGAACTTGGTGTTGCATGGCTGGAACCTTATGTTTGACTTTTGCAGCTGTGAGATGTTCTTTCGAAGACTTATCCATTGTGGATATTAACTTGGTAATCCAACCAACAGTTGAAGGTTACTCACTGTTGTTAGTTTTAGTAACTTGAAGAAGGATTGTCCCAGTTTCACTGACTTGGTTGAATGATGAGGCCATTGGTGATACTTCTCAGAAGTAACGCAAACGATACACTGTTGTCAGTACTCTGATGATCTTCATCTTTGTAGATTATTAGATCTTGAAGTCCATCCTGGATATTCCTACTAAAATAGGACTTAATCACTCACCCAGTCAGTTGTCTTCTAATTTATCTGTTGCTCGCTATGGAGCTATTGAGTGCCGCAGTAAACATTGAGGTATTGCTAGATCCAGACTATGGTTTGGACATTCACTTTATGGCTGTTGACCCAGGATCCAGTGTTAGTGATATAGTCCCACCAAATTCAACCACCACCTGCTTCTCTTCTACAGAAAAGGGATGACAAAGAATACAACACTAGCATTAACCTACTGTGTTATGATAAAAGGTTTACAACACAATTACAAACACAAATACAAAACAACAAGGGGAGAAGGGGAAAGGAGTGGGTGTCCATGTTCCACTGTCCCTCATTGCTGAGTAGAGCCATTCTGACCCTTCCTAGTGAGTAAGATATTTTCTCACTTATATTTTGTTCTGTTGTTACTGGGACTATTGGATGGGTGAAGTCATTCTGTCCATCCAACATGTGATATTGTCTCTCTCATTACTTGAAGAGAATAGCCTATACAGAATCCCTGTGGTTTCTAATGCCGCGTCTTCATTTCGGCACTATAATCATCACTAGATCAAGACTATTCACCATTGGCTTCTTAAGTACTGACATACATATGTATTCTTACATCAACATCCTCTAATCCCAAGGTGCAACATTAAAATGTATATTCCCACAGTAAAAAGTAACAACCAGAACAAAGAAAATTCTCATACCAAAAAAAAACATACATGTACATTTCTCTGATATTAAGTACATGATAATCATACATAATAATCATAATGATGATGCAGGGAGCCTAGGTTTTTGAATTATCTTCATGAACTAAAACATCCATTGTTTTCCCCCACTGCGTACAGCACATGAGGATAGTAATCGCTGTGATATGTTTTGCCAATGACTGCTATTATTCGGAGGGTATTTATAAGAATAACTTATGCCGCATGGTCCAGTCTTCTGAATATTGCAAGCAATTTATTCACATCAATCTTCGCTTCTGTTTCTACTACGGTGAGGCGATGCGGAGTGAATCCTATCCGAACATGCATTTACATCACGCGTTTAATTGTTCATGAATTTATATTCAAACATGGCCTGTCCCTAACACTATTTTATGAAATGATTATATGTTCACCCTCATATGGAGTGGTTACTAATCTGTTAACAAAAGAATGGTACTAAAATTTAGCACTATATTTCCAAGTTACAGATTATAATGTGGCAAAATATTTTATCCCCTGACTAAGTAAGAGTCAGGAATATGCGTAATCCTTTGTATGTCCCCGCATGGATAAAACACCTTTCTATAGTACATAGATTATTTGCAGATTTCTAAGCATAAATAGTGAGATATTGTTCACCGTGCCTAGAAGTTTTAACATAGGAATATGAAATTGACAGACACTAGTTCTTTACTATGAAGCATGAATCAGGAGTCTTTCCTAAATTGAAAAGAGTTTCTGACATGAGAGTTGATACTCTATGTACTACAGTACACATACTATTCATAGGTTATAAACACTATTTAGTTAGATATAAGTTCATAATGCCTATAAAAGATATTAACATAGGGATTTGAAGACATAGGAAAAATTACAGCGTGGCGCCCACATGTGTTTCCTTAGTAAACATCATCCAGCCTGGTTTAAGAGAATTGTAACTAATTCTTAATTAAACATACTGGTTTATGTAATACATAAATATATCTTAATAATGTAGATAACATACCAATAGCTTGAATAGAATCATGTTTTTAAGGCAAACTACCTTCTCCCCGAAGGGAAAGGTCGACTTTCTTGCGTGGTGTCTTGACTAGAAATGGCCGCTTCAGTCTTTGTTTTCCCCCTCGCCAGGATTGGCCAGATAAGGGAGAGAAAACAAGCCAAAATAAATTTAGCTGTGCCACGGTCAGTCTATCGCTGTTTTATTTTCTCCTACATTAAGTAAGTTACTTAAACAGTAATTGTAAGGGTTTGTTTATTTTTAAGGGAGTCCATAAATAGGAAAGGGTAAGGACGTTTTATTATACCACAGTGATATGATTGTATTTATGATTATTACAGAGAGACGGTGATATGATTGTATTTATGATTATTACAGAGAGATGGTGACATGATTGTATTTAAAGTTAGATTAATGGGGTGTGGGAGAAGCAGTGGTGGCATAGTTGGTAGTGCGTGAGCCAACCAAGACAGTGGTTCGTATTCTGCAGAGACAGCGTTATTTTATTTCCTGACCAAGCATGCTCTAGGTGAGATCCAGCCTAATAAAGATAGTATCAGACACTTTTCAGGATGTTGCTGAAATTGTCTCTAAGGGGAAGGCTACGAGATAGGCGGCTGATCACTTCACCTCTTATATCGAGGCTATTGGTAGGTCCTACATCTTATCTTACATCACAATCACACCATCTGTCATGGGGCTACACTTACCTTTAGGTTACTGGCAAATACCCACGATCGAAAGTCGAGATGTTTACATAGTCCAGACCTCGACACTATGATCTGGTGTTTCACGATTAGTTCCTAGCCCCATCTTTTCCTCAGACAATTCCCAGAAACATCCCGAACATAACCCATAGACACCGAAGCTGTAAGCATAGAAAAGGGAATCTTGCTCATTTTTTGGGATTGACCTATTGACCTCTTCTTCGCTCCTTTTCCGTCTTCTTCTTCTTATTCTGACTCTTCATCTTCTCCGTCTGCTCCTAACACCTTCAGATGTCAGTCTGACTATATTTACAGAAAGCAGCGGTAACGTTGAGCGTGATGTCTCCACAAAATTTGATCTCAAGTCATGCGAGTGGATCCCAAAATAATTTTCTCTTTTTTTGTATATAATGGTCAGCCGTGACATTATCATAAAGCGAGTTACATTAAACTGTTTCACCAAGCTTGAAGCTCAGTGTATCTGACTTCGAGAATGATTTTTTTTTTTTCGAGTTCGCTTTGCCTAGTCTTAACTAAGCTACCATTAATGAATGAATTCCATGTTGCGTTATTCAGATTTTAAAATGTATTCACATGTTTACCCTGAATTATGGATGTTTCAGTTGCTCACAAACCTATTTTGGGGAAGATAATGATGTGGTTTCCACTTGTCTTCAACATAAATATAGGCTATATGTGACGGCAGTGAGCAGTGTCCAGCCGTCTGGACAAGTGAATGCTATTCTCTGCACAGGTGTAGATTGTCGATTTATTCCTAGGACACTCGGTCTTATAGAAAAACAAATACAATACCTATTTGATCGACCGTGGGGGTACAACTGCGACTTCGGCAAGATACGAAGACATATACATTGCCGGAAGCCCCTGAGGGTATTGGGGAGAAAAATCACCAGCAACAAGTGTATATACATTGATTGGGTAAAGGATGGGATAAGCTGCTAGTCCAGTTGGCATCACAGTAGAGGCTGTTAAAACTAACATAAAGACCTGAATTAATGCACTTATTATTTTGCAACATTTGCAAAGCAAGAAATATCACACTGGAGAGAAGGTTATATAGTCAAACTGCCTAAAGAGTGTGAAGTTATAGATGAAAAATGTAATTGTTAGTTTCTGGGAAAATATTAACAGAATCATTCTGGAGAGACTAAGAGATATCATTAACAAACAACTAAATAATCAACGGGCAGGCTTTCGACCAAATAGATCCTGCACTGAACATATAGTCATATTACATGCAATAATAGAGCAACGTATTGAAGTAATCTAACCATCTTATACTGGATTTGTGGACTATGAAAAGGCCTATGGTAGCATTGATAAGGGAATCTCTTTGGAAACGATGAGGTACCATGCATCGCACAGAACATCATTAACTTAATATACAAAACACATATAAGGTGCAAAGTTATCCATGAATAAAAAACTAATATAAGCATTCGAAAAAAGACCAGTAACGATATTCGAAAAACAAACAGGAATGAGACAGGGAAGCTGTCCTTCCCCCCCCCCCCCCCTCTATCATTCTCACTGGTTATAGACTGAAATGATGTTCAGTGAACTTCACTTCACGGACAAAGCAGCTCGATGATCTGGAATTCGCTGATGCGATTACACTTTTCTCTCACATGCGAAATCAGTTGCATGATAAAATAAACACAAATTTGTGTACCGGGGCCTAAATTGTATCTTTATTGGGTGTTTACACATATCGTTGGAGATAATAAATGTATTTGGTTTATTCATTATGACAAGCTGAGTGTGTCGGCGGAGTGAAGGAGATGAACGCACTTCATGAAAGACTGTTTAAGAACTACAATCGCTATGCTCGACCAAGTTACAATTACAGTGCTGCTATTGATGTCAACGTTGAGCTGTATTTATCTGTTATACTGGGACTGGTAGGCATTTGTTATATGTTATAACTATAACTACTACTACTACTACTACTACTACTACTACTACTACTACTACTACTACTACTACTACTACTACTACTACTACTACTACTACTACTACTACTACTACTACTACCACTACTACTACTACTACAACAACAACAACAACCATTCATTCATTCATTCATTCATTCATTCATTCATTCATTCATTCGTTCATTCATTCAGTAGCATGTCTTTTGTAGAACCTCGCTCCCATTACAACCTTCCGGAAAACTCGATCATAAGGAAGATATCCCGCCTCCTATACACCCACCTGGAGATCATCCACCACATTCTGCAACAACCTTCTCTTTGGCCTTCCTCTTCCTCTCCTCCCAGGCATATACTCCTCCATTATTATTCTCTCCAAACTTTCGTGATGTTTCAGGTAACCAAATATTTCAAGTTTCTTTGTTTTATCGTCTTCAATAGCCAACCTTCTTCAATATTCATCTCTTGAAGTATAGATGCATTTGTTCTTTTCTTTATCCAAGATATTCTTAGAGCTTGTCTATAACATTTATATTCAAAGGCATTTATGCCACCACCATTAGTACAACAACTGGCATTACTACTGCTACTACTGCTACTACTAGTACTGCTGCAACAACAACTACTACTACTGATACTACTGCTGCTGCTGCTGCTGCTGCTGCTACTACTACTAGTATTACTATTGATACTAGCACTATCACTACTGTTAATATTTTATATAGGTTACATATAGGTATATTACAGGTAAAGGAAATTACATAACACACCGTATTGTAGCGTATGACAGTATTGTAGTCATGACCGTATTTTAGGATATGACGTTATTGCAGGATATGACGTTATTGCAGGATATGACTGTGTAGTAGGATATGAAGTTCCAATTATTCACATATTCTAATCCTCTGTATGGCAAGGTAAAGGTAAGAATGTTATACATTACTGCAATAAGCCCAAAGTTACTAATATGGAAGGCTCTGGCACCGGACTAAAGAACAAAATAAGGATGGAACCATGGAATGGTAGTATGGTATATCAGGGCATCACAGACACGTTTTAATGATTAGTAAAGAATTAGCAAGATTCTGACAGACTGGGAATTTCAGAACACTCAATGGGGTCTTCGTGGCTCAAACCGGCGATAAATTTCTATATTCAAGGGTAGTAAAGAAAGGATGGGCAGGGCAGTGTGATTTAATCTTGACATAGAAACGTTCTTCAGCATTTCCAGGACACTGTTCAGCCCGTGACCGACTTCTCACTATCAAACTTGACACAATCAAAGGAATGTCACAATTTTACATGTTTATTCACCAAACAAATGTTTTAGTGAGTATAAAATCTGATAACTGTACAATAGTTTACAAGAGATATTATAAAAGGTAAATAAATTGACATCATGATAATCACAGTGTATTTAACCTCAAATGTTCGGGCTGAAAGAACGCAGAAAGAAGAACAGATAAGAAGCCCGTAGGTGTAGGCCATATAAATTAGAAAAAAAGGGAGTGGAGGATGATGGTGTAGGTGATTGGGGGGGGGGGGGGATGGTGGTGTTGACAACCGTTATTCTTATTTTGCAGAGTAAATAAAGTTTCAACCACACACCTCATGTAAACTCAGCGATGGTAACTACAGGAACCAAACTGATCACACTCGAACTACAGGAACCAAACTGATCACACTCGAACTACAGGAACCAAACTGATCACACTCGAACTACAGGAACCAAACTGATCACACTCGAACATGTCGAAGCAGGAGCGTCGGTGTAATGGTTACAGGTTACGCTGACAATCACATGAGTGTAGCCTGATCAGTGTCTGATGTCTGCATTCGCCTTTCGCTACGGGAGGGAAAGAATGGCCTCCGTGCATTCAGGCCTATGGCAATGTGATTTTGCTAATACTTCACAGCCCATATCAAGTACTAATGCACTTAAAACAAAGTATATTAATAATATTGGACGTGTATAACATTCACAAAACCACTACAGACTGCGACATAGATTATATCTACTAGATGCAGGCTTCAGGTCTTGGGATAGGGACCAGACAAAGAGAGACACACCCTGCTGCTCTGCAGGTAGACTGAGGATAGCAGTCAAAAGTTCCAAATCAGGCTCACGATGCCACTAACATAATCTACGGCTCTTTGCTAAGGGATGTAGCTGAAAGTCTCTAAGCCATTAATCCTCGGACGTGAGCGCCGGGCCGATACTTACTGCAAACTAGAGGTGAGATTGCTACATGACTGGTTCAGACACGCATCCTAAGGCTCTCAACTGAGGGATAAGGTCCAACGCCTCTAGGCCAATGTCTCTTAGCTGTGCCAACCTATCCGTTGCTCACCTCCCATAAATGGAGGTGAGATGTTCCGTCCTTTACTTTGGGATGTTAATAACAAGTACCTCTGAAGTCGTAGTGGGTTCGCCTGAAGACGAGGGACACCGGTAAAAGGGAAAGCAAACCCACACGCAAAATTCAGTCCCTTACTACTTTAAACAGTGTATAAGGACTACGCTTGAGTTTAAGCGAGAGAAAAAAAAAGAAAAAAAAAAGATAGCCTAGAATGATGAAATGAGTACCATATAGAAACAAACGAGGATACAACAAAGAAGCCAGAGTATATAATAAAAACGAGGAGACAGAACCAGAATCTTTATAAGCGGGATTTACAACCAGCCATACACGCACTACACAGCAGGATGGCGTTGTAAACAGCGTTCGCTTCGATTCAGAGATTTAATTATGTGTGTTGTGCGTGTTTCTTAACATCATTCTGTTAAAATAAGGATGAACCTACGACAGGTCCAGCAAACCGGTAGGGAATTTATTTGTTCAAGTACTATTGCTCGAGAATTATGGAGGAAAGTGAAAGAAAAACGCAACTCTATCAGCGTTCACGACGGAAACACACCGAAGCCGAAAAACAAGCGACCAACAACAGTTACATTTCGAAACAGACATGAGATATTCGGGACTTGGAATGTTACTGGTCTAGGAAATAAGGAACCAGCTTTCGTAGAATTTATGAAACAATCAAATATTCAAATATTAGGACTCACAGATACAAGGAAAAAGGGGCAGAACACAAAACGAACACACGAAGGTTACGTTCTTATGTGGAGTGGCGTCGACCAGCGAGCTACAGCTAAACATGGTGTGGGACTTTTTTTTACATCCAGTCAAAGCGAGAAGCCATTATCAACACTAAATTTATATCGGAAAGGATAATACTAGTACAGATCAACGAAGGAAATAGAACAACAACTTTTATACAAACATACGCCACATGTAGCGACACTTAACAGCGACGAAGACAAAGACGAGTAATTTGATAAACTTGCAGACACTTTCTTTAAATAATGTCAGGAAGACAGATGAACTTATTGTGATGGGTGATTTTAACGGACGAAAAGGCACATGAAGAACACCGTGGGATGAATGCATGGGGCCACAGACACTGAATGTAACATTAATGGTCAACATCTACGCAATATATTCTCCAAACACAGGCTAATAATAGCAAATATGTTTTTTCAACACCAAGACCTGTTATAAATGGAATGACATAGACCAAGCATCTCAAATCGACTTTATTCTACTTAGGAAATCAGACGGAGGACTATTATTAGATTCAAGAGCACTCCCAAATATAGACGTTGATACTGATCACAACCAATCATAATAAACAAGATCCCAACATACTGGAAAATAAACAATAAAAAGGTAACAACACATGTCATCAATTATAGGAGGCTGCAGGAAAATACGGTTAAAGACGAATTCAATCAAGAAATCAAAAACCTACATAAGAACATCCCTGATGACCACTCAAGCGTAGATAAGGTATGGGCAATTACCAAGGCTGCCATGCTCGACATACTGGAAAATAAATGTGGAACAAAGAAAGTAGGGCAAGACAAAAGATTAAGAACAGCTTCGTGGAACAACGAAGTTAAAGGTAGCATTTTCAAAAAGAAGGTAGCGTTAAAAAAATGGATTACAACCAAATCTGAACAAGACTATGTTACTTATAGAATAGCACGACGATATAAAAAACGAACGATTAGAGCATCCAAAGATGAATCCTGGAGAATATACGGTGAACAGATGGCAACCCTTAGCTACCCAAGAAAATTTTATAAACGTGTAAATACAATGAGAAACAGAGATGCATGCTACAACCCAACCACTATCATAAACAGCAAAAGAGGTATACCAACATTTAATCCACAACAAAGACTAGAAAGATGGGCAGAATACTTTCAAGAAATACTTAACCTCACCCATAATAACATAGAAAATCTCACCTTTGTACCTAAATGTCATGGACAACGAGAACTAAATTTCATACCAGCAGAAGTCAAGACAGTTATGCAGAAAAGTCCTAAAAATAAATCACCGGGTCCAGATGGAATAACCACAGAAGCTATTCAGGCCTGGGGGAAAACTGGAATTAAATGGCTAACAAGACTTTTTAATATAGCATGGGAAGAAAGAGAAGTCCCAAATGATTGGCAACAGGCATTAATAGTACCAATATGGAAAGAGAAAGGCAATATGAGAGAGTGCGAAACATACAGAGGTATATCACAACTGAGCCATATGGGAAAAATGTGCGCAATATTATTGGAATAAAGAGCCCATAGTTGAACAACAGTTAAGCAAAGTACAATTCGGTTTTCGGAAAGGTAAAAGTTGCACTGATACACTATTTACTCTTAGACAAGAATATTTTATATTAGACAATAGACAAATAAAAAGATCTATCGAATATAGTGATCAGCAGAATATTGTGTTTGTAGATCAGGAAAAGGCTTTTTACAGAGTAGACAGATACAAATTATGGACCATCCTTGAAGACTATGGGATACAAGGGCAATTGTTAGAAAACATCATAGCCAAGTATCACTCGAGCCGAAGTACAGTAAGTACACAAGAAGGCATATCAGATATGTTCACAGTCAATACAGGAGTGAGACAGGTATGTGTGCTTTCTGTTTTGCTATTTAATATCTATATTGACAGAAGATCCAAAGAAGCAAGTCTTGACAGAACAGATTCAGAAAAAATTTAGAACTCTACTCCAGATGAAGCAACTGATCCACAGGAAATAAATGAACTTCTATTTGCAGATGATCAGTGCCTGTTTTACAGCGATGAGGACAGACTACAAAATCATATTACTAATCTGAGTTCAACCTGCAGCAGACACAATATGAGTATAAACAAAGCCAAAACCGAAGTAATGCAAGTTAGCAGATCGCCGAGCCCACTAAGTATACAGATAAATAATACACCTCTGAAACAAATTAAAGAATTCAAATATCTTGGAAGTACGATCACAGAAGATGGCAGATTGGAGAGTGAAATAGAAATCAGATGTCAAAAAGCTAGTGCACTTACATATCAACTATCACCCTTACTGAAACATCCAAATATACCCATGACCGCAAAACGACAGGTAATAAACAGCTTATTCACATCATCCCTATGCTACCAATCTCAAACTTTTTCTCAGACTTTATCCAAATCACACTTTCGCAAAATCAGCACCTGCGAGATGAGATGCCTGAGGAGAGCTGCCAATTTAACAATCCAAGACCGAGTAAGAAATGCTGTTATCAGACAGACAACACCTTATGCCACATTTATTGAAAGACAGAAGATCAAGTGGTTTCGCCATGTCGTTAGAATGCAACACCATCAACTACTATCACTGTCCTTACATCTCATCTGCGACGAGACCAAGAGGACGTCCAAGAAGAAAATGGATTGACGACGTCAAAGACATTGTACAATCACACGGAATGACACTATCCAGTGCCGCTAACCAGGCGCTGAAGCGCAAATTATCCCCCCCCCTCCCCTCCACACGACGCTTGACGGCAGAAGTTGAAGATGATGATGATGATGATGATGATGATGATGATGATAATGATGATGGTACACACACACAGTCTGAAGGAAGGCATGTAGCCATGCTGTGACCATTTACCTACAGGACTGAGACATGCAGGAGGACATGTCAACGTCGGCGTCTGTTGCGCTGTAAGATGTGTCACTGAGGCTAGTTAGTACATGTCAGTATATATATATATATATATATATATATATATATATATATATATATATATATATATATATATATATATATATATATATATATCTGTGTGTGTGTGTGTGTGTGTGTGTGTACGCGCGTGCGTGTGCACTATGCATGTTCAAAATAATGAGTTGTGTTTCTTATTACTTACAGGATACGAAGCGACAACTGATCTCGCTACGTGCTTTCCTGAGAATTGTAAGTAGGCATAATTTCTTTTACTGTATAGTATGGCATAATCTAAAAGTTTCACCAGAGCTCACTGTAATGTTGTATTGGTCAACTACAGCCAGTTCACGCGTGGAGCAATGATATCTTTGTAGATTGTGGTATGGTCTACAAAGGAAATTATTCTGGGTTTAATTCCTAATAGGCAAGTTGAGTTGAGTTGAGCAGAGTCAAGAAACGACATCATTGCACACGGGATATTCCCATAAGCGCTCTGTTCTCATTTTCAACAGCCAGCGTAGAGTTCCACTACTAATAGTGCCCGTTACAATCGAGTATATGTTCGCCTTGCTTTACTTCTGAGTGACGACTGTCCACCAGATCCTCCGACCTCCGAAGTCCATGTACCCAGTCGGAGAGCTTGTACATGAAGAGAATACGAGAATACAGAACAGTTGCAATCGTGTTCACCAACCAAGGACAGTCTCTCTTCGTCATAAAAGCGTACATCAAAATATCATATCTGACTATGTTGTACGCGTCCTCGAGATGGAGTTGCTCCACTGCCGTCTCCTGTCTACTCTGGGACAGTTCATAAACATCATAGTTAGTTAGTTAGTTAGTTAGTCGACAGATCATCCTCATTGCACATCGAACCATTCAGTCCATAAGTGCTCGGATCCCCTCCTCAGCAAATCCCGCAACGTGTAGCGGCTAACGACGCCATATGCAATAGTAGCTGCATTTAACCAAGCATCTTTCCCTGGCCGGTAACTTCTCTAGCCTTTTGAGAGGAGCTTTCCCCGTTCTAAATATTCCTGAAGCTTAACAGCAACGATCTTTTCTAGCACCTTGCCAAAAGAATTATGTAGGGTGATAATCCTAAACTCACTGAGTTTTGAATGATCTTTGCTTAGTTTAGGAAGCGGTGTTAAATACACGCGCACCCAATTATAGGGTACGGATGACGTCGTGATGCTCAGGTTAAAGCTAGCAGTCATCTCCATGAGTTATCCATCATTCATATCCCTCATGTAGATGTGCCTAACCCAACGAGCCCTCATGCGGTGTATCTTGTGTGTTTTCAATATATTTTGATATCTGCCGTGCCGGCTGTAAGGGGCCTCATTCTCTCCGACAGCCTGCGGGACACCCTTGAACAAGGTAGGAGTACACTTTTAGCCCCCACCCCCCTATCTTACCCGATCAGGGTTATGTCCTAAGTCCAAAGTTTAACCTGAAGACCGAGGAACTGCATGGCTGTGGGGAACAAAGTTGATGAGGGAGGTGGTCAAGTTATTTCATGGGTGGCGCTTGGCTGATGGACATCTTGTCCCGGGCCCCTTACGCAGCACGAGGGCACTACTAGGGTGACCTTGCATGAACCCTCTAATATGGTATTAAACTTCTTTTCTAAGAATAATCGCTGGAACCACGGAGTACTTTCTCTACGCTTAATATCATCTTCAGTGATCAGTGTAGATGAGTAAAGAGAAGAAGGCGATTGAATAGAGAGAGGCGAAAGCGTAGCAATAGAAGGACTGCGGCCAGGAGAGTAAGGAAAAAACACAGCGCCAAGAATTTAAATATATACGAGTGGGTGGGCTATTGGAACTGACGCAGTGCCAGACAGAGAGGGCCTGTACAGGAGAAGCTGATTTATGACTTTGATGTCATTATGCTGCAAGAATTGAATGGAGATGACTACCAGTGCCATGGATATGTTAGCCACATTAATTCGGCTGGGCATGAGCAGGGCCTGCTAGTGAAGGAGGGTTAAAACATGAGGTTTTAGACTTAAGTCAGCGGAATAACAACGTAAGAGAAATGCAGGGTATTCAAATAGAGATTGGGGAGGGGGGGGGAGAGGTCTGAGCGGGGACTTAATAAATGTATATGCCTCGGTAGATTTTTTTGTCACAAAGAACCGATGGGACTGGCTTAATGAGCCGGAAGAGATCCCAGGCAGTAGGCTTCTTATGTGTGAAGATTTTAATGCACGAAACAGAGAGTTGGACAATTCTGGAAAAACCGACAAGGAAATGCCCTCGCAGATGTCATGATGGATCCAGAAGTAGCCTGCACAAACGATGGGAGGCCAACGAGAATGGGAATGAGGACTGGGAATGCAGACACGCCTGTTGACCTGGCATTCGTAACCCTGTCCGCGGTATTTGATGTCACATGGCCTGTCCTATGTGATCATGGAAGTGACCATCTACCCTGTTCAGTATTGTTTATAAGTCCAACACAACTAAGACTGTGAGAGCACGTAAGCCCTTTACATATGAGAAGGAAAATACCCTTCCGGGACCCCTCAGACAGAGGGTGTGCAGTGTCACTAGCAAACCTACTTATGTTTAGCCTCCAAAGTGGGCTTCCGAGGTATAACGGGCATAAAAACCCAAGAGAGTGGCAGTGAAACCGTTACAGAGAGTGTGGCGGACACCCCAAAGCTCACAAGAGAAAATACAGAAAGCCTCGAAAGAAAAGAAAGGTGGGGGGATTCAAGCGATGTGCAGAAGAGGCCAAAAGAGCGAAATGGGAACACTTTTTGAACGAGATTGGAGGCGATAAAAGAATGGGGAAGTTCGGGAAAATGACAAGACAGATGCAAAGGAAAGATCGTCATGTCATAGTGGGTACAATATGCAGAGATAGCTGTTCGCCTTTGACACAGAGAAAAGGGAAGCTTTCCTGCAGAGATTTCTAGTACAAACAGATCAGAACGATGGGGACATCCGAGACTCGGAGAAGATCTCGTAGGTACCATTCAGTTATCAGTTATCAGTTGGGGTATCTTCATTGCACTTCGGACAGGTCCATAGGTGCTCAGATCCTCTCAAGCATATGCATCAGCTTTCGGTGGCTAATAGTGCCAGTTCTGTGTTGGTTGACGAGGAACTTCGTTTTCCCGATGTACCTCTCGTGTCTGGCCGTGCCAATTCTTACTCCCAAGTCTTTCGTCCTGGACAGCGATGTGGATTCACTGCCGTCAATGTCCTCTGTTCTCGACATATCTTTAAGGACATTAATAACATCGGCTCGATCCATGGGCTGGCCATCTACAGGGGTGAAGAACCAGCCAGTTTATCAGCTCGTTCATTTCCCTCGACTCCCGTATGTTCCGGGACGAAAATTAAGGTGACTTTACGGACAACAGACTTCCGCAGCGACTCAAGTCCACTGTCTACGTACAGATCCAGTTTCGACCTTCTGAATCATGCTCATTGAATCACTTACTACACACACGTTGGTATAATGCTGTGATTCCAGCCATATGAAAGCCCGTGTAACTGCCATCACCTCCATCGTTATGCTGCTCGTGGTCATAGAGTGGGCACCATTGGATTCTTGAACGGTTCGGCCCGCTGAACGGGCTGTAAATGCCCACGCACTTCTCTGCTGCTTTACAACAGATCCATCTGTATAGATGAGCACTTCGGGGCTATCTGAGTGTTCATTGATGAGCGCGTTGACGTCTGCATTGACAGCGGCAGGTTTCTGCTCTCTGCACCGTCTGTGAAATTTGCATACAGCCTAATAGGCAAATACTGTACTTTTAATTCAGAACCTAACTGTTAATCACAGGAAGTTTGCGTTTCTTCTTTGGTTGTCAGAGCTGGACAGACGAGCAGTTGATATGGGATCCAATTCAAAGTGGAGGTATTGACAGAATCGTGATCTCTCAGGAGAGGATTTGGAAACCTGACCTCATTCTTTTCAATGCGTGAGTATTTATTGTATTGTGTTTCCTTCAACTTAAATAACATTTATGCTAAAAGGCCTGCCACTCAATTTAACTAGTAGAACTCAGTCCGACACGGCCCAATATCCTTGAACAGATTTTGATGTTTTCTGGTCCAAAATAATTGCCACTCCCCTTTGTCGATCTTCACCTCCAGAATAAATAATCTTAAAATCTTCATCTATCTTAATGCCTGCTCCTGTCCATCTCTAAAATATTAATTTTTTTCTCCTTCTATTTCTTGTTTGAATTTCTCTAATTTGGCGTCGTCGTTTAACGTCCTAACGTTCCATGTTGCTGATTTTAATGTCTCTGTCCTTGTCTTGCGATGATCAGTCTTAAAGCGAATCATAATGTACTAGGCATTTTAAAGAGGCAGTTTGCCGTTGCTTTCCTCTGTGGCAGTAAACGTATTGGTCATTTGACCGCAGCCATTGTCTCAAGAATGAGATCCTCTGCCTGCCGTCGCGAAACTTGAGACCATAACCAACAAATATCTTTCGGCTGCCCTCAAAATTTCATCCACCACCTGCAACATTCATAATGAAGTGGGACAATGTCAACCTATTAAGAGAGGTGTTAGGCAGGGATGTGTAATGTCTCCAGATCTTTTTTCACTATACAGTGAAAATATTTTCAGAAATGTAGAAGATATAAATGGAATCAGCATTAGAGGACGAAACATCAATAACATTAGATATGCAGATGATATAGTATTGACTGCAGACAATGCACAAGATCTACAACAATTAGTAGACACAGTTGTGGTACACAGTGAGCAGCTGGAGTTCGAATTAAATTGTAACAAGACACAGGTTATGGTCGTCACTAGGAAGAACGAAGTACCACAATGTAATATACAAATGGGAATATTCTTCAACAAGTGAATCGGTACAATTATCTCGGAACAGTCATAACATCTGATGGAAGATGTCTTGAAGAGATTGGAACAAGAATCGCCATTGCGAAAGTAGCCTTTAGCAAGATGAAAAACATTCTTACCAATAGAAAGATGTCATTGAAACGAGAAAAAGAGTGTTGAGGGGATACATAGAGCCTGTTCTTTTGTATGGATGTGAAACTTGGACAATGTGCAGTGAAGCTGAAAAACATCTGATGGCTGCAGAAATGTGGTTTTTTGGGGAAAATGCAAAATGCAAAGAATACCACGGACAGACAGAAAAACCAATGACCAAGTACTACAGGAGACAAATGAAAATCGTAAATTGATTAGAGAAATTAGACGTAGACAGTCAAACTTTTTTGGACATGTTATGAGAAGAAATGGATTGGAGAACTTGGTGACAACTGGCAAGATCGAAGGGAACAGACCAAGAGGAAGACCGAGAGGAAAATACCTGGATGATTGGCCACATGGCATTGACGAGACAGGAACACTGAGCTGATCCACGACGCTGGTGATCGAGTGAAATAGCGAGTCATGACCGCCCACGCTTTCCGGCATGGCACATGATTGATTGATTGTTTCCTTCAACGAGAAGCGTTTCGCCAAGAGATAAAAATTCTGACTCACGAACTCTGGGATGTAAGTAGTATATCAACGAGGTTTGTACCCTTAAAATGCGGATTCAGTCCGTAATATTTTCCTTATATAACTCAATGTGACGTCACAAATCCGCTGTTTCGAAGTCCGATAAATCGACTGTTAAAGAGTTGGTAGCGGTTATTATTGATCTATAGAGGATCGTAGTGGTTTAAAAACTATCATCACAGGGTTACAGCTCTTCAAATTTAACCCTTAAAAGGAACAATGATGGTTAGTAGTGGGTGTAGTTGCTGGGATGTGTGTGCATATGTGTGTGAGCGAGTGTGGTAGGGTTACGATAATCATACATTTAAATACATTTGTGAAAGTTAGTAGTGTGGCATGTTGTTATCCAGTCGTGTATCTGGATCGTCCCTGAACCCAGATGTCTGTATCATAGCCGCTTATGTGTCGTCACAACAAACCTTAAGGAGATGAATTTTCAATTTTCACTTAACTGCTACAGGTTGTGTATATTTAAAGAGCTAAAGTTTCCGTATTAAAAGAAATAGTATGTACGAGATTTGTCAGGTCTTATTAAGATATGACTGAGCTACCCATGACAGTAGACGGTACTACCTGCTTTCTGTTAGCGCCGAATGTTGGGCGGCGCTTCCCAAGCCCAACACCCCACATTGTGCCAACGGCTTCGGGCGGAAGAGCTCAATTTGGAGGGTATAAGCCTTATCCTAGTGGTAGGAAATGCAATTTAAAGACAAAATTTCATGGCAGGGCAGACCAGGCCCTAAGCCTTGGTTGGCAGCTTGCCAAGGATCGAAGCTCCAACAAGCGGACAGTTAGAGCATTACTTTGCTGACCCGGAAGCTTCTGCAGCTTGTCTTATTTAAGTTGTATTGATGTTACCATTCCTCTGGAGTGAACTAGGCAGGCCGAGAGAGGGATTATGCTGCATGGGCAACACCTGGTCTCTATATTTTAGCCCAGGCTTTGTGCTATGGAGAGGCAATAACTCCATCCCTGGTCTTAAAAGGTCTCGGAATCAAAGCGAGAGGTAACATTTACGGGTTGTAAGTCCTTGCCAGTTGACGTAGACATGGGGCGACACGGGTTGCCTCTGACGATGTGAGACACCTACAGGTGTCATTGGTCAGCTACCGCCCGCCTCAAGCTGGGCAGCCCCCCCCCCCCCCCGGGCCAATTGAGTACTGATCCGCCACAGCCTGTCTGCTTCAATGGGTGCTTGGTTCTAGGACAAAATCTGAATCACAGGCTGTAAAACCAATGCACCAGGCACTAATAAAAAGAAAAATAGAAACCTCAAGCTACGACTTGCAATCTGGAACGTAAGAACTATGTATCCAGAATTTCCACTAACTGACAAATATTGACGATGTGAGAAATACGGTTGTGATTGATGCTGAACTCAATCGTCTTAACATGGATATTGCGGGCCTGCAGGAGACTCGTCTCGCTGAGGAAGGGTTACTCATGGAAAAGAATTACACATTATTTTTGGAAGGGTAGAGGGCAGGCATAAAAAGGCAACATGGTGTGAGGTTTGCAGTGAAGAATTCGCTACTGTGAATGATTGAAATTCCAGCAGGAGGTACTGAAAGACTATTATCCCTATTATCCGGTCGGTCGGTCGGACGGTCGGTCGGTCGGTCGGTCGCGGTCGGTCGCAGTCGGTCGGTCTGTCGATTCGTCTGTCTGTCCGTCTGTCCGTCTGTCTGTCTATCTGTCTGTCTGTCTGTCTGTCTGTCTGTCTGTCTGTCTGTCTGTCTGTCTGTCTGTCTGTCTCTCTCTCTCTCTCTCTCTCTCTCTCTCTCTCTCTCTCTCTCTCTCTCTCGCTCTCACGCTTTCTCTTCAACTATGAATATGTTTGTTCTTCTAATTACAGTGCAAATGAAAAGATAAACTGGGAACCGAGGATGTGTTTCTCAGTGTAAATTCTAACGGACTTGTGCGCTGGGAACCACCATTTCATCTGGAGAGCACGTGTAAGGTATAAGAACCAGCTAAGTGCAAACAGAAGTCGTTCTTAGGTATACAGGGCGGGCCAAAAGAAGTGAGAACATCGCGTAAAAAGTAATATAATTACATCAAAATTTGTTTAACTGTATCCATAAAAGCTTAAATTGTTTACTCACTTACTTGCTTACCTATTTAGCTATACGATGTCTTTATTTCGACAATTTCCGGGCGTCATCTGTGGTTTTTAATATGCCAATAGTTTACATCAGCAAGTTTAAGTTTTATTATTATTTTTTTTTTCCATTAGACTAGAACATTAGGTTAGCACATTAGGCAAGCACATTAGGCTAGAACATCAGGTTAGCACATTAGACTAGCGCATTAGGTTAGCACATTAGACTAGCACATTAGGCTAGAACATCAGGTTAGCACATTAGGCTAGAACATTAGGTTAGCACATTAGAATAGCACATTAGACTTGAACATTAGGTTAGCACATTAGACTAGCACATTAGACTAGCATATTAGACTAGCACATTAGACTAGCACATTAGGTTAGTACATTAGATTAGCACATTAGACTAGAACATTAAGTTAGGACATTAGGTTAGCACATTAGACTAGCACATTAGGTTAGCACATTAGGTTAGCACATTAGGTTAGCACATTAGGTTAGCACATTAGGTTAGCACATTAGACTAGCACATTAGACTAGCACATTAGACTAGCATATTAGGTTAGTACATATTAGGTTAGCACATTAGACTAGCACATTAGACTAGCAGATTAAGTTAGCACATTTGTGTGTGTGTTGCATATCCTTTACAGGACATCGCTGTCAACAGCAGCATCTTTCAGCTGTCTGTTAATTTCTTGGCAAGATTACGCTCTGTAGTTTGCAATTGCTTTCTGAGCGGCCGGCTCAGTTATCCCGCAAGTCACGAGCGAGGGTCGAACCGCTCCCAGTTCTTTCCCGCTACGAGACTCTGCATGATAAACGGGATTACGGAGAAAGTGGTGTAACCCCTCAGCCAGAGAGACCGGCAGTTAGCACATTAGCCTAGCAAATTAGGTTAGCACATTAGACTAGAACATTAAACTAGCAAATTAGACTAGATCATTAGACTAGCACATTAGACTAGCACATTAGAATAGCACATTAGACTAGAACATTATGTTAGTACATTAGACTAGCACATTAGACTAGAACATTAGACTAGAACATTAGGTTAGCACATTAGACTAGAACATTAGACTAGAACATTAGACTAGAACATTAGGTTAGCACATTAGACTAGAACATTGGACTACCACACTAGACTAGCACATTAGACTAGAACATTGGACTATCACACTAGACTAGCACATTAGACTAGAACATCAGACTAGCATATTAGGTTAGCGCATTAGACTAGCACATTAGACTAGCACATTAGACAACATTAGTTTAGCACATTAGAATAGCACATTAGACTAGCACATTAGACTAGCACATTAGAGTAGCACATTAGAGTAGCACATTAGACTAAAACATTAGGTTAGCACATATGACTAGAACATTAGACTTGTACATTAGACTAGAACATTAGGTTAGCACATTAGACTAGCACATTAGACTAGCACATTAGACTAGAACATTAGACTAGCCCATTAGTCTAGAACATTAGACTAGCACATGAGACTAGAACATTAGGCTAGCACATTAGGTTAGCACATTAGTTTAGCACATTAGACTAGCACAATAGACTATCACATTCAGCTTGTAGGTGGTCATGTGCTCTAATCACCGACGAGACAGATATATTAAAACTGACTTGGACTCCCAAGTCGACACAGCCAACAATGGTTACTAGAAAATGGCATGAGGAGTACAGGCGGCATATATTGACCACATCATCCAAGCCCCAACCTTTTCACAGTGACCTATTTAATATCATTGCTTCTTGTTTTATCTTTTGAAGTCAGTGTTTAACTTTCGTGACAATTAGATTTGAATATAGTGACACTAAAATTATGTTGTATATTTTCCCAGCTGGACATGTCAAAATATCCCTTTGATGTCAGCGTTTGTTCAGTATTTGTTTCCTCGTGGATGGACGATAATACCACGGTCACAGTAAGTAATCACGTAATTAGGAATATTAATCAGAGTAAGCACAAAGTGGCACACCATCTCAAAACATTAATAGTGACACCATTAGGCAACATTTGTAGCATGTCGCCACATAATAAGAATAGAAATTATATTTTAAAAAGTTAGTTGCATATCTTTTACAGTACGTAGCAGTTAACCCCAGTATGTTTTGGCTATTTGTGATTCCTGGGCAAGTTTACGATTAATAGTTTGCCATTGCTTTCTTAACGACCGGTATTCATACCATTTCATTAAAAAAAAACACCAACGTAAGGCGGTCTGCTGCCAAATCGCCCACAGCTGCGTTTCGAATTGGGTATGCGGGATTACGAACTGCGTCCGTAACGCCTTCGCTACAGAACAGGCAGAAATTATAGTAAATACTTCAAAATGTTGCATGTTCTTTGCAGAAAGTTGCGATCAATCCCATGTTGATTTTCTAGGCACTAGCAGGTTCAGTATTTTATCATTGTTTTCTGACGTCAATGTTTTATGCTCAACTTAATCTCGCCGTAGGGAATGAATTCCCTATCAGCACATCCGGAGTCTACAAACAAGCGCTGTTATTCTGTTGATCACGTCGACTTTTAGTTAAGACTACTAAATAAATGTCGTCACTATTGCCATTTTGTGCTTTTGCAAATGCCTTAGGCGATAATGGCAGTGATATAAATATATAGCGTCCTTGCAGTTTCCTAGGAACGGATTCCCTGGTTACCACGCCTTGGAGGAAACGCACTAGACATAGTCTTGATGATGGCATAATTTATATGGTCATATTTATAGTTCAATGCGAGCAAAATGATTGCTCGAGTACCCGGCCCAGACGTGCCGCTTAAATTAGCAAAGCGTAGAGATCACTTGTAGTCTAGAACTTTCGAAGACAAGTCACCTCCGTCTTGGGAGGGCAATAAGCCAAAATAAAAGTCACTCTCTGGAGCCTAGGTATGTTTGTAAACTCATAATGAATGTGTAACCATGTATTTTGTTAAGGTGCATGTATCATTGTGTCTAAATTATGAATTGTGAAACAGTTAGATTAACAATTCATGTGACGAGATAGCCTGAGTCATTGCCTTCTTCTGAGCGGACA
>OY992879.1:124871810-124931810 GCA_963921405.1 Cepaea hortensis | reverse complement strand
TTAGTCGTTGGATCACCATCACGGCACACGGGTTTAACTCCATAAGTGCTCCGTTTTCCTCCTAACTCAAACATGAGTCTGGAGAAACTCAGCTCAGTGCACAAACTCCATAGCACACGGCGAGGATCCTGAAATACTTAAGGAAAGTATTTCAGCCTGGACATAGTTCCAGATGATACCCTTGAGTGACGCTCAGCATTGTTTGTTCTTACACTGGAATGGAAATATCAAAGGATGACCCTTTGCTGGTCCCAGGTCGGCCTGATTGCATTATCAAGAAGTGGTGATTGGCTTTCTCGACCTGAGACTGGGTGTGTGTAAAAGCCTTATGGAAAAGAGCTGGCTGAGTTACTGATGAATGAGCAGAGATGCTGGACGGTCGACATCTTTTTTTTTTCCCCCATTTTATTCGATGATGTAGAGAAATACCTTCTGCCTAGTCTGAAGAGGAACTCCTGAAAGTTTGACTGACTAAGGTGTCAGATTCACTAGGAAACAGAGCCCAATAGCACAAGAGTGCTCTTGATTCGTTCCCTGTACAATAGGGATTATGATGTCCTCTGGAGCAAATTTACAGTGGATATTAGATGGGTACCGGTCTCTGTGGCTGAAGGGCTTGCGAACGCGGTTTGTGAGCCCGTATACCCGGGTTCGAAACACGGCGGTGCTGGTTTTTTCGAAAAAGGTATAGAGACCGGTCGTTCAGAAAGCAATGGCAAACTACTGAACGTAACACTTGCCTAGTACATCAACAGCAGCTGAAAATGCTGGTGTTGACTGCAACGTCCCGTAAGGGATACGCAACAAAATTATTATTAGATGGGTAGGACACAAATGAGTGCACCGTCATTCGGTCACCGGATAATAGGGACATTATCTGCGCTGCACTGGAGATAAATAACTATCTCCAGAAGAGAACAAGAAAAAGAATGACTAGGATTGTTTATTTAGTCGAGTTCTTGTGTTTTGAATTTGGAGTGTTGTTTTGGTTTTGAGTGTATTGATTATGGGGATACATGGGGTTACTAAAATTTAATGTGCTTATGATGTCACATTTCATCTCATGCATATCCCTAGAAACTCAATACTGTGAATGCACATATGTTTACTCTGGATCTTGATTTAAATCCTGGTGAAAAAGTTTGTCCCAATGTTGATGTTTAAGTCAATTGCTTGTTGATGTTTTTTCAACAGTGGTTGCCCTATATGTTGTAAACAATCAATGTTCTCTGACACAGTATCAAATTCAATAGATACCATTGTCAAGAGGAGTGAATTGTTTTCCCCTTTGTATCTGTGGTAAATTTCCCTGATCACCTTGCCTTATAGAAGTGAGTGAGAATGTAAATTCATCCCATCTGGGATCCCCTAGACAAACTAAGCAATTATTCTCATGTATTAAATCAAACATCCCGCAATGTCTCGTCACAGATGTATTTCCTGGATCACATCTGTTGATGCTGTTCTTCCACTCCGCCATCTTACATTTTCTGTCGCCCTGTCTCTGAATCCTCTAAGGCCGATCTTTCCAGTCGTCATGATGTTTTCTAATTCCTCTCTTCCCATAACATAACTGAAGAATGAAATACCCCTTTCTTATAGTTGCGTACAATGCGTTACTTTTATTAGCCTCTTCCATCTAATCGCTTATGGTTTTTTTCTGGCAGTCACAGATTTGTAACATTCTTCTAAGAAACTACGTTTGTAATGCCTCCAACCACCTCCTAAGTTGTTTGGTATTTATCCAACGTTTCACTTCCATACAGCAGAACAGGTTCGATCAATCACATCAGCACTTGTTTTCTGATATTCAACACAAATGTCCGATTACAAAATATTTATAATTTTCTTACATACAAGTTTCTTCTAGCTGTACGTGGTCTAAGTTAGTTATTATAATAACTCATTCTGTCTTCGTTGCACTGACGCGGCTCCACGGTGGTAAAGTGGATTCGGAACCGGGAGAAAGATATCCTTATCCGATAAGACCGACTACAACAGAAAACCTGAAATGGCTCATAAGACTCACTAGGGGTGGAGACAGGTCATAGAATAAGGTTCTATTAGATAAGAGATAGGTTTTCTTGTAGCTCGTCAGGAGAGCCAGAAATGTCACCGCGTTCAACACATAACTTTAAAAAAAAAATATCACTCAAATAAAAAATATACTAAGTCCACTAATTATCTCTAATTTTCATTAGAAACTAGTCGGTGTCCTCATCTGTTTCCTCTATCACAGTAGATGGTAATAAAAATGTTAATGAGTCCTCCGAAAACACAAGACTAAAAACAGTCCAATGAGGCACCACTAATTCTATTATAAATTTTAATGGGGTCACTGTAAACACAAGACTACTACGGTTGTTGGTACTTGGGTTCGCCATGGCATTCTGACAGGAAATTCATAAAAATACTTAGTTGATTTCCACAGTGCTGAGGGTGCATTTTAATCGGAGGTGTCAATGAGTGTTCTCTTTCAGCAGTATCAAGGCAAATCCCTTCAGCTTTGATCGATGACGTTGACCCTTTTATTAACATTATTCAGCATTCCGAATTATACCCCAGTTTCATCCCCCACCTCCCCCCCCCCGCCAAAAAGACCGCCATTTTCTGTTGGATACATTTGCCAAACATATAGTAATAATTACAGAAAATAAGGGTGGAGGAGAAAAACAGAAGAAGGTGAAGGAATTATTACATAGGGCAGGCTAGCCAGACCTGGCCAAGTTGGTTACCATCACTCCAATATGTGGATGTGACTCATCTTCTCACCCCAGCATTTTATGTAGGTCTTAACCGTTTATATTGACATTATATGTCTCCCTCACTCCTACGCTGTGGAGGTGAATCATCCTTGTGCTCTTGAGGCTCTGCCGGCTAGAATATCTGGTGGAGGGGGCTATAATCAAGAATGACCCCACTACACAGTCCTGGCATTGTCTTTTTTCTCCAGAATAAACGACTATGTAACATGACATCATATTTGTAACGTAACATCACATGATATTTATTACGTAACATCACATAATATTTATAGAGAACACTCATTTATAAGTACATCATACATTAATACATATATAAAGAATCTCACTCTCTTTTCGAGATGGATATAAAGACATTATAAATGATAGAAAAGTATTATCTACAAAAGAATATAAGTGATATTTTAGAAACGGAGCATCTATTCATTACAGTCGCCAACCTACCAATGTGTTCAGAACTTAAGTTTTCTATACACAACTTTCCAACTGAATGCTCATCCTTTCTCTTGAACGAACCTCGGCCAACTGCGCCCAAACAATGGGATTCTCTGCCGACGTTTCCTGCGTTATTCAATTTACAAAATTTATGTTCATTTGAATTACTCTGCCCGCACCAATGAAACTGATTCCTGAGCCGGACCTTCTGGCGAGAAAAATGACGTCATTCTGGTAGTGGTAGCTGCCGCCTACGTGAAAATTTCCACCAACATCTCCTCAGCTCGCTGACATCAGACGCACAGTTCCTCCGCAGGTGTTGCCTCTCAACAGTGTGAGCTATTTCTATTTTTAGCAGTTGTCAATCTCCAAACGTCAAGGGGGTGCACTTATGTTATTTAAAAAAACAACAACACAGGAGTGGCCTGTTGTAAAATGGTGAACATTTGAAGCGATTCCCCTTCTGTATTCTAAATGTTGTTTGGCGTAGATATTAGAAATGTCACATCCACATAACTCATACTCAACAATGTTTAGGTCCAAAATAGTTTGGGACCACTTGGCAATCATTGGTATAGTTCTTACCATTTTTCATACCGTTTAATGTATTTGCTTGTTTGTTTTCAATGTGGTTTTAGAGATATGTATTCATGTACCAATAATACACTTAATACCACATTCTAATCTGTGTAATGTATCTGCTAGCTTATGTTTTAGATGTCATGTATAGATTTTAAATTTACTTGATTTCTACCTCTACCAAACTTTAGTTTCGGTGGCCAGACAGCCCAATTAATTTGATACGCATGCTGATTAATGGAGAGTATGAAATAACGTCTGCCGGTGTGACAAAGGACATAATCCAATTTGAAAACGTATTCTTTGAAACGGTCAAATTCAAAATTAGGCTAGCCAGGCGCCCTGCTTATGTGGCTATCAGGTAATGTAAACTGCAATATTTCTCTCTCTCTCTCTCTCTCTCTCTCTCTCTCTCTCTCTCTCTCTCTCTCTTTCTGTGTGTGTGTGTGTGTCCTCTCTCTCCTGTTTACCCCTGCCCCTTCTCTCTCCCCTCTCTCTCTCTCTCTCTCTCTCTCTCTCTGTTATATCCTAATCAAAAAGATAAAGGTCTCTATTCACGTGATGAGGTTATTTTATTTGGGGTGGGGGGTGGGGGGGGGGTATATTGTTCCAGTTCTAGAACAATCATTGCACGATGAGTATGTAGTCAGTATCAAGCCAGCCAGATTTACTATCCAGGACACGTGTAGTACCATGTTAGTTGGATCGACCTAATAGTCTAGGTCGCTGGAAAACATCCCACTTTGAAGTGGATGGGATCTCATGACAACTGGGTTGGTAGACAAACATGCCAGCCACTGGTCTACATGGCTCGCTTAATCTGTTATCATCATCATCAACATATGCCCTGCCAAAATGGCGTATGCGCTCATGTCTCCCTCTAGGTCTACGAACTTGATGTTCTGGATTAGTACCTCTAATAACATTCCCACCTTAGATAAATAAATATAATGTTTATGATCTGCCTCGGCATATTCTTCTGCTGCTCTTCCCAGTCGCCACGATATTTTCCAATGTCTCTCACCTCATTAATTGACCGAAGAATATTTTTTTTTCTATTAGTTGTGCATACCGTTCTACTTTCCCAATCGCCACGATATTTTCCAATGCCTTTGACCGAAGGACATATTTTTATTTTTTTCTATTAGTTGTGCAAACCGTTCTACTTTCTCAGTCGCCACGATATTTTCCATTGCCTCTCACCTCATTGTATGATCGTAGAACATGTGTATTTTCTATTAGGTGTGCATACTGTTCTGCGTTCATTAGCCTCTTCCAGACAATCGTTATTGTTTACTCTTGACTGTCCAAGGTATTCGCAACATTCGTCTCAGAAACCACATCTCTTCTGCCTTCAAGCTCTTTCCAGTGTTCACATTCTCAGATATGGTTAATTCGTGTTAGTCACTGGAAGTTATGCCCCTGCTACAACATGAGGTCGATGAAAATACAGTTTTGGAACCATTGATTCTACAGGGAACATGGCCTTAGGTATACGGAGAACCGTTATTTTTTTGTACTCTGTTTCTAACGTCTGCCACAAGAACATCGCTTCTTTATGTACTGCTCTTGTTAAAACCACTTTCTATGCTTCAGTACATTTGATAAAAGAAAATATTACACGAGTGATTATCAAGAGCTCATGCATAAATTGCCTTCTCTTATAGTGTATGCCGTGTGGCATTGATGATCATATCTGTCTACATCCTTCTGCCTCATATAATGCCAAAATGTGTATGATACTGATGATCCTCTATGCCATAATGTCAAAGTTTCCAGCATATGCTAGCTTGGTATTCCCCTGCTTCTCGTCCAGTCCAACTTTCCCTACCGCTGTCAAGATGTACTCCAGATTTTTCCTTCTCATGACATGCTCAAAGATTATTTACTGTCTTCTTATGATGGGAGTAACATTGTATCTTTATGAGAGTTAACTTCTTAACTTCTAAAACATTTTCATTACTCTTGCTATTCTTCCACAGTGTGTTCACTTCTCTACATTTCCTCAGCTTTCACATAATTCCTCACTTGTCTGCTAAAAGGTCATTATTGACTTCTATGCATCAGGACTGGATCGATAGAGCCCAAATTGACTCAAGAACCGCAAATGACAATGATATATTGCAGAGAATATTATTGATCTTCTGAAATGCAGCTTTTATTTGGGATATTCTACATTTAACTAAACAGTATACACAACAATACCAGCTCCGTGGCCGAGGAGTTAGCAGCTTTCTCCGCTAACCCCGAATACTCTCGTCACGTGACGCGACGAGAATTAGCAGTGGTTCGAATCGCAAAAGTGACTTATGAGAGTATGGAGCCGGTCGCTCAGAAAGTCGTGGCGTGCTGATGAGCGTAATCTAGCCTAGGAATCAACATACAGCTGAAAGATGCTGGTGTTGACCGCAATATCCTAAAACAGGATGGAAACGAGGAAAAAAAAAAAAAAGTATACACAACAATAAGAAAGAGGCAAACAGCTTTTTTTGGTCATGTGGTGAGAAGAGATGCATTGGAGAACATCGTGACAACTGGAACGATCGATCGGAAGAGGCAGACCAAGAGAAATGATGCTGGATGGATTGAGACGGTGGCATGGAGGGATATCAACAGCGGAGTTGTTCCAGAAAACTAAAGACCGAGATCTGTGGAGAGTCATGAATGCCTACGCCAGCCGGCATGGCACTTGATGATGATGAATAAATATTCCATGCATCAAAACCGTTCATGAAACATGTGAGTGGCTCTGTAACAGATAGTGACGCAGATCAATGTCTTCGGCATCGACTGTTTCCATCGACCATACCACGTGGCCAAGCCATCCAGGTATTTACTTCTCTGCCTTCTCTTTGTTTTCTTTCCTCCATCTTGCCATTTGTTACTAAGTTCTCCAATTTATTTGTTCTTATAACGTTTCCAAGAAAATGTGACTTTCTACGTGTAATTTCTCTAATCAATTTACGATTGTTCATTTGTTTCTTGTAGGGCTTGGTCATTGGTTTTTCTGTCTATCCTTTGCATTTCCCTCAGAAACCACATTTCCACAGCCATAAGATGTTTTTCAGCTTGTCTTCTCATTGTCCACGCTTCACATCCATACAAAAGTACAGTTTCTATGTAGTAACTAAACACTGTTTTTTCTCGCTGCAAATAACATCTCTTTTATTGGTCAGTTTGTTTCCCGTCTTGCAAACGGCTACTTTCGCCATGGCGATTCTTGTTCTAATTTCTTCAAGACATCTCCCATTAGATGTTATAACTGTTCCCAGAAGATTGTACAGATTGATTTGTTTAAGAATATTCCCATTTACTTGTATATTACATTGAGGTATTTTCTCCTACCTAGTGACGACCATAATCTGTGTCTTCTTACAATTTAGTTATAACCCTAGTTGTTCACTGAGCGAAACAACCGCATCTGTTTAATGTTGCAGATCCTGCTCACTGTCTGCAATCAATACTGTTTCATCCGCATATCTAATATTATTGATGTTACATCCCCCCTACGGTGATTCCTTTCATATCTTCTACAGTTCTGGAAATATTTTTACTTTACAGGGGAAAAAAAAGATTTGGAGAAATTACACATCCCTCTCTTAATAGGCTGATAAAGACCTATTTCATTATCAATCTTTATGGCAGCTTGTTGTTTCCAATATATGTTTTGTTTAGACGTCTAAGGTATTTCCCATCAATTTGTAAATTTGCAAGCATCTTTATCATGTCTTAATTTATCGAAAGCCTTTGTGTAGTCAATAAAGCAAATATTACAGCATGGTGCAATAAATAACATGCAGTCTGCTCTCTCTTCCCACCAGTTTGCTGATACCAGTAATTCTACTGGCTCTGTTAAGTATCATGTCATTCGTCATGCCACCTGACGAACCAGAGAAAGTGAATATTTCCGTCACAATCCTGCTGTCCTTCACCGTGTTTCTGAGCTTTATCGACAGCAACATACCACCAAACTCGGACACTGTCTCGCTACTGGGTGAGTTACTGATGACCGTTACAATTATTTATATAATATGAATATAAACTTGAATGTTAAGGTAATATAAATGGCGTACTTCTAGCATTTATAAAGAGACATAGCCCTTTGAGTCATACTGGACAAATATTCAGCAAAATTCTTATGAAAAGATTATGATCTACAACAGAATCACAGCTAAACGAAACACAACTTTGATTTACGAAAGAAACATAGGATGCACAGATGCTATCTTTGCTCTCAGACAACTTATAGAAAAATCAATCGAATTTAATTAAACGCTCTACTTAACCTTTGTCGACCAAGAAAAGGCATTCGATAGAGTAGATAGAACAGGCTGTGGGAAATCCTTAAACAATATGGAGTGAGTACACATCTAACAAACGTATATAGAAACTTATACAACAACAGTGAATGCATAGTGAGAACAAATGGAGGACACAGAACCCTTCACCATAAGATCCAAAATACGACAAGGTTTTGTTCTGTTCCCTTTCTTGTTCATAACCTCTATAGACACTATTTGTAAAGAAACCAACCAAACAGATACCGGAAGAACACAGCATGATGGATAGAACACAGAAGAAGAACCAACGGCAAATTACATCATTAAAGAGCTCCTATTTGTGGAAGATCAAACACTAATAGCAAAATCATAAATTTAATTACAAGATCGCACGAATAGTCTAATCTACGTGTGTATAGAACTCATCTCATCTCATCTCATCATGTTCCTCTTGTACCTTGCGGTGTCGAGGTGAAGTATAAACATCGTGAGAGTGCCCGATTATGGGCTTCATATATCGATATTCCCATGGACTCTGCTATTCCCTCCGTCCAACGTTTACGTGGTCGGCCTCTTCCTCTGTTTTCATCTGGTCTGTACATCATTGCTTGTTGTGGTATGCTGTTGAATGGTAACCTACTTGCATGGCCAAACCATTTGACTTGCTGCTTTCTTATAAACTCTAGTGCTGCTTTAACCCCCACTTTAGTCCTGATTTCTTCATTTCTGATCTTATCTCTCCATGATACATTGAGTATTCTTCTCAGGAATCTCATGTCTGTTGTTGTGATGTTTCTTTTTTTCTTTTTCAGTCATTAAAAAAAAAAAAAAAAAAAAAAAAAAAAAAAAAAAAAAAAAAGGGAGGCTCTGTGGCGAAGTGGTCAAGCCGTTTGACTCGTGCTCCAAAGGTTGTGGGTTCGATTCCGGGCCGCACCCTTCGCTTTACGAGTTAAATGTTTCGGAGACTCCTGTGGGTCGTCGCTAAAAGCTACGGAGTTCGTGCTTTGTGCGACGCTTTCCGCGCTGCGGAAAGAGACCGAGCCATATGGGATAAAACCCGGTGCAATGAAATATTTTTCAGTCATTGTCCAGGTTTGGCATTGGTAGCATAGAGTTGGTAGGAAGATTGTGTTGTAAAGTGCTTTCTTAGTAGTTATTGATACATGTTTGTTCTTTAGTATTGGTGTCATTTGTCCAATGAGTTGGTTGCCTTATTGCATCTATTTTCGATCTCGTCATCTGACCTGCTATTTGATGATATCATACTTCCTAGGTACTTGAAACGCTTTACTTGTTTCAAGGGATATTCGTTTAGGTGAATTGCTGTTGTTTTTTCTTCTTTAGTTATAGTCATTACCTCTGTTTTGTTTGTGCTAATTTTCATGTTATGTTCCTTACACATTTCGTTTAGACTATTCATGTGGTCTTGTAATTCAGCTTCTGATTTTGCCATTAGTGCTTGGTCGTCCGCAAACAGGAGTTCTCTAATGGTTAGATTTACAGATGGTTCTTCTTCTGTGTTCTTGTCATGCGGTATTCTTGCGGTCTCTGTTTGGCTGGTTTCTTTACATATGTTGTTTACATATGTTATAAACAAGAGAGGGGACAGGACACAACCTTGTCGTACTCCGGATCTTATGGTGAAGGGTTATGAGTGTCCTCCAGTTGCTCTCACTATGCATTCACTGTTTTTGTATAAGTTTCTTCATAGGCTTGTTAGATGTGTACTCATTCCATATTGCAAACATCTCTACCATGTTAACGTGATTTATTTATCGAACGCCTTTCTGTAGTCAATAAAGCAAAGATGTATATCTTTGTTTACTTCTATAGAACTTTCCATTACTGATTTCAGCATATACACAGCATTTACTGTACCCTTTCCTTCTACAAACCACATTGTTCTTCTCCTATTTCAGGTTGTATTTTCTTCCTAACCCTTTGCATGGTAATATTTAGCTAACTCTTCGTGGTGTGACTCATTATAGTAATTGTTCTATGTTGATCACAATCCAAGGCTCCTGATTTCTTTGGGATTGCAATAAATACAGAATTCAGCACCGCTCTGGTGACATTATTTATTCCGTATTATTCTAAAGCATTAGTCATTTCTGTTGTGACGTTATCTCAATCGGGGTTGGGGGAGGGGGGGGAGGGGGAGAGAGAGGTCTTGCCAGTTTTCATATGTTTAAGAACATTCCGAACCTCCATCTTCAAAATTGGCGGTATTTCATTATTATTTTGAATATCATACTTTTCATCTCTGTTATCATCATAAAGGCCGCAGGTCAGCATGGCCAAATGGATAAGAACGGTGTTCTTAAACATCCGCTGTGCTGATGCCGAGGTTAGCGGTTCAACCCCTAGACCGGACTAAAATGTTTACCTGTCGTCCTTGATTTCGTGACGTAAATTACAAGTACCTCTGAAGTCAGAGTGGTTTCGTCTGATGACGAGGGCCACTGTTAATAGGTAAAGCTAATCTACACGCAAAATTCAGTCCATCACTTGAGTTCAAAGCGAGCTGGCGCCAAAAGAAAAAGCAAAAAAAAAAAAAAAATATACAGGTTTTTCACATAATCTGACCATACTTGTAGAATCTGATCCTTTTCTATTATAGTTTTGCCATCTTTTGTTTTAGACAGCCTGCTGATGTACTTGTTCTTTTATTAGTAAGTTCCTGAATTCGTTTGTGCATTGATTTGGTATTTTTACGGTTGTGTTGTTTTTCAATTACTATGCAATTTTTCTCAAGCCTTGCTTCTATTGCCTCCTTACATAATATTCTGCCTTGTCTGTGAATTTCTTCATATTTGGCAGAATTATTTTTGTTGAGTCTTCTTGTTTCCATTAGTTGTAAAATTTCTTCAGTCATCCATTTCTTACGACCCACATTCTTTAATTTTGGAATAGTTGCTTCTGCAGCCATACTGATTGAATTCTTCAACATTTCCCATTGATCAGACTGTATATCAAATCTGTTCTATACTTCTATGTTGAATTTGTTTTGTATTTCCATGTCATTTCTCAATGTACACAGATCATATTTAGTGTTTCCTGTTATATACTTGACTTTCTTTAACTTTACCCTCAATGTACCTGTAAGTATTATGTGATCACTATAACAATAAGCACTAAGAACTTTTTTTGCAATTTTTAACGCATTTCGAAACCTTTTGCTAATCAGAATTTAATCAGTCTGGTATATAATCGTGCTGTCGGGACTCCTCCATGTCCATAATCTTCTAGGGCGTTGTTCAAACCAGGTTTTTCCTACAATCATTTCCTGCTCTTTTACTCATTCTACAAGTGTTCATCGTCTTTCGTTTCTATCTCCCAAACCATGGTTTCCTACTGTGTATCCATCATCTTGATTTCCTACTTTTGCATTGAAGTCACCTATTATGATATTTATTTCTGAATTTTTACATTTCTTTAAAGCAGACTCTATGTCATTATAAAATTCCTCTATACGTGGTGTTACCAAGTTGATATTGTGAAAGTGTGACAGACAGATTGTCAAGTTTTTCAATACTTTAAAATTCACACCCAGTTCAAACATAGCCACGCAAGTTCTGATCCCTGGAAAAGCACATAACAAGTATGAAGTGTTAGCCCTTCATATATTCTAAGACAACATAATTAGATCGCGTTGCCAGCCTCCTTACTCGCTACCATTTCTTCCGAGAATCTTTAGAAAACGTGTTAATACTTATTACCTGAGTAGAGTCGAACTGGTATGGAAAATGATCATCCAGCTACTGGCGATAGAACCTGAATCACTGTTTTTTGTAGGCAAACATAGCAGCTGTGTATACAGTACAATGGTACTGCATGTATCTGTGTAAGAATCAAAATATTATTCTGAGAATACTGACAAACAATCATTGGCACGTAGCTGTAATATTGCAGTTATTACTGTTATCCATTTGTGTCTTTCAGTTATCTTCATTGCGCTGCTTTTGGTGATGTCGTTCCTGTCTGTAGTTGGTAACATCCTTGTGGTCACCAGCACTCGTTGGAATGAGAAAAACACTCAGAAAGATCGCCTGCGCTTGGGTAGCAATGCCAAAAACATAGGCCACCCTTTCACAGCAGAGCTATGCTGTTGTATCGATGCCCAGGGTTTGACTGAAGGACACAAATGTGAATCACTTCAGCCCAATGGTGTTGAGAAACGAAAGTTTGTCGCAGATTCAAGTACAAGAACTAATACAAGGAGTCTTGCATCACAACTGAATAGAACATTCTTCATTGCAAGCTGCATTATGTTTGTTTTCATTTCAGTCTTAATGTTTGCATTAATAAGTATCTAGTCAATGTGCTACAGGCTGCGGCGGCAGTACAGTGTCTTGCAAGCGTGCCAGCCGACCCGGTGGTCTTTTCTTCCAATCTGCATCAAGGCGAGCTTTTGTTTTTATTTTATGTGGATCCATGCCCGACCCAGCCTAAAATAGTTACCAGAATATGACCTGGGAAGTGAAGAATTGCCGGCAGATATTGATCATATTTGACTTTGCTCATGGAGTGCCGATCGGTCTAAACATATGGAGCTACCTCCATATACCCACACCGCTGTATGCCGTGATCTGGCGTCCGTGCCTTTACTTTACAGTTTTAGTATTATGTATGTAATATATTTTATTCATCACTGAAGTACTGGATAAATTATTTTTAAATATATGATGTATTTAAATTAATATCAATGTAAGTCAGTTTGATTTATCATTATGGAGAGTATCTGCCTGCACGGCGAGGAACCACCAGTCTGCACACCAATAAAATGATGAGATTTAGCATATAACCTTATAATTATGTCCACTCCTTAACGGTGTCGTGTCCAGGAGACGGAAGACTTTAAATAACCGTTCAGTCTCAGTACTTCAAATCATCGTTCAGTCTCAGAACTTTAAACCACAGTTCAGTCTCCTGTACTGGACGCTGTTCATGGAAGAATTTGTCCTTATTGTTTATTATTGCATATTTTTTATTGATTTTTTGTTTATTCCGTTGATAATGACTTGGATCTAAACGTTCGCCTATATGTGTGTGTGTTTTTCTATCCGTCGAGGTTGTCGGTTCTATTTGTGTGTTTTTATTCGGATTCCTGTAAAAGCTCTGCAACAGTAAGTCTCTTTTATCGATGCTACGCCAGGCAACTGAGTAAACATCATGCCACCTTAACTCAAACATGGAGCATAAGAATCTGCGGACTGAGGAAGTTGATACACGTTAGACTTGTTAATTAACAAGTTTATATTTACTTGGTCACTTTACATATGGAATAATAAATGTTCCACCTTGGAACAGTTTCATTGACTATGTGTCTTACTCATTTTCAACATCATCATCAAGTGCCATGCCAGCTGCCGTAGACTTTCAAGACTCTCCACAGATCTCGGTCTTTGGTGTTCTGGATCAACTCTGCAACTCATATTCCTCCATGATAGCTACTCAATCCATCTAGCATAATTTCTCCTGTTACGCATGTTATTCAAGTATCATCATCATCATCATCATCATCATCATCATCATCATCATCATCATCATCATCATCATCATCATCATCATCATCATCATCATCATCATCATCATCATCATCATCATCATCATAATCATCATCATCATCTTCCACTTCTGCCGTCAAGCGTCGTGGAGAGGAATAATTTGCGTTCCAGTGCCGGTGGGCGGCATTGGATAGTGTCATTCCGTGTGGTTGTACAATGTCTCTGATGCCGTCAATCCATTTTCTTCTTGGACGTCCTCGTGGTCTCGTCGCAGATGATCTTTGATGTAAGGCCAGTGATAGTAGTTGCTGGTGTTACATTCTAACGACATGGCCAAACCACTTGATCTTCTGTCTTTCAATAAATGTGGCACAAGGTGTTGATCCCACAGTCACTCAGTCTCGGATTGTTAAATTGGCAGATCTCCTCAGGCATCTCATTTCGCAGGTGTTGATTTTGCGAAGGTGTAATTTGGATAAAGTCCAGGTTTGAGATTGGTAGCATAGGCTTGGTGTGAATATGCTGTTTATTATCTGTCGTTTTGCGGTCATGGGTATGTTTAGATGTTTCAGTAAGGGTGATAGTTGATATGTAAGTGCACTAGCTTTTTGACATCTGATTTCGATTTCTCTGTCCAATCTGCCATCTTCTGTGATCATACTTCCAAGATATTTGAATTCGTTAACTTGTTTCAGAGTTGTGCTATTTATCTGTATACTTAGTGGGCCCGGCGATCTGCTAACTTGCATTACTTCGGTTTTGGCTGTATTTATACTCATATTGTATCTCCTGCATGTTGAACTCAGATTATTAATATGATTTTGCAGTCTGCCCTCGTCGCTATAAAACAGGCACTGATCGTCTGCAAATAGAAGTTCATTTATTTCCTGTGGATTAGTTGTTTCATCTGGAGTAAAGAGGTCTAAATTTTCTGAATCTGTTCTGTCGAGGCTTGCTTCTTTGGAAATTCTGTCCATGTAGATATTAAATAGCAGGAGAGAGAGTCAAGTATAATTCACAAATTCACTTCAAATGATATATAACACTGCAGTTTGTACCTAACAAGGTGCAGCGAAATATGCCAGGCAACAAATTGTGTAACCTAGTGGTTACGGCTTCTGTGTTGTAATTCACCAAGAGAAGACCTTGTCTTGAACTTTACGTACGTCAGGTTATTTCCATCGGCTATAGCTTTCAGTGTTTATATGATCAGTTATATGATGAGTTCTTTTCGCTGGATTTTGATGTTTGGGGGTGGAGTGGAAAAGGGGGGGGGGGGGGTAGGGGTAGGAGGAGGAACAAGTATGGGAATGATCCAAGTGCAGTGACGCTGATTCTTAAAATAAGTATGAGGTATTTCCGCACCATACAATAATAAGAATATAAATGCTCTTATCATATTGTTTATTCGATGTCCATATTTCTACACCGTAGAATAACAAAAATTCTAAGTTTTCTTAGCACACTGTTTATTCGTTGTGCATATGTTTCCACCATACGACAAATAAAAGCACATTTTTTCAGCACACTGTCTCTGTGTTGTACATATTTTTGTAATATATATATATATATAATAACGGAAAATATAAATGATCCAAAATTACTTTAATTTGAAGTACTGGGAGAAGTAAAAAAAATATTAACTAGTATGTTGATTGCTATTTACAACAGAATATATGTGAAATCAGTATATATAGCTTTACCCAAGAAACTGGGAGTAATTGAAGTTTTTTGTGTACACAGCCTAGATACCCAGGATTTCACCGAAGGAAACAAATATCACTCAATTCAGTCGAATGTTTCTGAGAAACAAAAATTTGTCTCGGAAACAAATCAAATCAAATCAAATCAACTTTATTAGGGTTACAAATTGGGCGCGCAGGCCCGTCTTACATTCGGCCCTTCTATACAAACAATAGTACTAATACGAGTACAACAAGCAGGGGTATTTCATTGCAATTTAATAGATTTCTTCTTCACAGCGGCTTGCCTCGCGCTTTTGAGGTCGTGGGTTTGTTACCTGGGCAGCATCGATGAGACCACAACTGACCTGAGAGTCATCGCTGGAGTTATACAGTTCGTGCTTTGTGCGATGCTAAAGGCAGGAGGCTTATCATTCTGCGGAAAGAGGCCGAGCCCTATATGGTAAAACACGGTGCAATGACATCGGCGTCTTTCGACTTTATGAATAGAATTAGTGGAACTGCGGTAAAACTGTGGAAATGTAAACAATAAAAACTAATACATAGAAATGCAGCTTTACAGAACAAAATTACGGAAACCAAAGGACGTTGCGACAATTTGCCTTCATCAGCAAATATATACATACACAAATACAACATACAACGACGGAGAGGAGCCTCTAGTAACTGCATCAAGGCATAAGGACGGAATGAGAAGAATGAAAAGATGAGAGAAAAAAATGAGAATGACGAGAAATAGAAAATTTGAATGAAATAAACAAAAAATTGCTATTTATCTCAGAATCCCAGACTATGATACTAACATGAATTTAACATAGATGCTGCCAAGTGCCGAATTCGTGTCTGAATGATGTATGCTTACTTCAGACACAATTGGGCCACGTGTCCACATCAATACCCAATGTCCGACATCTTGGTATTTGTCTAGGTTTAATATTTATAATGGGCTCGTACAACCACTTCATCACTCCCAGATCTAGTATGCAAACAACTCAAAGTCCCTCGCGTCCTTAGACGATACAATCACCTTTATTGTTGAACAGTATCACACGTGGCTGTCATAAGCCGTCGGCTTCTTACCGTTTCGCGTTCTGCGTATGATCAGCACACCGCCTGCCACAAATATACAATGCATTGCTCATCTAATCGTCATACGAACTATCGTTGACCTGTCTGATCTGTCTATCTATGAAATGGTTTAACAGTTCAATCACTACTCATGCATAACGTGTAACCACAAGTTCTGCTCACGGCGTGTATCTGCCCGCCATTCTCGTTGAGGTCTTCTCACAACAGGGCCAGCTGTCTCGCCATCACTGGCCGGTGTTTGCGTTCATCAAGCGACAGCTTCGGTGTGTTGCTCCATCATTGCCAGCGTTCACAATAGAAACAATCTTTACTTTCAACTGCGTCTCAGATGTTTCCCATTCCTTGTGAATACTTTCAAACACTGTAAAACACTTTCCACAACTCTTCAATCAACCTTCTCTGTTCACGTCTCAGCGCCTTCTGGCTAATACTTCTTTTCCGGTCTTCGCCTGGGCGCAGTCATGTGACCCATTAACTCCGCCCACTAATGCTACCGGTGTTCGCTTGAATTTTTGAACTGTGTGTCTTAATGACATCTCTCTAGTTTCTACGATTGACATGCTTGCTCTGTTTCTCGTATCTATCTCATGGCAGATACTCTTGTATAGACAGCCGTGGGAGTGTGTGGTGTTATGGGGATCGTGGTAGGGTATGGTAACGGTTTTCGACTTTAGTACTTTTAGCGAAGGAAGGCGTAGTGGACTGAAATTTACGGTCACTGCTGACATGGACGCCACTAGAGTGTGATAGTGCCTTTCTTCTCAATACCGTGTATGGTTATGAATAACAACAGCCAAGAATGGCACAACAGTGAAGAATGGTATATTAGCTATGGTGGCCATGCTGGAGGGTCTTAATAGCTGATGGATCTCAACAGGTTGGATCAGGATTGGTATATCCACAAGCAGTAGACTTAATGGTAGGATAGGCCTGGTTGAGCTTCCGTGGAGTGATTCCCCTTCGTTGAGCAATTTTAACTTTAATCAGCTGCCGACCACCAACAGGGAGACCCTGAAATAGACAACCCGGGGAAAGTGGCCTGCATTACTTCCTGGTGCACAGGACAATGAACAAGACAGGCATCCCATCAGAACAAAGTATTATCAATATACATTGATTACCAGATCCTGGATGGCTTGACTGGAACACTTGACCAGGTTAGAACCTCATTTAACTGGAGGCCACTGTGAACAGCATCGCCTTGAAAGAACGTGGTCTCAGCTTGTATAGGTCCGGTCGTCGAAGCAGACTCTGGACATCCGGAACACTTTCATACAAGAACCCTGTCTTTCTCACTCATTTCATACACCCTTGTCTTTTTGTCTTCTCAGACTTCATTTTCAGGTCTCATCGCTGTTGGGACTATCGACATCCGTCCGGTATCTTTATAGTCTTAGAACACTAATCTGTTAGGCGTTCTGCTGAAGAGGTGTAACCTTCCCAATAGAAGAACCTCAGTGTAATCCAAGATTCCCTTCTTTATGGGTGTTCATCCCCTTGTAGAAGAGAAAGTGTGTTGGTTGATACATGCTTCCTGCTCCTATGCAGAAAGTTGAGTGTTATTTCCGAACCCATTCATTAACCCCGCACTAAAGAAGTTAAAATAAATTGAATGGCTCTTCTGCTCCCAATGGAGCGGCATCAGGTTAATTTTAAAGTAAAGCACCAGATAATTATAAAGTATAGATAATGCCGGTGCTCCTCCAAGAGCAATATTATAATAACATTCTCCTTCCCGTGATAGTAAGAATAAAGTCAAGTGGTGTTAAAGCTCATTCAGGAGCAGGAATAGTCTAGTAGGTACATTACATAATTTGTTATAAGTTTATGGATAAACTCCCATTCTTCGTCTGGAATCTACAAAAGTATAATAGTTTTGGGGTAGCAACAGTGATCAACTATGGCACCTTACTTCCCAAGCACACAGTGAGAAACTATGGCATCTCACTTCCCAAGTACACAGTGATCAACTATGGCACCTTACTTCCCAAGTACACAGTGATCAACTATGCCAACAGACTTCCCAAGTACACAGTGATCAACTATGGCACCTTACTTCCCAAGTACACAGTGATCAACTATGCCAACAGACTTCCTAAGTACTCAGTGATCAACTATGCCAACAGACTTCCCAAGTACACAGTGATCAACTATGCCAACAGACTTCCCAAGTACACAGTGATCAACTATGCCAACAGACTTCCCAAGTACACAGTGATCAACTATGGCACCTTACTTCCCAAGTACACAGTGATCAACTATGCCAACAGACTTCCTAAGTACTCAGTGATCAACTATGCCAACAGACTTCCCAAGTACACAGTGATCAACTATGCCAACAGACTTCCCAAGTACTCAGTGATCAACTATGGCACCTTACTTCCCAAGTACACAGTGATCAACTATGGCACCTTACTTCCCAAGTACACAGTGATCAACTATGCCAACAGACTTCCTAAGTACTCAGTGATCAACTATGCCAACAGACTTCCCAAGTACACAGTGATCAACTATGCCAACAGACTTCCCAAGTACTCAGTGATCAACTATGGCACCTTACTTCCCAAGTACACAGTGATCAACTATGCCAACAGACTTCCCAAGTACACAGTAATCAACTATGGCACCTTACTTCTCAAGTACACAGTGATCAACTATGCCAACAGACTTCCCAAGTACACAGTGATCAACTATGCCAACAGACTTCCCAAGTACACAGTGATCAACTATGGTACCTTACTTCCCAAGTACACAGTGATCAACTATGCCAACAGACTTCCCAAGTACACAGTAATCAACTATGGCACCTTACTTCCCAAGTACACAGTGATCAACTATGCCAACAGACTTCCTAAGTACACAGTGATCAACTATGCCAACAGACTTCCCAAGTACACAGTGATCAACTATGGCACCTTACTTCCCAAGTACACAGTGATCAACTATGCCAACAGACTTCCCAAGTACACAGTGATCAACTATGCCAACAGACTTCCCAAGTACACAGTGATCAACTATGGTACCTTACTTCCCAAGTACACAGTGATCAACTATGCCAACAGACTTCCCAAGTACACAGTAATCAACTATGGCACCTTACTTCCCAAGTACACAGTGATCAACTATGCCAACAGACTTCCCAAGTACACAGTGATCAACTATGCCAACAGACTTCCCAAGTACTCAGTGATCAACTATGGCACCTTACTTCCCAAGTACACAGTGATCAACTATGCCAACAGACTTCCCAAGTACACAGTAATCAACTATGGCACCTTACTTCCCAAGTACACAGTGATCAACTATGCCAACAGACTTCCCAAGTACACAGTGATCAACTATGTCACCTCACTTCCCAAGCACACAGTGATCAACTATGCCAACAGACTTCCCAAGTACACAGTGATCAACTATGACACCTTACTTCCCAAGTACACAGTGATCAACTATGCCAACAGACTTCCCAAGTACACAGTAATCAACTATGGCACCTTACTTCCCAAGCACACAGTGATCAACTATGCCAACAGACTTCCCAAGTACACAGTAATCAAGTATGGCACCTTACTTCCCAAGTACACAGTGATCAACTATGCCAACAGACTTCCCAAGGACACAGTAATCAACTATGGCACCTTACTTCCCAGCACACAGTGATCAACTATGCCAACAGACTTCCCAAGTACACAGTAATCAACTATGGCACCTTACTTCCCAAGTACACAGTGATCAACTATGCCAACAGACTTCCCAAGTACACAGTAATCAACTATGGCACCTTACTTCCCAAGCACACAGTGAGAAACTATGGCATCTCACTTCCCAAGTACACAGTGATCAACTATGGCACCTCACTTCCGAAGTACACAGTGATCAACTATGCCAACAGACTTCCCAAGTACACAGAGAACTATTGCCTCCCCACTTCCAAAATACACAACGAACAAATTCCACGTGGCTTCCCATGTACACAGTGAGCAACTATGCCCCACTTCTCAAGAACACAGTAAACAACAATCACCTCACTTCCCACTTTCACAGTGAACAACTGTAATACCTCACTTCCCAAATACATAGCGTAAAACAAACACATCACCACCCAAGTACACAGGGATCAACTATGCCATCTAAGTTAGCAATAACACAGTGATTAACTATGCCACCTCACTTCCCAAGTACACAGTGAACAACAATCACCTCACTTCCCAAGTACGCAGTGATCAACTATGCCACCTCACTTCCCAAGTACACAGTGAACAACTATTATCTCACTTCCCAAGTACACAGTGAACAACTATTACCTCACTTCCCAAGTACACAATGATCAACTAGGCTACCTCAATTCCCAAGTACACAGTGATCAACTATGCTACCTCAATTCCCAAGTACACAGTGAACAGCAACCACTTCAGTTCCTAAATACAAAGTGGACAACTATTACCTCACTTCCCAATTACAAAGTGAACAACTATTACCTCACTTTCCAAGTACAAAGTAAACAACTATTACCTCCTTTCCAAATACAAAGTAAACAACTAATACCTCACTTTCCAAGTACAAAGTAAACAACTATTACCTCACTTTTCAAGTACACAGTGAACAACTATTACCTCACTTCCCTTGTTCACAGTGACCAACTATACCACCTCACTTCTAGAGTACACAATAAACAACAACTACCTCACTTCCCAAGTACACAGTGAACAACTATGCCACCTCACTTCCCAAGTACACAGCGAAAATCATCCACCTCACTTCCCAAGTACACGGCGAACAACAACCACCTCACTTCCCAAGTACCCAGCGAACAACTATGCCACCTTACTTCCCAAGTACACAGCGAACAACAACCACCTCACTTCATAAGTATACTGTGAACAACAACCCCTTCACTTCTCAAGTACACAGATATCAACAACCTGGTAGTTATTTTAGGCTATATCCTTTTCACTTTGCAATATTACCCTTTATTTTAAACATATTTCCAATGATTGTAATTATGAGGGATGGTTATACTTGCTTGCTAAAGGACATGTATAAAGCCTGGATATTAAATCCCATAAACTCATCTGCACACTGTCTAAAAAAGTTATTAATCTTTAATATGTGTGTGCACATACCTACCACGTTTTGAAGAATTCCTGTCCATGAAGAGATTAGATTAATGGCGTTCTGTATATATTTTATGCATCTTGTTCTCAAATTAGTATATAACAAATAATGGGACATCTGCAATGTAACAAAGTACCTTGGGAGCCCAGATCAACTTAAAAACGCACCTCAATGTGAATTCAAACTAGTGTTCACTCGGCCGACAGGTAGGTAGCCACTAGTCCCAATGAGGACAACGGGAACTACAAACTGACGGACACAAACAACCAGTTTCTGAACCCCGATATATAACACTGTACTTTATTGTCCAAGCATATGTTTGCTCTCACCAGGCGCACACCTAATTTATACCAAGCCAGCATGTTCGTTAAACATGAAAGATTAAAACAAGAACTGTGTAATAGAAGCTACAAGTGTCAGCTTATCACCCGAACTCACATAGATAACACCAAGACAGTAAGTCCTTAACTGATCACATGTTGTGTCTGTCCGCGTTTCCAAACTGGTTTCGAGTCACAACCTGTATTACTATTAGGCGTGTACCCCACTACTCAATTGTAAGATAGTTACGTACTTCACGCCGCTATTGCAACAAGTTAAAAACCCCGAAACTCTTCAATAACCCAGGACTCTATTGTAAAAAGAAATTCGTTAAATAGTTATGTACTCAGTAATTTCATTGTAACATAATTAAACACACGACGACGCCATTGTAGCATAGTTACAGTCGACTATATTGTATAATAGCTAACTATCCCATGCTCCTTTTAATTCTAAGATAGTAGTAGCTCGCCGATCTCTTTTATACAAGACAAATAGCTCACGACACACTTTTATAATAGACAAGTAGACAAGGTGTCACTTTTATAATAGGCAAGTAGTCAAGGACTCACTTTTATAATAGACAAGTAGGCCAGGCGTCACTTTTATAATAGACAATTAGTCAAGGTCTCACTTTTATAATAGACAAGTAGTCAAGGTCCTACTTTTATAATAGACAAGTAGGCCAGGTGTCACTTTTATAATAGACAAGTAGGCCAGGTGTCACTTTTATAATAGACAATTAGTCAAGGTCCCACTTTTATAATAGACAAGTAGTCAAGGTCTCACTTTTATAATAGACAAGTAGTCAAGGTTCCACTTTTATAATAGACAATTAGTCAAGGTCTCACTTTTATAATAGACAAGTAGTCAAGGACCCACTTTTTTAATAGACAAATAGGCCAGGTGTCACTTTTATAATAGACAATTAGTCATGGTCCCACTTTTATAATAGACAAGTAGTCATGGTCCCACTTTTATAATAGACAAGTAGGCCAGGTGTCACTTTTATAATAGACAAGTAGGCCAGGTGTCACTTTTATAATAGACAAGTAGTCAAGGACCCACTTTTATAATAGACAAGTAGTCAAGGACCCGCTTTTATAATAGACAAGTAGGCCAGGTATCAATTTTATAATAGACTAGCTGACCCGGCCAGGCTTAGCCCAGCTCCTGGCGGGGATCTGTCTGTCTGTCTGTCTGTCTGTCTGTCTGTGTTCGGCCCTTTCGTTGCGGGAAAAATTGGTTCGAAAATTTTCAAATATCTAAAATAGATCCATTATTTTTACGACGGCCCGTTCCCGTTCCCGCTGCGGGAAAAATGGGTTCGAAAATTTTCATGTATTTAAAATAGATGCATTATCTTTATGAAAACTGTGAAAATGCCTTAAAGATTTTATTATTATATTATAACGCATATGACTGTAGATAACTACGTTAAACATTTTATGAAACTTAAGAAAAATACAACAATTATTTAAATTACATAATACTACATGCTATTAAAATTTATGTCCCTTGATATTACTTTTCTTAAGTTAAGTCCCCTTGCAATATTTTAATTAAATTCAATTTAATACGTAAATAACTGTTTTTAAAATAACAAACTATGCAAGTTGGCTTGGCGGGAATGAGAAGAACATCTGTAGAAAATTTTATCTCAGTCGGATGGACCGTTCGCGAACGCATAAGAGACATACAAAGACACAAAGACACACACAAACATTCTCTTTTATATATATATATATACAAGTAGTCAAGGTCCCACTTATATAATAGACAAGTAGGCCAGGTCTCACTTTTATAATAGATAAGTAGCCAAAGTCACACTTTTATAATAGACAAGTAGGCTAGATCCCAATTTTATAAAAGACAAGTAGCCCACGATCCACTTCTATAATAGATAAGTAGTCCATGACCCACTCACAGTGAAGAACTAGCAGACCTAAGAGCGTCACACCATGGATATGTCGTAATTCAAAAGGCGAAGAATTTACGGACGCTGTTTGTGATCCCGAATACCTCGTTCGAAACACAGCCGTGGGCGATTTGGCAGCAGACCACCGTACGTTAGTTTTTTTATGAACGCAAACTTGCCAAGAAATTACTGAACGTAAACTTGCTAAGAAATCACGACAAACAATGCTGGAGTTGACTGCTACGTCCTGTAAAGGATATGCAACTAACTGACATAGATATAACCTATAAGTAACAAGATGTTCATACGAAGCACTTATAAGCCCATGGGAATTAAAGCATCCAGGCCACCAAAACGATGACGTATATTACGAACTCCGTCGAAGGGAATGAGTATGTCTTCGGGACAAAACAGGCTGAAATAATACTTCTTAAAAAAAACTGATAAATTCGCCGGTATTCAGTTTAAGGAGCCCAGGTCACTTTAAATAAAAAAAAAAAAAAATCACATAGTGTAAAAACAAAAGTCACGTACAGGATCCTGTCAACCGCTTGAAGGGGCGGTGGAAATATGACGCTAGAAACATATTTTTTTTGTAGACCAATCGTCACGTACAGCCGGCTTCGTGGCTTAGAGGTTATGACTTTTCTCCGTAATCTCGTATACTCTCGTCGGTGACGTGATGACGGTGAGACTCAGCAGTGGTTCGAATAGCATCGGTAACTTACGGGGTATGTGAGCCGGCCGCTCAGAAAGCAATGGCAAACTACTGAGCGTAATCTTGCCAAGAAATCAACATACAGCTGAAAGATACTGGTTTTGACAGCGATGTCCTGTAAAGGATATGAAAAAAAAAATCGTCACGTTACTTTGTAAGCACATTAAATGTATAAAGTGTTTAAAAGTTTCGTAGTATAATTTGCAATTCTCTGTATGAATAATTGCAAGTAAAAATTACAATGGAACCCTTCCCTTGCCACCGCACCACTTCCAAGGAACCACTTGTGGTGGCCACCAACAGGTTTTGAACCGCTGATGTAGACCATGTACTGTCACTGGTATGAAATGGCAACTGTCACGTGCAACAAGTACCGTCTTAAAAGCATTGAAGTAACACCAAATCAGAGCTAAGAACCATTTCTGCTAGCACACTTCAACTTAAGATAATGCAAAGCTGTGTGTTCACTGTGTGTTGTCTGTCCCTGGTTGTTCTAGGCGCTGCTCGTTTAAGAGAGCCCCAAGATGCCATCAGGGTCAACATGGAGGAGAGTAAAATAATGGACTTCTGGCTACAGAAGCTGCTCCAGGTATTGTTAAGTGCATTCAAATCATCATTATAACTCAAGGTGCTTTTAATACTATTCTATTTCATTAGAGAAATTGAACGTAGATAGTCAAAATATTTTGGACACGTTATGAGAAGAAATAAATTGGAGAACTAGGTGACAACTGGCAAGATTGAGAGGAAAAGAACAAGGGAGAGGCAGAGAAGTAAATACCCGGATGGCTTGGCCACGTGGTATGGTAGAGACAAGAACACAGAGCTGATCCACGACTATGGTGATCGTATGAGATGGCAAAACATGACCGCCCATGCTTATCGGCATGGCAGATGATGATGATGATGATTTCATCAGCATCATCTTGTGTCGTAAAGATTAGAGACTGTGACTATAATTCTCCATTTCACAGGGCCAGAGGTTTTATTTATTTTCTTATACCACTTGTATAATTATCGATTGGACTTCTCTATGGCATTCCTCAGCCAATCTGTCAAATGTAACCATGTTCTCAAATCTGACACTCGTCACTGAAAGAATAGTGGATTAATGATACAGTGTTCTCCTCTGACTCGAGTGACTTAGTGATATTACTTTCCCTCTAACTCGCGTGACTTACTGGTAATCTGCACTATAACTTTAGTGACTTAGTGGTGCAGTCTGAATCTAGCTTGAGTGAGTTATTGTTACCGTTGTCATGTCAAGCTTGAGTGCTTAGTGGTATAATCTTCTTAACACTAGCTTGAGTGGTTTAATGATATCGTATTCAGTATTGTTGAGTAACTTATTGGTATAGTATCGTACTCTGGCACCAGTGACGTGGTGATACATTTTCCACCTGTAAATCTAGTAACGTAATCGAACGATGTGCCACATTCACTCGAGTGACTTAGTTGTTCGAGTAGAACATCTTCTGCTAATTAATCAACGTCTGCAAAAGTTCAGATTGAAGGTCGGTGTGGCCAGAAATGAGAACTAGTCTGTACGATTAGGTACATCAATAAGCACTGCTGGCATAGTTAGTGGCTGTACACAGATGGATTTGTTACAAAGGTCTGTGTACTGACGCGCGTGTCCTCAGTGCAGTGTTGATGATCTGCATACATAGAGTGGGTTCATTTATCCGGCCACTCTGCAGTAGACTCGATTCCCTGTTCAGACCCAGATTAAAATCGCCAAGTAGAATTTTTCCTGGACAAATGGTTTTGTGTCGACTTAGCTTGATAAAGTGCTTGAAACTGTTAAGGGTGATCGTTTTAAACAAGTATGTACTTAAATTATCGTTTCTCTCTCAACTATTAATGCGAGCTCTGTTTAGAAAACTCTAAGTATACAATCGTTAGTGATAGTTCTATTGAGCAAACAGCTTAGATCAAAATCGTTAGTGCTGATTCTGTTTATGCAATTCAGTTCACAATTGTTAATACTAGCTCAGAAAACTGAAGCAATTGTTACTGCCAGTTCTGTTGAAAAAAAAAAAAAAAAAAAAAAAAAAAACAACAACAACAACAACAACAACAACAACAACAACAACAACAACAACAACAACAACAACAACAACAACAACAACACAGAGATCAGTACGGAACTATTTGTGGGAGTTCGGCTGAGAAAATCGCTAAGTAGGCAATTAGGTTTAGTCATCATAAAGAAGATTAAAAGTAAGTTAGAAAATAAATCAAAGAGACGAACAGGCAGGTTTCTGACAGTGGAGAGGAACTAGACATCATATCTTTACCATGAGAACTATCTTTGAGGAACGCTTGACATATTTTTGTCCAGTCTCTGAAAATTCCGAAAAACACAGCAGATATATTATATTATATAGAGAAAATAGTCCACTGTTAAACCTGGTCCAGACTACGAACATTTGTTGATTTTAATTTTAGCATTAGTTCTCCCCCCCCCCCCCCCCTTGCTCTCTTTGATAAGATGGAACGGTTGGAGGTGACAACAACATCTAAATATAGTTGTGACATTCACCATCTGTCGTCTGATCATGGGGCTTAGAAAAGGGGAGATAACTGAAAAGTTTAAATATTGAGCACAACCCACTACTGGTAACGCTGATCGTATTCTGGTATGAACCTAAGGCCTATCCACATCAATATGGAAGCACTATACTCGAGTTTCGCTCTTGTTTGAGCTCGTCAGTAGTGCATATCCCTGACCGGATCCGGAAACAAGCCCCGGATCACTGGCGTATGAAGCGGGTGTGTAACCACGCGGCACACGCTGGACACGCCAAATTATCATACCAGAACACCACAACGTTACCCATCGTGGGCTATGCTCAAGATTGCTGAGAAGGTTAAATTCCGTGTTTCAAAAAGTTCCCCTTGAGCTTCTACCAAGTGTCTGAGCTGTCAAGATTATTCCCCCTTTCATCACTGGAGATAGGTGCAAATTATTTCCCCATTGACGATACCTATGGTGGATTGTCAAATCCCGCCAACGTAGGAGTGAAGTCATGTTTGCGGCAAAATTCTGAGATTCTCATTGGAAGGCGTCACGGTCAACTTCTAGTGACGTGTTATGATAATGAGAAATATTGGAAAGTGCCGGGAGATATTGTTTGTTGAGGTGCAGTTTTACAGAAATGCCCTGACCTTACCAGACGTGTGGGCCAGTTTGGCTGTTGTGATTATAGTGGTGTTGTTTCTTATAATTTCATGATGGAACATTCATGTTGATTGTTGGTAAGTTGGAGACTAGAGTTAACTTAAGACTATTACATATTAAAGTTTTCTTTGTGACTATCAAAAGAAAATCCTCGAAGAATTAAATGCATTTTCTTTGATTTAGGAAGTGTCTATCTGGTCAGTTCATGCCCTTTATAAGGAATGATATTTCAGTTTACTAGTTATTCAGTCTTCCTGTTTAGATGTTGAATGGGAAAAGATCTACCTTGCTATTTTCGAGAATATTACTCGTATTTTTTTTTTAGGGAGAAGATCGTACAATCTCGTTGTCTTTATATTCATAGGAGATTCTTTTTCTTAGTATGTATTTTCAGTCGTATAGAATCATTGATGAGTTCATTTATAAATATATGCATGTGCTATAGATTTGCCTATACCTTTATATGAGAGAAGAGAATAAATACCAAGACGGAGAAATGACATCACTATTGCTGATGTCCATCAGAGATGTTCGGCACTAGAACCCTGAAAACAAGAGAATAATGTTCCTCCCTAAGGAGGAGTGAGAGAAGACATATTATGTCGTTATGACAAACAGGAACTGCATCGGATGTGAAGTGATGGGGCCAGTCTTGAGTGACTCACCCTTGTGTCAGAATCACTTCACTCTCTCTCTCTCTCTCTCTCTCTCTCTCTCTCGATCTCTCTCTGTGAGAGAGTGAGTGAGAAAGAGTGTGAGTGGAAGAATTAGTATGAGTGAGAGTGAGAGAGTATGCATGCGCGTGTGCCTGCGTGAGTGTAAAAGTGAGTGAGTGTGTGTGGACATATGTGTGAGAGATTTAGTTAGAGAATGAGTGAATCTGAGAGAGTGGGTGTGTTGTGTGTCTGCCTGTCTGTGTGATAGAGTGTGAAAGTTAGTGAGTGAGTGTGAGTTAGAGAGTCAGCGAGTAAATGAGTGAGTAAGGGAGCGTGAGTGAATGAGAGAGAATGTGTGGGTATGCGTGTATATGCGCGATTGAGTGAGTGTGAGAGCGAGTGAGTGTGTAAAAGAGAGAGCGTGGGTGAATGAGAGAGTGCATGAGAAAGTGTGATGTATGTGTGTGCATGTCTGGATGTGTGTATGGGTGTATATGTGTGTGTACATGTGTGTATCTGTGTGCCTCTGTGTGTATGTCTGTACGTGTGTTAAGGTGTGCGTTCATGTGTTTATATGCGTTTATATGCATGTGCGTGTGTATATGTGTGTATGGATGAGTGTGTGTGTGTGCTCGTGTATTGTATATTATGTATTGTATATCTTTGTGTGTGTAAGTGTGCATGCATGCAGTGTATGCGAGGGAGTGTATATTCGGGTGTTATGTGAGTACGTGTGCGTAAGTATATGGATGTGTGTAGGTGTGTGTATGTGCGTGGGTATATGTGTGCATTTGCGTGTGTATGTTGTATGTGGGTGTGTGTATGTAAATGTGTTTGAGAGAGAAGAGAAGAGAAGAGAGAGAGAGAGAGAGAGAGAGAGAGAGAGAGAGAGAGAGAGAGAGAGAGAGAGTTAGAGAGAGTTGAGCGCACGTATGTCATCTACCATGCTGTTCCATATGTTTTGTGTATTCTCATTTTCATATTATCATTTTGATGCACTTGATTTTAACATACATAAAATGAATTCATGTAAATTACTGTAAAGTAAGTGAGAGAGTTAGTGAATGTGAATGAGAGAGAGAGAGAGAGAGAGAGAGAGAGAGAGAGAGAGAGAGTGAATGAGTGTGAGAGTGTGTGTATGTAGAGAGAGAGAGAGAGAGAGAGAGAGAGAGAGAGAGAGAGAGAGAGTTGAGCCCACGCATGTCCTGTAACATGCCATTCAATATTTATTTTGTTTGTTTGTTTGTTTTTTGTTTATTCTCATCTCATCATTTTGTATGACACTTGATTTTATCATGTATAATATAACATTACTGTGATGTGAATGAGAGAGTTAGTGAGTGGGAGAGAGAGAGAGAGCAAGAGAGAGAGAGAGAGAGAGAGAGAGAGAGAGAAGAGAGAGTTGAATTGCATCACTAATTTTTACGCTACATAATGTATATGAACAATTTTTTCTCCACTTCTTGCAATTGCGAGAATTCTCACGACAATCGTCAGTGTCTCAATTGTGTGTAAAATGTGGGAGTTTGTTCTTATTAGTTTCAGTGATCATGTGAGGCATCATGTATGTGTCTAGATGTGAGGATGTGTGTATGGGTGTGTATGTAAGGGATATGTCTGTGTGTGGGGGTGTGGGGAATGTATGTGTGGCGGAGTTGTGTGTTGGGTATGTGTATGGGTTAATGGGTGATGTGTGGATGTGTGAAGGGATGTGTAGTCGGTGGTGGATGTATGTGTGTGTGAGGGATATGTGTGTGTGTGTGTGGGGAGGGAAATATTTGAGAAGATAGTTGGAAGTATGTGGGTGTTGGTGGGTTGGGAGGAGGTGTGGGTAGGGAGTGTGTGTTTGGGTGAGTGAATGGGTGTGTAGGAGATTGTGTGGGTTGGGAATGGGTGTGTAATGGGTGTGGGGATGAGTGTGGGGGTGTCTGTGAATGGGATATGTCTGTGTGGGTGGGAGTGTGTGAGTGTGGATGGGGTAAATGTGGGTGGGTGGAGGATATATGTGTGGGTGGTGAGGTGTTTGTAGGTGGAGGATGTGTGAGTGGGTGGGGAGATGTGTGGGCGGGGATTGTATGGGGAATGTATGTATGGGATGTGTGTGGGGGGGGGGAATGTGTTTATGGGTGAAGTTTGTGTGGGAGGGGAGATGTGTGAGAGGTGTGGGATGTGCAGGTGATTGAAGGATGTATGCGAGGATGGGGGATGTGTGTTTGGCTGGGTGGTTGGGGTGTGTGTGGGTGGGAGGGTAGATGAGAGATGCATGTGTTGATGGGCGCGTGGGTGATGTGTGGGTGTGAGTGGTTGATGGATGAGTACGTGAGTGGGTGGATGTGTGTGAGAGATGATTGTATGGGTTGGGACAGGTGTGTAGGTGTGAGAAGATGTGTGTGAGCGGCGGATGTGTGGGTGGGGTATATGGGAGTGGAGGGGTGTGTGTGGGTGGGAGGTGTGTGTTTTTGGGTTATGGGTGGGGGATATGTGTGAGCAGGTGGGGAGATGTGTTTATGAGTGGGGATGTGTGTATAGGTGGGGATGTGTAGTTGAGAGGTGGCGAATATTGTGTGGGTGAGTGGGCTTAGGTTGGCTGATGTGTGTGGTTGAGTGGGCTTAGGTTGGCTGATGTGTGTGGGTGGGTGGGGAAAATTGTGAGAGTGCGGGATATGTGTGTGGATAGGTGCGGGATGTGTGGGTTTGTGGGGGTATGTGTGTATGGTTTCTTCTTCTTCTTCTTCTTCTTCTTCTTCTTCTTCTTCTTCTTCTTCTTCTTCTTCTTCTTCTTCTTCTTCTTCTTCTTCTTCTTCTTCTTCTTCTTCTTCTTCTTCTGCTTCTTCTTGGGGAAATGTGTGTTGGTGGGGGATCAGTGGGTGTGTGGCGGCATGTATGTTCGCCTGGTTCTGTGTGAGTGCGTGGAGGTATGTGTGGGTGGGTGGGGGAGGTTTGGTGGGTGAGGGATGTGTTGGTGGCTGCGGGATATGAGGGTGGATGGGGGATGTGTCTCACAACATTTCAATATGAACTGTTTATGTTTACATCTTTGATTTGATGTTTTTTTTTTGTTTTCTCATGTGAATGTATCATGCGTAATATGCATTGTTTATGCTTACAAAATCCATTTGACAATGTTTTTTCCCCTATGTTAATGTAACATGCACATTTGATGAATGAAAGATGAGTGATTGAAAGGGCCGAATGTAAGACGGACCTGCGTGCCTAATTTGTTACCCTTTTAAAATAAAGTTCGTTCGTTCGTTCGTTCGTTCGTTCGTTCTCTCTCTCTCTCTCTCTCTCTCTCTCTCTCTCTCTCTCTCTCTCTCTCTCTCTCTCTCTCTCTCTTACTTACTTTCTTTCTTTCTTTCTTTGTTTCTTTCTTTGTCTTTGTTGTTGTTTGGTGATTGTTTTCTTTACCCCCCCCGTTTCTTTTAGTATGGCTATATTGTTGGTACATATTTCTGCAGGACAACGTGGTTTCTTCCTTGAGCAGACATGGTATTTGTTTGAATGAAGATGGGACATTTTTATAAAATGAAGATGGGGCATTTTTATAAATTGGCAATCGGAGGGTCATATTTCTCAGGGCAGGAGGAGAAGATGCTTTTCCAGTACAGGAAGAGTGATTCCCCCTTAACCATCACTGGCTTCTCCAATGTCCGAACATCAACCCCAGCAAGGTAATCGTCGCTGGGTCTCTTTTATTATCACTTCATGTTTTTCTCCGTGCAAACATCTGCAGGCTTATGGACATTCGCACCCCCTGTGTTATTAATGATGAACATTCACCCCCCCCCCCCTTGAGTGTAGAGGATGGACATTCGTACTCCCATTTGGAAAGGAACTTACATACCCTATTGTTATTGGTTATGGACATTCACATCTTCTATTTACTCATGGACATTTACTGTGTTCCTGTCAATCATGAACCTTTTCCCCTGAGAATTAGAAAATCCTGAGCATTTCAGTGGAGCGAGGAAGGTGATGATTTCATTCCTTCATCACGACAACATCGGGATAGTTAATTAATTAATTAATTAATTAGACTTAATTGCTATAGTGTGTCATAAGATGGTATTATTCATTTTTAATGTGGGTGTATGATTATGCCATGTTCTTTGAACCTGCAGATATTTGTCTCTTTTCCCCAGGTTATTTTAATATAAGATTGTTTGTTGAAATCAATAGCTGTTTATTTACTTGTTAGTTGGTGTTTAAGTTTCTTTTTTTTCACGTGTGTTCACATTGATTAGATTAGCCCAGGGACAAAATTACTATGGAGCTTGTTGCGGGCTGCAAAATAACTCGGATCCTCTGTTTACAAAGAATGAGCGCTCTCATCTTGTAAGTCAGGTAAACTTCCAGTGCTCTATTGGCATCTGTTAGGAAAAATCACTTTATTCTTTATCTATACCCCTAGACAGACTTTGAGCCAGTTCACGTATCTTATACAGCTGGCCAGTTAAGATTTTAGAATTCTTTTCCTTATATCTTCAATACCCCCCCCCCCCACCCCCCACCCCAACGCCTAGGGTAAAAAGTCGATTCTAAAACGTTCTTTGAATATTACTAAATGCCTTTTGTCTGTTTTCAACATGAGGAATTGCGGAACATCTTGAGTGATATGGGGTTTCCAGCGAGCACATTTGACAAACTTGAATCGTTGTATCATGAGCAACAAGCAGCTGTCAGAGTAGCCGGTCAAATATAAAACTAGTTTGAAGTGCAAAGTGAAGAAAGACAGGGCTGCATTCTCTCCACATTCCTGGTCAACATCTGTGCAGAAAATTTAATGGGGATTGTCAAAAACATTTTGACAAGAAATAAATTTGATCCATTGATACTTTAAGGAAAGCCAAATCCACAACTCACATATGCTGATGACAAGATTCTCCTATCAAATAGTGCTAAGGAATTATAATAGTTGAATGTCTTATTCGGTTGGAAAGAATAGTATTGGTATGGTTCATGGCAGACGAGGAGGGAATTGACCGGCACGAAGATGGACACATCACATTACAGACAGCTGGAGCATGTATGGGGCAGGAGAAGATGGACACAGCACATCACAGACAGCTGGAGTATGTATGGGGCAGGAGAAGATGGACACATCACATTACAGACAGCTGGAGCATGTATGGGGCAGGAGAAGATGGATACAGCACATTACAGACAGCTGGAGCATGTATGGGGCAGGAGAAGATGGACACAGAACATTATACACAGCTGGAGCATGTATGGGGCAGGAGAAGATGGACACAGCACATTACAAACTGCTGGAGCATGTATGAGGCAGGAAAAGATGGACACAGCACATTACACACAGCTAGAGCATGTATGAGGCAGGAGAACTGACAAAGGATCCAGCATTTTATTTTGAGCGGGCTGTAATGAGAGCAACATTTTGCAAAGAACCTGCTACACGGTGAAACAGCTGTTCTTGCAAGTTCTGTTCATAAAATAAGCTGGGTACAACACTAGGTTTGGGAGCCACGGTGCTGTAGTGGTTAGAAGCTCGTCTTCCTTACCGGTGGTCTTTGGTTCGATCCGCACTAAGAAAATTTGATTTGGGCTCTCTGGTCTAGGTGGCCTGAACTGGGTACCAGGAAATATTTTGGAAATTAAAGGTAGCCGGCGTAATACCGACCATGTCATCCACTTAATACCCCGTGGTCTATGAAAATAAATATAGGTCCAGCATAATGCATACCATACGTATTAGACGTGTCAAAGGCACATTCACTGTTTCTTGACCTGGTTGTTAGTGTGAGTTCCACTCGTAAAATTGCTCAGTACACACACAGTCGTTAGTGCTTGTTCTAATGCGAAAACAGTTAAAAGCTAAATTTTCGTTGCGATTTGTGTTGAGAAAACTGCTATCTAAGCAATTGTTAGTATGAATTGCGTTGAGAAACTGCTAAGTTCGCAATTGTTAGTGCGAGTTCTATTGAGAAAACTGCTTAGAACACAGCTGTTGTTGACAGTTTTGTTGATAAAACAGATAATTACGGAATCATTTAAAAGTACTTCCCCTCCTCCCCCCTCCACAAAAGCTTTTGTCTAACGACAGGTTGGAGAGTAGTGATCACGATTGTGGACACAGGCAAGTACATAAACCATCAACACAACTGCCATATATTCAGTGATCAATTCTATCTGCAGGAAAGCTCGGGTCGACTGACAACATTCAAGTACAACAACTGTGGTGACCCTAACAAAGAAATAGGTAACGTCACGACGCTCATCATCGGACCAGACCCTATGGTATTCCCAGGACCACTTACCGTTCAATTTTCTGGAACTGCTCGAGTGGCAGTAGCGTCTCCCATCGCGGTGCGTATCGTTTTTAAAAATTTTTTTTTTTTACAAATGTCCTTTCTCCAGATCCAGTGTTAGCAATGTAGTTATTGATCTGGCTTGACTAACATCGTTGTCCCAATTCAAAACCTCTACAATGGGCTGGAGAAACGAGAAATGAAATGAACAACTCCTTAAAGAATCCTGGACATAACAAACGACTATTGAAGAACATATGTATCTTGTTTGTGGTTTGTGAGAGCTAATACCAATGGAAAAGAACAATGGGGGGTCCAATACATCACAACATCACACAGGGGCATGCATGAATATTGCAGTTCAAGTTAGTTGAATAGGATTGTCTGGACCAAGGGACAGTGATGTGTCATTATCACATCACCGCAGAACCAGTCTTCGGACTGAATAATATGATAGTGATGATATCGATGGTGATGGTGGTGGTTGTTGTGATGATGGTGCTGTGGCTATGGTGGTGATGATGGTAGTGGTGGTGATGATGGTGGTGGTGATGTGGTGTTAGTGGTAACGATGGTTGGGATGGTTATTATGATGTTGATGATGGTGATCTGGTGATGGTGACGATGATGATAGTGATGGTGTGGTAGTGGTGGTGATGATGGTAGTGGTTGTGTAACAGTAATGGAGTACTGGGGTATTATTAGGATCTAGTGGGAAACAGATACAGCACGATTGAGCATTGAGACTGAAAGTGGGGGGAGATGCTCAATCGTGACGTATTGGGTTGGCAAGGGCAGTTAACATCAAGCCTTTGACTAGAGAGGAAGCTAACTTGTCATCATGAAGAAATAAACAGTATTTGCATAAAACCAACACGTCTTGTGAGTTCCTGCTCTGTTACAGGACTCGAAATGTTGCCCAGACCAGGATGAACAACTTCAATCGTCGCGGCACATAGCGGAGGTACTGGGCCACTATATTTGATACAGCCACTACTTCATACTGCGCTTGTTGGGAAAATGCGGTGCCCTTGACACTGGCACGTTATCAAACCTCTGCTGAACAGATTTCAAGAAGTTTCTACAAGAATCTGTATGCGGTTGTGAAGCCCGCTTTGCAGGTTCAATTCCACTGTCTTTATGCGGTTGTGAAGCCCGCTTCGCTGAGTCGGCTCTCGGTCGTTTTCGAGCCTTACTGGTGGTGAAGTCCAGTCCGCTCTCAAATCGTTTTCGAGCCTTACTGGTGGTGAAGTCCAGTCCGCTCTCAAATCGTTTTCGAGCTTTACTGGTGTGTGAAAGCTGCTATCACTGTCGAGTCCTCGCCGGGCACTGTAGCATTGTTGTTCGAGCGGTTTGCTAACGGGATTGATTTCGGCGGACGACATGGGGATACCTACTTCTGATCGTACCTCCCACTGTTGCAGGGACTTCAAAGTTGAATCATTGTCACACAGCCTGCTCGTTGCCATAGCCGTTGTCTGAACTTTAGAATTATCAAGGGGCTTACCATAGCCGTTGTCTGAACTTTAACATTATCAAGGGGCTTGCCATAGCCGTTGTCTGACTTTAGCGTTTCCAAGGGGCTTACCATAGCCTGAGTTTGCTAATTTCAAATATCACTGGGCCTCGGCTGATCCTGATATTTTTTTGGGCCTCGTTATTACTAAGACCCCACCAAATCGTCGAAGATGTACCCCACCCGGGGTGAACGCAAAGACTAATATCAGATGTGACCCGACCAGGGGTTGAAGATTATCCAGGCATCCCATGAGAAGTGACCTGAGGGGAAGAGATAGGCTACCTAAACTCCACTACCTAAATTCCGCGACTGATGGTCAGCTGATGCAGGCACCTGGTGTTCGAACTTAATTTGACGGCGAGGGTAAATTTCTGTATTTAGTTTTACAAAACAAGTGAATTGTGCTCTTTAAAAATTAAGAAATTGCAAATGTGTGATACTTAGACCCAGAAAATAACTGCGCATTGCTATATAATAAGTGAGTGCATTATTTAAATTTAGAAGTAAATTTGTGTGATACTTAGACCCAGAAAATAACTGCGCATTGCTATAATAAGTGAGTGCATTACTTAAATTGAGAAGTTAAAATTGTGTCTATAATAAGTAAGTGTATTCTTTAAATTTAGAGGTTGAAATTGTGTGTTTCTTTGCTTGCCTTACTTCAGTATTATTTCAGCATGGCGGAACAGGACACCTTAGCACAGGTTTAGCTCTGTTTAGGAATATTTTAGCAGAGCAGATTCATCACGACACAAGTGAGAATTATTTCGGCTGAGATAGCATAAAGGATAAAAATGGATAAAGAGTTAGGACGCGTGACTGCATGGTTGCAAGAATTGAAAGTAGCGGTCGATGAGGTAAATAATTTCGTAGAAAGGTTAAGAAGAAGAACAAATGGACTAGAGACCTATAGATTTAATGTACAAGGCAACAGAGTAGGAGGGAATAACAGAAGACAGCCAGTGCTTAATGAAGACAGAAGACGATATGATTCTATGTATGCGGCTGGTTATGACGAACCAAGTCCAAATGCTTATAGGGTAAGAGACGGTAAGAAGAACAGACATAATAGTGAAAGGTCAGACTGGTATAGTAGTGGGCGTGACAGAAATCTTGCAAAGAAATCGTGGAACTGGCCCTCTCATAGTGAAACCGCCAGAAAAAGACGTAACGACTGGTTTGAAAAGAGACAGAGACAGTATTTGAAGTCAGGGTCAAAGAACAAAGTAGAAAACGTAAGTGAAAATTCAACTATTCCCAAGGTGATTGCAAATATGACTGTTAAACAGGAAAAGAAGACGACGGTGTTAGTAAGGAAAATAAACCGAGAGACACAGACGCAGACAAATAATACAGTAGAAAGTAGTACGCAGACTCAGGTACAACCAGTCAGCAAGATAACAAAGGGAACTCAAACTGACTTCATAGAGAATCAGTCAAAACCAACTCAATTGACTAAGAGAGACAAGGTTGAAGTTAGGAAAGAGGGACAGACGAGGACCAAGAACGAAAGAAAGATAAAGAGGAGAAGTATTGAAGAAAGAAATAGTATGGTTGTAAGTAGAGGTAGTGCCATGTCAAGTTCTTCAGCTATAGACAGGAAACTAATTCCCAAATGGTGTAGGAATATTAGCTGCCAGAGTTCAAGTTACGGAGAAGATATTCCTACAGCCGAATATTATAGTGATGCTGAAACGGATATTATTACTGAGGATTCGGAGAATGAGAGTGCTGCACTACGAGCAAATCCTGAATCGAGGCGTGATGTTCCCTCATACGGAGTAGTTGCTGGTGGACAGACGGACAGAGTTTTGGTTAGTGACTATGTAGAACTAGATACTGGACTATATGACAATAAAGTAGGGAAGGCTAAGGGACGAAGACCGAGAAAGAGAAAGAAAGTCAGACGTTTTAAAGATAACTATGGAAATAGGGCCGACGTGTTTGCAGTAAACTATAATGAGTCTGATGAAGGAACTATTATTAGTGTGTCATCTGAAGACGAGATGGGGAAGTACAAACGTTACATAAGGTTGACAGGAAACAGTGAGCAGACCGACGACAGAAATAAAGGAAGGAACTCATTTAAGAAAAAGAATAGTGGTAGACAGTTAGCGGGAATTTATTCAACGACAGAAAGTGACTTAAGGAAAATAGAAGACCTTATGACCTTAAGACCTGAGTACTTTAACAGGTTGACAACAGATAGTGAGGATGACATTATAAGTGAAAGACAGGTTAGGGTATTGAAAGACAGTGGAGTGTTTAATTTGGACACACTATATAACGCTTAACATTCCTTGGGTGAAGAAGAAAAAAATGAAATAGTTTTGGGCTTATGGGAAGAACTCCGGTTTGAGAGTATAGGTATATGAACTGTCCAAAATAGACAGATGAATTTTTGGGGTAGCATGGTACAGGGTAGGTGATAGTGATGTTGAGGTTAAGGAAGTACGGCAAATGATATTCCACGTGGATTACGTAATACAGGATATCTACTATTTGGTCACGATGTAGAGAGAGTATATTAAGTAAAATAGGGTAGATTCAGGACAGAATTAGTAGAGGGTGAGAGATAAATGGTTTGACTCAGAGCTATGACGTGATGTCTGAGATAGTTTTGCTTGTTGGTTTGAGAAGAAAGAATAGTATTGTATGACAGCTGAACCGAGAATGTCTGATGAGGAGAAATAGATTGAGGAGGAATTAAGTATCCTGTGTGTAAAATAGCCAGTTGAACGTGAGAATAAAAGTAATAGACTGTAGATGTTGATACTTGAAGAATACGAGTTACGTCGTACTTGTGGAGAAAGAAGAGTTATTGTGTGGAGAAATATAGAAAGCGGAATGAAGTTTGTTTTGAAAAGATAATAGATAGTGCTGTGAAAGCGATATAACTTGCGAGAGGCAGTGTCTGACCTTTGTATGGGAGTGAATGATTGAGTATAGGGGTAGAGATATAAGAAAGCAGTAAATTGAGAAAGTCCTCTGGATTAATTCGTCTGGTTATGCGTTGTTCATACGTGAATATAACTGTAGTCAGACAGGTGTTCGGCGTGATGAAGGAAGTAGGAGAGAGGTGTGATGAAGTCGCCTAAGTGAAATACGTAGATAGAATGTAAGAGTGGCGTTAAAATGTCTTGTGTCAATGTGTGTAGAGGAGATCAATACGTGTAGATATGTGGTGAATGATTGCTGGAATGTTGAGGTGGCATCTAAAGTATTTTGTTGTAATAATAGTATGGAGACGTTAGGTTGTCGCGATGCGAGAGTAGGCGTGAGATGAGAGCGAGGTTGTGTGTCATTGTCCGTGTGAATATGAGAAGAGCGGTTGATAAGTGACGTTGATAAATCGTGGTGGAACATAGTACATGCGAAAATCGAGAGATAGAAAGAAAATTGTAATGTCTTTTCGTAGAATATCTGAACTTGGAAGGAAATTATGGAAGTTATATGCTGAATTAACATTATGAATGTTTAGTATTCTTGACAGGAAAATGGCGAAGCAAGAGTGCCTAAGACTGAGAAACGAGGAAAGAGAGGTCTGCTGTTGGTTATAAGTGGCGTAGGTTGCAGTTCTGAAAGAGTTCCGAGAAATAACAAGAAGAATGAAAGATGCAGAGGTAAACATGGTTAGTTAAATGAGTGTTGGAGAACGTGTTCCGAGGAGGTGACCGGTTTGATTGTCGTCACGATGTAAGAGTGCTAAGAGAGACTTGAGGATAGCTATAGTAGTGTTGGTGAGACGTGAAAGTATTGAAGCAGGAGGACGAAATATTAATTGCGTCGGGTAGACGAGAAAGTGGAAGTGGAATTGGTGGTTTTGGTGAGAGGTCTATAATAAATAGACAAGTTCTTTTGATGGGAGTAGCATGGTGAAGATACTGTAGTTTACAGTGATTGAATTCCAAATAATTCAAGTGTAAGGAGTTAGTTTTGTAAAATATTGTGAGGGGAGATAATCAATGGTTGACTTCCAGAAAATGGAACGGTCAGTTGTGGAGTGGTGATTGTGGTTGAGGAGAACAAATATTGTTCTAAATTAAAGAAGTTAGTCTGTGGTTAACAGATATACATACGTAGCAGTGAGGTGTTTAGTTTTCTCGGTTATGGGAGGCCAAGGTTGATGGGCCACTATAAGTAGTAATTTGAAGGGAGTTGTATTTTTGTGAAAACCTTCTCTGTAGAGAGAAGACAATTGTTTTATCTTGTTTTATGGTGAGTTTTAATGCCTCATATATAATATGTTTTTTGTTGTTGCTTGATTTGCTCCTGTAAAATGATGCTTATTATTTTAGAATAGGATTATTGTGTTTGTAGACTTTTGTGTGTAAACTACTGGTCCGTAAAAGAGACCAGTAGTATTAGGTAATAATAGAATAGGATGTATGTTGTATCATCATCACCATCATCATCACCATCATCATCATACCTTTAGTTGAGTTGAGGGGAAACATAAATGATTGTTACAAAAATTTGGGGGGGTTTGATGTCCAGTTGTGATTTTATTTCGCTGTTTTGTATGTTAAATAGTAGTTAGTTAAGTTATGTTTAAGTTACAGGGTTTTGTCTAGAATAAAGAAAATACATGGGCTTTATTTTGGTCCTTCGTTTAGAAAATAGTAATAAACTACTGGGGACTAGAAGAGAGACATTTATTTGGGATCCTTCGTTTAGAAAATAGTAATAAACTACTGGGGACTAGAAGAGAGACATTTATTTGGGATCCTTCGTTCAGAAAAGAGTTAATAAAACTACTGAGAGCTAATAAAGAGACACATTCTCTTTGTGTAGAATAAGTTCATGGGTATTTTGTTGCTGTGATAATCAGCGTAGAGAGGTTAATATGGTTATGAAGTGTTGGAAACAGGGGACGAGCTTACTATACAAGTAAAGTGGTTATGGGAAAGTTTAGAGATACAATAAAGTCAGCATTGATTTAGAAGCCATATGGGGGAAGAAAAGATTAATATAGCAGTGGGGTTAATGAGGAGAAAGTTTTAAACATGGGTTACAAGAGGTCAGAAGAGTCATGATATACACAAGTGTCGTGAAATACTGAGAGTTAATGATTCCCAGATGGACGACTGCATACATCGACTGCCCACGTAGGAGAAGGGTTAAAAAAACCAGGCAGGTGAACGGTTAATTCCCGAGTTAATGAAACAGAAGGATAACCACAAAGGATTGACCAGCGCATGTGTATGTAGGTCAAGTCGGGTGAGTCGACTACAACACAGGTAACTGTCGAGTGGAAAATTTGGTTTGCGACAAAGACAGACAACATCATGGACCAGCTTATTGCGTTCTGGAGGTAGGAATATACGGAAAAGTTCGAGATCAGAAATTTTCCACTGACAAGGGATAAAGAAGTCTGAATTTGCTTTGTCCAGCAATGTCAAGGACGATGGGACAAAGATGTTCTAGAGAGAGTGGCCACTTCTTTGTGTCAGTTGAGTGTGTGTTCCCCAACTGGACGGAAAGATAGAATTATGTGTCCTGTAATGAAAAGAAATATCCTCCCTTATAATGGGATAAAGTGCTTGGCTGCGGATTAATTTCAATTCGTGGATCTACATTAATTCTATAAAGGAACATAGATGCCTAAATAAGGTTTCCATACCAGTGCTGGACTTATCAACTAAGAGATTACACAGATGGCTGTGGTCAAGATCACCCAGTGTTGATAACCCACGAGAAAGCACTTTAAAGTCATAACGCACGACACTTGTGCATAAGAAAGGAAGGAAAAGAAGTGTCATCTTAATAAGTCAGGAGGACAGAGAATGGAAAATAGAGATCATACAACCTAAAGGAAAAAGACCCAAATTACTCAGTATCAAAGAGTTGCAAAGTGCGTACCAAGTGCATATATCAATTACAAAATATCAAGTGTAGAACGTTTTACAGAACACTAATAGAACATTCTAGAAAGTCGATGTGTTTTCCAGAATGGATTAAAGAACGCTATAAGAAAGCAACGAACATTCATTTTAAGCGGACAGCAAATAGTGAGCAGGTTAAGTACATTTGATACAGTGGTGAACATTTTCATTACAAAGAACGGATTTATCTACCGACTCAAGCAGACGGAGCTGTCAGGGTGAGACCGTTCTGTATCTATGTCATGTCCTGTACTCTAGCTGAGAGAAGAGACGAGAGAAACCACGGAGACTATCTATCAACATCTTATCTGGCAGCCACACTAGAAGAACATACAAACTACATAGACAATATCCATACATACACCAGACATAGTTTTTTATAATAAATCTTTTATCTTATCGTTGAAAGGAACTGTTGTCGGAGTATGTGTTGAGGGAATAATCGAGAGAGTAAAAGAAATAGATATATGGAAGGGAAGACAGAAGAGAAGAGTGTAGACGAAAAGACAGAAGAGAAGAGTGTAGACGAAAAGTCAGTCAATAATCCCAACAGATAATCAGTTTAAAGATGTGCATGTTGATCCCAATCTCTTCTCGGGGAAACAACATCACATAATTGGTGGAGCGAGCGGGATACGTACATACATTATACCCATATGACCTGCATATTGGCACAGGCATAGCGGAGTACATGCATGTTGGGACATACTGATTGGAATAAAAAGAAGTATATATTGATGACTTTTAATGGAAGGACGTCCATTGGATATATGGTGCCATTACATGGATAGTAGAAACATTTCATTAAGGCTGGTGACTTTACAGTGAGAAAGTTCCAGACAGAGTGAATGTGGATAGGTGGTAAGACACATTACATACCTAGTCACACAGTCACACGTCTACATAAGTCTTTATCCTATATCGCCTTTTGTGGATGAGAGAGTGGTTGTGATGTACTGTGTGGTGTTGTAGATTTATTATATTAAATAGACATAGATTAAGGATATAGGTTCTAGGTAGATTATCTGTTTATAGTAGTATTCTTTTCTGCCTTGGGGTGTCTTTACTCAACGTGCTGACTTATCTGCTGTAACTATGGCAACTCCTAAAGTAACTACAGCCGAACTGAAGGCCAACGGGGAGGAAATTGGGTTAGCTGGTTCAGAGCTAACTGATTACATACAAGAACGAGAGAGAGAGATTCGTCAAGCGGAAAGAGAAGACCGTAAGACTGAGTTGGAATTGAAACGAATGGAACTGGAAGAGGACAACAAGAGGTTGCAAGCAGAGGAAGCCAACAAGATCAGAGAACATGAATATCGCATGAAAGAGCTAGAACTCAAGACACAAACTAAGGGAGAAATAGATGGAGCGGAAGGAAATTCTTCTTCACCGGGTGCAACCCATATGAGTGGACATGGTTACCATGCCATGAAGTTTCCCTTAGCTGTCTACGATCAGTCTAAAGAAAGATTTGATCAATACGCATCTCGTTTCGAAGCAATGTCAATCGCTATGGGGCTGGATCGGACCAGATGGGCTCTTAAACTATCACAGGGATTAGTCGGTTCGGGATTTGAAGTGTACACACGCTTACCACCAGGACAGGAAAATAATTACCAGGAATTAAAAGCCGCTTTGATGAAACATTTTGACATCACAGCACAAACGTATAGGAAGAAGTTTAGATCGGCTAGACGAGAGCCGGGAGAACTATTCGCCGCATACAGTCTAAGGCTGAAATCCTATCTCCAGAAATGGATGGACTTGGCAGAATTCAAGAGGGATTATGAGAGTCTCGAAGAGATGATGGTGGTCGACCAGATGCGAAAGCAAATGTCGAAACCTCTCAGAACCTTCTTGGGAGAACAAGGGGCGGAACGGATTGATGTTGTGAATAAGCTGGCGGAACGATTCGTGGAAGTACATGGTGAAACTGAGGAACTAAGTACACAAACCAAAGGTCAGGAGAAACCAGAGAAAAAGAAACCTAAAAACTGGGAAGGAGAAAAAGGGGAACCTTATATAAAGCACACAGAGGAGAGTTCCGAGAAGGTGAAGGAAGGAACCAAGAACACCTCGAATTCTCAAGCGAAACGACAGTGGTCTGAAAAGTGGTGTTCGTTTTGTAGGGCGGCCTCCCACAACACAAAAGACTGCAGATCGAAACCTAAAAGTTCTTACTTCGCAGCATGCAAAGTGATTCCTACATCGGTGATCACAGACAAGGCTGAGGTCGGCGAAGGAGAAAGGAACAAAAAGGACACACGGAAACCTAGGAAAGGAACAGGATGCACACAATGCCAGTCGATAACACATAATACTGTGGACTGCAGATGCAAGGCAAAACACGCCAATTGCATAACCAACCTCGAGGAATCAAAAGAGGAAGGGAAGGAAAAGGTCAAGGAGATGAAAGACACTCAGGACCAAGAGAGACCACCTGTGGTGGAACTGATTGAGGTGAATGGACAACCAGTCCAATGTTTATACGATACAGGATTGGATGGGGAAGCGGTGGTGGACGCCAGCTTAGTAAGCCCAGACCAACTTACAGGGGAGACCATAGAAATACAGCCGGCAATGAGGAGTGCTGTTACCATGACGCTGCCAATCGCCAAGGTGGAGATTAAATCCAGGTACGTCACGGGCATTATTCCAGCTGCTGTATTATCTGACTCCTTATTTCCAATGATCATTGGCACGAAATATGTCTTTTTGGGGATGCCCAAACAGCAAACCCACAAGGGAACAGTAGTCAGTGGATCTCAAGGGAAGGAAAAAGAGGCAGAGACTCTATGCGACAACTCAGGGATAAGAGAATTGCATACTGCCCAGAGGAAGGATACTACGTTGCATCCTTGCTACAGGAAGCTGCAAAGAAGTGCTGAGCCACCAGAACGGGGACAGTACTTTCTGAAGAATCAACTACTCTATCGGAGAGCTGGGAGGGGAGATAACTTGCACGAGCAGTGGGTGGTTCCAGAGACCCACCGTCCTCACATTCTTCAGAGTGGACACATCATAGGCGAGAATCGACATATGGGTGTCAGAGAGACCTTGCAGCAAATTTCCGGCCATTATTGCTGGCCAGGAATGACCGGAGATGTACGCCGGTGGGTGAAGTCTTGTTCGGAGTGCCAGAGAGCACCACCCAACAAGCGAATCAAGAGGAAACTAGCTCTTAAAGTGGAAGACAAAGTGGAAGTGTGGAGTCCAGCAGAGACCAATATACTCCAAGTAGGATGGAAAGGACCTTATCCTGTGGAAAAGGTGGTGTCCAAGAACATCTACAAAATACGGATCGGGGAAGAGAAGAAAAATCTCCCTAGACATCTCATTAGGAAATATGAGGAGAGATCCGGGAGCAAAGCTTCGCACTTTATGGTGATGGCAGCCATTGGGACAAAGGTTACCAGTCCAGACGAAGACCAGAGATCGCCAGTACAACATAGGAGGGCCTATGGGACAGTACGTGATAGGTCAGATTTACCCAACGACAGGAGGAGGGAAATCACAAGTCAGGGAAAGGACAAGAGTGAAAGTTTCACCGGTAACCAAGTTCAGAAGGGGTGGGTAACGTCGGGAAAAGCGAGAATTACCCAGGACTCAAACCGAAGATTGGCTGACCAGATACAATATCGCCCAAGATGGTCCTGGAAGCAAAAGCCCAGGAGGTTTGGGAAAGACGACTCGGTCCGACGAGGACGAGGCGGAACATCCCCAGAGGAAAAACCGGGGGAAACCAAGAGGACATGGAAGCAGTGTTACAATCAGGATGGGACAATCCGTCTGTATTGTGAGCCGTCGCTGACGCAAGTCGAAAGGAGGTCGACTGAACGTACAGGAGCGAGGAGCCAACACTAGTTTCAGTCGTTAGTAGTATGGTAGGGTGTCAATTAGAGCGCCTACTGGATAATGAAGTGAGCAATGTGAGGATCCAATCATATCATCAACACGTGATGTTAATAGCTACTTAGCAGAAGCTCAACGCACGGTGGATGTGATGGACGTTGTTGCTGCATCGGGACTTCACTGTGGAATACATCCTTGGAAAGGAGAATGTAGGAGCAGATTTCTTATCCAGACATCCAGCTCCGGAGGAAGTAGATTAGGGTTGTGGATCATGGGAATCAAACCTACAGTGAGAAAGATTCGACGCGGTCTAATCTCTTAAGAGGGGGCCTATGTCGTGAAATACTGAGAGTTAATGATTCCCAGATGGACGACTGCATACATCGACTGCCCACGTAGGAGAAGGGTTAAAAAAACCAGGCAGGTGAACGGTTAATTCCCGAGTTAATGAAACAGAAGGATAACCACAAAGGATTGACCAGCGCATGTGTATGTAGGTCAAGTCGGGTGAGTCGACTACAACACAGGTAACTGTCGAGTGGAAAATTTGGTTTGCGACAAAGACAGACAACATCATGGACCAGCTTATTGCGTTCTGGAGGTAGGAATATACGGAAAAGTTCGAGATCAGAAATTTTCCACTGACAAGGGATAAAGAAGTCTGAATTTGCTTTGTCCAGCAATGTCAAGGACGATGGGACAAAGATGTTCTAGAGAGAGTGGCCACTTCTTTGTGTCAGTTGAGTGTGTATTCCCCAACTGGACGGAAAGATAGAATTATGTGTCCTGTAATGAAAAGAAATATCCTCCCTTATAATGGGATAAAGTGCTTGGCTGCGGATTAATTTCAATTCGTGGATCTACATTAATTCTATAAAGGAACATAGATGCCTAAATAAGGTTTCCATACCAGTGCTGGACTTATCAACTAAGAGATTACACAGATGGCTGTGGTCAAGATCACCCAGTGTTGATAACCCACGAGAAAGCACTTTAAAGTCATAACGCACGACACTTGTGCATAAGAAAGGAAGGAAAAGAAGTGTCATCTTAATAAGTCAGGAGGACAGAGAATGGAAAATAGAGATCATACAACCTAAAGGAAAAAGACCCAAATTACTCAGTATCAAAGAGTTGCAAAGTGCGTACCAAGTGCATATATCAATTACAAAATATCAAGTGTAGAACGTTTTACAGAACACTAATAGAACATTCTAGAAAGTCGATGTGTTTTCCAGAATGGATTAAAGAACGCTATAAGAAAGCAACGAACATTCATTTTAAGCGGACAGCAAATAGTGAGCAGGTTAAGTACATTTGATACAGTGGTGAACATTTTCATTACAAAGAACGGATTTATCTACCGACTCAAGCAGACGGAGCTGTCAGGGTGAGACCGTTCTGTATCTATGTCATGTCCTGTACTCTAGCTGAGAGAAGAGACGAGAGAAACCACGGAGACTATCTATCAACTTCTTATCTGGCAGCCACACTAGAAGAACATACAAACTACATAGACAATATCCATACATACACCAGACATAGTTTTTTATAATAAATCTTTTATCTTATCGTTGAAAGGAACTGTTGTCGGAGTATGTGTTGAGGGAATAATCGAGAGAGTAAAAGAAATAGATATATGGAAGGGAAGACAGAAGAGAAGAGTGTAGACGAAAAGACAGAAGAGAAGAGTGTAGACGAAAAGTCAGTCAATAATCCCAACAGATAATCAGTTTAAAGATGTGCATGTTGATCCCAATCTCTTCTCGGGGAAACAACATCACAACAAGAATGCTGAGTTATAGAAGAATAAGAAAATTACCCCAGAGAGTAAACATGAATTGGATCCATGTTTAACTAGACACTGTGGATAACAGTACAATAATAAAGGGGTGTAAGTGTGTTGATGAGAAATGAACATAGGGGAGACATAGTGACTTGGGGTGTTTGTAGGTCCGTAAGAAAGGGACTGAGATAAAGTTGATTGCAAGCAGTCACAGATATGAGTGGTTATTTTTGCTGCTGTGGGTTACGGCACGAATTATGAATTGAGAGGTAGAAGATGTTAGAGAGGCATTGGCTTACATGGCCTGGGCAGGATGTAAATGTTTATCCCTTTGGGTGTATTAAGCTTCAGAGATAGAATAATAAGTGGGTTGGGTATATAATGGTCAGATTACGATGTTGGGGTTAACATTCCGAAGTTACTGGTGTCTGTAATAAATAGACATTTAAGGGGAGATTTCGAAGTTACTGTAGATAACGGCAGGAAGAGAGATTTGAGTAGTTGTGCCCATAATAAATGGACAGTAAGGGGGCAAGAGAGGTATATTATGTGAAGTGATCTGTATTTTTAATTGTGTCCTCGGGACGTGTTTTGTGGTTGACATTACAATGAGAGGTTGAAGTAAGGTTCAGAGACATAAAAGTAGTAGTGTCTGTAATATATATTGGATGTGAATAATGTTTTTGATGCTGTAGATAGCAGCATAAACGTTTACCATAATGAGTGGTAAAGGGGGTGTGTGATTTAGGTGAGTGTGGTTTTAGACTTTATTACATAAAGTCTCAAATGACATAGGAGGGTAAAGGAGTATGGTTTGGTAAAGGGGGTGTGTGATTTTTTAGCTGAGTGTGGTCTTTGTGTGGAAGAGTTCTACTGCTTCTTTTAAATACCGGTGGCCACCGATTCTTTGTCTTCCTATCGTGTGAAAGTAATTTCAGGTTAGTTGAAAGTGGGGGATTAGTAGCGTTGGTGATAAAAATAAGGAGTTGGTGTTAGAGTTTGAAATTTACTTATGAAGAGGAGTATTTAAGAAGACGTGTTATGATGTTATGATGTATTGTATATAGTTGAATTTGAAATGTTATTAAAGATATGTAAATATGTTACGTTTGGTTAAAGGGCCAAGAACGAAGAAGAAGTGAGTTGACTATATAGCTGGGGAAAGAGTTAAAGAAATAGAATGTTTAATTAAATTGGAGTTGGTTTGGGGAGGATTAGAAGAACTATGGAAGATTAGAGGAAAAAGAGGGAATAGAGTAAGGGGATTAGGAGTAAAGATTTTTCCTTTATAAGGAAAATTCTTTAATAAACATGGGGAGGTGTAACAGTAATGGAGTACTGGGGTATTATTAGGATCTAGTGGGAAACAGATACAGCACGATTGAGCATTGAGACTGAAAGTGGGGGGAGATGCTCAATCGTGACGTATTGGGTTGGCAAGGGCAGTTAACATCAAGCCTTTGACTAGAGACGAAGCTAACTTGTCATCATGAAGAAATAAACAGTATTTGCATAAAACCAACACGTCTTGTGAGTTCCTGCTCTGTTACAGTTGTTGTGATGATGATGTGGTGATAATGATGTGGTGATGATGCTGATGATGATGGTAGTGGTGATGATGATGACGGTTGAATTTAATGTTTCGTTAAACGGATAAACTGGGTACAATCTTCAACTGCTCCAACATCATAATGGAAGAAATACAAACTAGAATCAACTCTGGAAATAAGATATACTATGCACTACAACATCTACTAAAATCAAAGGCGCTATCTCGTAACACCAAAATCACAATATACAAAACACTGATCAGACCAGTTGTGCTGTATGGCTCTGAAACCTGGAGTACAACGAAAGGAGACGAAGCCTTGTTACAAACCTTTGAGAACAAAATTTTAAGACGCATCTTTGGACCCATTAGGGATACACAAAGTGGAGAGTGGAAAAGAAGAAGTAACAAAGACATTTATGATCTGTTTAAGTCCCCGCTAATCACTGGTATCATGAAGGCTAATAGACTACAATGGCTGGGGCATATAGAAAGAATGGAAGATAATAGGGAAACAAAACTCGCTTACACTCAGGAAATAAATGACCGTAGACCCCGAGGTAGACCAAGAAGGCGGTGGAGAGATAATACATGTACAGACCTACAAGCACGTGGAATCAACGACTGGAAAGAGAAGGTCCACCAGAGAGACGAATGGAGACGGATTGTATTTGCAGCAAAGAACCTCAATGGCTCGGAACGCTGAAGAAGAAGAAGAAGAGAAGAAGTTAAACGGATAACATACATTGTTGTGGTAAGACACGACAGTGTGAAAGATATCTACTCTGCCTACATCTGTATGCCTGGTCTTACTTTTATGTAGGCTTATTCGGTATTTAGTGTTATATCTTTCAGCTGAGATTCGAATCCGCACATAAGTAATAATAAGTCAAAGCAGCCTTGACCAAAAAGAGAGCCGTGTTAGGTTAATGTCTAGCACATTAGCCTGCCACCATGCGGTTATATGTTCGAATCTCTCTCGAGATGGTGATTGTTTTAATTCATCTGAGCTCCCAGTTCAACCCAGCGTAAATTCAGTTAGTTAGTTTACAGGGAGTCGCAGTCAACCTTCATCATTTTTCTTTGGCTGTTTGCATTTGTTTGCCATTCATATCATCGACAATTAGCAGACACGGCAGGAGGTATGTGGAAACCCCAGAGATGTGGTTTTATAGAAGAGTCATGAGAACAACATGGATGGATAGAAAGAGCAATGAAGATGTATTTAAAAAAAATTAACTCACAAACTTAATTGTTGACTCGCATCAGAAGATAGTACACATTCTTTAGGCATGTTACGAGAAGGCAAAGCTGGAGTTCGTCGTCGCAACGGAAAAGTTGTAGGGGAAGAGAAGCAGGGGGAGATGACCCTGGACAGTTTGACATCATGGCATGGAGGAACATCGGTATCAGAAATGATTGGCAGTACTCGAGGCAGAGAGAACTGTCTACAAACATGATCACCAACGCCATATGGTATGGACTATAAGAAGAATAAGCTTGTCATTGCTTTGTGAACGGCCGATACGGATACCATTCTGAAAATCAACACAAAGCCGTCTGCTTCCAAATCGCATGCGGCTGACTTCGAACCCCATACGTCAGGATTATGAAATTGCATTTACTACCTCTAAACCACAGGCGCCGGCTAAACTGAGTACCAGGAAATACCATGGAAGGTAAAGATAACCAGCGGAGTACTGATCACAGCACCCACTGAGTGTCCAGTGGGTCATAAAAATATGGGACAAGCACCATACACCCAATATGCCTCTTTGTGTGGAAAAGGAACCTTGGCTATTTTACACAACTCCATACTGTCGGATGTATTTAAGGGTTAGACTATAGAGGGTTACCACTGAAGTGGCTTTGTTAGCTAACAGAATGACACAGTGTAGGACAGTGTAGACTTCAACTTTCAGTTTGTCTATTGCTTTCGCTAATTTGTTTTCGTTTATTGCTATATTGTGTTTTGTTATATCTATGTATTTTATTTATTTATTTTTTTTTTTGCATTTGCTGGCTGTGAACTTAAGCATAGACCATACTCACTATTTATAGCAGTGATGGACTGAATTTTGCGTGTGGGTTAGCTTTCCTTATTAACAGTGTCCCACGACATCAGGCGAACCCATACCGACATCAGAGGATATTTTCTATTTAAATTGTGTGTGTTTCTCTGAGAGTACGTCTTCTCATACGGCGTCAATAGGTTTCGATGTGATTTCCTTCAAGCATTGTGATCGATCTATGTTATTTGCTAGAGCACCTGCGAAACAGGATTTCAGACTCAAGAGAACGCTGTTAAGGAGTACGAACCTGGTTGCCATCGGACAACAGATTTTATGCCGAGCATAGACGATCAAGTATGGAAACCATTGACCGTCGAAGACATAGACAGAAAACGAAGAAGGCGGCGACGATGAAGAAGAACAAGACCAAGATCACGAAGATGAATAGGAAAAAAACAACAACAGCAACAAGAGCGAGCAGAACAATAACATAAATAATGTGAGTACGAACAGGAATAAAAAGAGCAAAATGAACAAGAATATACTCAAGCGATCTCTTTAACACAGAGAATGTATGAGTTCATGATCGTGTGTCCAACATTTTGGGCAATTTGTTTCTAAAATGTTTTATAATCAGCATTTACGGACATACATACACCCTTCTGCTTTATCTCCAGCATAACATGAGAACTCTGGAATTGTCAATCAATGTCTGGTAATTCATATATCCGTTAATTATGATATAAAACACCTATTATACTTGTCTGTGTCCCTATGAATTCCGAACTGTACGGTAGCGTATATTCATCCTACATCTATCTGTCCACATAGTATGAAACTCACGATGTTTAATCTACAGGTGTCGTTGCTTATAGAAATCAACGTTGGAAGCCTCTGGGTGAAGATTCCTTGCATAGGTCAGATAGGATCATGTAATTATGAAGATATCTGCGAGTTATTGGCTCAAATCACCGAATGTCCGACCCCACTTGTCAATGCTGGCATTCCGTGCAACTGTCCTTTTCCACAGGTAATGTGACATCCATCCATCCATCCATCCATCCATCCATCCATCCATCCATCCATCCATCCAGACAGACAGACAGACAGACAGACAGACAGACAGACACACAGACAGACAGACAGACAGACATATACAGGCACACAAACAAACACAACTAAACAGACAGATAGATAGATAGACAGACGGACAGCCAGTCATCCATCCGTCCATCGACCCACACCCACGCAAGCATCTAGTCACCTGCATTCATACATCCTCCCATTTACCCACTCATTAACCCAGCCATCCACCCATACGTGCATACCGTTACCGGCATGTCCATAATTGCATACACACATACATATATACATTAGCAAGAGAGAGCGTGCACGTGGACGCATAAATAGACTAACAGCAGAATGATCAGTCTTTAAATGACCAATTGACATGGTGTAATGGTCGCTGAAGTCTATCCGACCTGAGGCACGAGTAGAAGGTGCATACTGCCTGCTTGTCCAGCCGTCACATTTGCGTATCCATATCGAGGCGGGGACTTTTATAAATCAACATGGGCTCTCAGGTCCACCGGCCTATAATGGATAACCTCAATATGTTCTGTTAAATAAAGACTACAGAAATGATGTTGATCACATGACACACTGAGTGCCGAATGATCTGATCTATACAATGATTTATTTGTTTTTATAGCTTTACGCAAAAATACATGAGCAATTGAATGCTAAGAATGTTGTACAATCAACATCTTGAATCAAGCCGCAAAATTTATATTCCAAATTATAATTAAAATAAGAATAAAAATAAAGGTGAAAATTAGGGAATAGCAGTTTGAATATGTGGATGGGAAATGGACAAATAATGGAATATATACATTCCGAAGTCTAATAGAGAAATGAATTGAAACACAAATGACCTACACTTCTGCTTTATAAATAACATTTGATCAAGTGAAATATTTCTGTGATCTTTTTTTTTTTTTTTTTGCGTTCTTGCGACAACTGTTGGACATTTCTAGTAATACACACACACACACACACACACGCACACACACGCCCACCCGCCCGCACGCACGCACGCACGCACACACACACACACGCACGCACGCCCGCCCGCACGCAAACACACACACACACACACACACACCAATCACAACAAATGTTTATACCATAGAAAAAGACAACACCATATAATGTGATATTACATCAAAGGAAAAAAAAAATGCTTAACCAAGTTAATAAATTCACATATGTGTGCTTCAACAAGTAGAAGATGCATTACAGTGAATAAGAGCAGAACTGGCCAAGCAAAGTATCTCAGAAGATGAGAAGTGTCTAATTTATTAAGTCTCTTTAACTGAATGTCAGAAAGAGAGTGCTGAAATTGTATATCGAACCTGTTCTGCTATATGGCAGTAACTGTGAATGCAAACGAACAATTCAAATCTTGGAGGTAACGGAGATGTGGTTTCTGAGACTAATGTTGCGAATATCTTGGACGACCAGAATAAACCCATGCGTGTCTGGAAGAGGCTAATGAAAGTAGAGCATTATAACCAAATATAAGAAAAAAAAGAAAGAAAGAAAGAATGAAAGAAAGAAAGAAAGAAAGAAAGAAAGAAAGAAAGAAAGAAAGAAAGAAAGAAAGAAAGAAAGAAAGATTATTCTTTGGTGACATAATAAGAAAAGAGGAACTGGAAAACATTTTGATGGCTGGAAAGATCAAAGGTAGAAAGGACGGTGGCATCCCAAGAGAAATAATGCTGAATGATGAAAGGCTGTGACTTTTATGAATATTATCAATAAAATGATCCAGAACAACAAGGACCTAGATCTGCGGTGAGACATAAACGCCTAAGCCGATTAACATGATGAGGCCCATACATCTTGTAAATATTAACGCTGTACATAAGCTGGTATATATTGTGAATCTTGTCTAATGGCACTCTAAAGGCACTGAAATCAGAACATTAATAAGTCAGCTGCATATCCTTTACAGGACGTTGCAGCCAACACCAAAATTTTTTGCTGTTGTAATGTCTTGGCAAGTATATGTTCAGTAGTTTGCCATTGCATTCTGAACGACCGACACCCATACCATTTAGTTTTAAAAAAACGCAAAGCGGTCTGCTGTCAAATCGCGCGCAGCTGTGTTTTGAACGCGGGTATTCGGGATCACGAACCGCGACCGTAACACCTTCGCCACGGAGACAAATTTTTTAAATGTCGCATATCCCTTACAGGACGTTGCAGTCAACACCATCATTTTTCAGCTGCTGTTGATGTACTTGGCAAGAGCTCGGTAGTTTGCCATTGCTTTCTGAGAGAGAGACCGGCTCACATACCCCGTAAGTTACCGACGCAGCGAGAACCGCTACCAATTTTCGTGCACATCACGTCACTCACGAGAGTATACGGGATTACGGAGAAAAACGCTAACCCCTAGGCCGGAGAACATTAGGCCATCTAAAAGACTAAGCAAGCAGCTATTAATTGATGCCATGAACGGAATGTAGTAATCAATTTAACACCATACAACTAATAATCACCGCCGAGTTCCTTAGTCTAGTCGCTGTATTGTTCTCATGAACATTCTAATACCCACTATTGCTCCATCACAGGGTTCCTACAACCTACCACAGACAGAATTTGACGTCACAGTGCCCGTGTTTCCGGCTGGCGACTACCATGCAGTGGCTAACATTACCACCAACGGAAATTTGGTGTCTTGTGTGGAACTCTTTGCTACCTTTGGTTAATTTAACACTTCTATGTATGATCATGTTTTCATCGTGAATTAAGCAAGTGCACCTTCTTGCTCCGTTTGTTAAATGATTTATTTATTAAATACACAAGTTAATACAGCTACCGATTGTTGTTAATTGTGCGTGCTGGATGCTGCGTGAAAGAAAACACATAATGCATGCCTTTTCATACAGCTGGTATTCATGGTGTCATATACAGGGTGTATTTTTAATGACGGTGCAGTGTTTGAAAATATTGCTGATCCAAGTTTTGTATTTACCTATTATGTCGCATGCACTTTACAGAGGATGCATACACACCTTGAACACACAATATTTTCACACATTGCACAGTCATTAAAAATACACCCTATACTTACCAATAAAAAGATGCCAGTTACAGTGAGAAAAAAAATGTTGTAGTGCGTATGGGCCCTATGCTGTTATATGCATATTAAAAATGAAGCGGACAAGCTGAGAAGCATCCAATGACAGTGAAACAGCAATGGACGAACGGAGAAGTAGAACGAGACGTTTCTACACGATCAAAATGAAAGCCGTAAATTGATCAGAGACAACTGACGTACACAGTCACTATTTTGTGGGCATGTTATGAGGGGAAATACATTAGATAACTTAGTGATAGCTGGCAAATGTGAAGGAAAAAGAGCAAGGGAAGACAAAGAGCTAATTACCTGGAGTGCTTGATCACATGGTGTAATCGGGACGATAATACAGATCTGATCCAAGTCTGATGTTTTTGTGAGATTGCGAACCATGGCCGCCCAAGTTAATCGGCATTGAAGAGGGAAACGATGATGCATGTAATGCTCATTACTACTTCCAAAGAGTCACTGATTGGTTGACTGATTAACTACAGTGGCCGCCATTGCTTTCGAGACACACCCATGTGTGCGCTACCTCAGGCAACATATTACGGAGAGTGAGGATGTTGACGGGTTCCGTAGCGACTCTGTATGCAACCGTGACGTCCAAATATGTGATGATGCTTGCTACTGCTACAGGTGACGTCAACTGACAGAGGCAGCGACCTCTGTATCAGTCTTTGTTTGTTAGTGTGTGCATGTGTATTTGTGTATGTGTCTGGGTGTATGTGTATGTAAGTGTGCGCACGCGCCCGTGTGTGTGTGTGTGTGTGTGTGTGTGTGTGTGTGTGTGTGTGTGTGACAGAAAGATTACAGAGTTCCAAATGCAAACCTTATTTTTCAATAGAAGTACTTAAACTTCCGGTTCAACATGGAGGATAGGCGGTTGAGCTGTTAAGGCCTCTGAAGTGGTTATGCTTGTGACTACAGTTTGTTTCCGCATTGTCCTCGTGTTGGACTGGTAGTGCAGTGTTTCGTCGCCCAGCTACCGAGTTAATTGCGTGGAGCGACACTTCGAGCTGTGGATTTCGTGGGGGAATGCTTTTACATCTGTCGATGGTTGTTTGTATCTTGAACTGTGAGGGCTGGTCTGGTTCGCTAGATCAATTCCGCGTCTAGCGTTCGTTTTCTCGGATGGCTGTGTGAGGTGCACCAAAATATGATCTTCCCAGCCAACGCAAGTTAGCGAGGCAGGCGTTTCGAGAATGTAACCGCATCGTGCAGCCAGGGTCGTGGTTTGTGCGGGCAAAGGAGCAAAATTTGTACGACCGTTCGACAAAGTCTCGATAAGCGCCCACTCTCTCTCTCTCGATGAGTAGTGGGCCTGCAGTCAGTAAGCTGGTATAGCTTTTTTTTTTCGGTCAGTCCTGTCGGCGTAGCTTGAAAGCTCGTCGGTAGGCGTCCAGTGGTTTTGCATGTATCACCTTGTACCGGGAGGGCGCGCTTTAGCGATGCTACTCTTGGTTTGCGTGTGCGTGAATAGTCCGTCTGTACGATAGATATCTGGTGATCCTGCCAGTAGTCATATGCTTGTCGCTGGTGAGGGCGCGCTCTAGCGATGCTACTCTTGGCTTGCGTGTGCGTGAACGTCTGTCCTGTCAGTCGCCATATGCATTTGTGCGCTGGTGAGGCTCAACCGTAAATCGGGAGATCTGTTCGCAACTTAGACGAGCAATATCTACTGTGGGCAGCTTCTCGCCTCATATGTGTGTGGTCTGTTCTGGTGGTCATTCCGTCTTCGGCGAAGAAAATTTGGTTGATCCTATCAGTAATCATATGCTCATTGCTTGTCACTACGCTTGTCTTAAAACTGAAAACAAAAAGGAATGACGGAAGGGCCGTTTGCACAAGACTCCAGGCTAGTGAGTCGATACATACAGGAATAACTGGCAGTGACAGCCTAACGTCCACTGCATCTGTGTCCGTCTTCCAGTCGTCTTGCCATGCTCGCCACTGGAACCAGATGGACACAAACGAGAGAGCGGGGACGACGGAGTTGCGTGACCTCTACCTCGCTATATAAATCCAAAGCGCAAGTGATTCGTTCCTCATCAAAAGATGCAGTGAATGAATGGTCCTCGTCATTCATGACGGACGAACATCGTATCTTGAACTGCATGTTCAGAAAAATGGCGGCGTGTCGGTTGCTGAACTAACTGTGTTTTCCTTATGCAGTAATATGTGGCTGCTGGTCTTCTAGTGACTGCCTCTTCCACTGACGATGATCTGTATTTTTCGTGGCGGATTTTTTTGTTGGCATTCTGGCAGCGGCCTTATGCATAGTGTGCACGTATGGCTGTTGGTTTGTAGAGACTCCTGTCCGTTCCAATTTTCACATGAGGCAATTAGGAGCATTTTATGTGATATTCACTGTGACAGGAACTTAGCATTATGGGGATGACCCGTTGCCGAAGTTTGAACTGCGACTAACTAACTAACTAACTAACTAACTAACTAACTAACTAACTAACTAACTAACTAACTAACTAACTAACTAACTAACTAACTAACTAACTAACTAACTAACTAACTAACTAACTAACTAACTAACTAACTAACTAACTAACTAACTAACTAACTAACTAACTAACTAACTAACTAACTAACTAACTAACTAACTAACTAACTAACTAACTAACTAACTAACTAACTAACTAACTAACTAACTAACTAACTAACTAACTAACTAACTAACTAACTAACTAACTAACTAACTAACTAACTAACTAACTAACTAACTAACTAACTAACTAACTAACTAACTAACTAACTAACTAACTAACTAACTAACTAACTAACTAACTAACTAACTAACTAACTAACTAACTAACTAACTAACTAACTAACTAACTAACTAACTAACTAACTAACTAACTAACTAACTAACTAACTAACTAACTAACTAACTAACTAACTAACTAACTAACTAACTAACTAACTAACTAACTAACTAACTAACTAACTAACTAACTAACTAACTAACTAACTAACTAACTAACTAACTAACTAACTAACTAACTAACTAACTAACTAACTAACTAACTAACTAACTAACTAACTAACTAACTAACTAACTAACTAACTAACTAACTAACTAACTAACTAACTAACTAACTAACTAACTAACTAACTAACTAACTAACTAACTAACTAACTAACTAACTAACTAACTAACTAACTAACTAACTAACTAACTAACTAACTAACTAACTAACTAACTAACTAACTAACTAACTAACTAACTAACTAACTAACTAACTAACTAACTAACTAACTAACTAACTAACTAACTAACTAACTAACTAACTAACTAACTAACTAACTAACTAACTAACTAACTAACTAACTAACTAACTAACTAACTAACTAACTAACTAACTAACTAACTAACTAACTAACTAACTAACTAACTAACTAACTAACTAACTAACTAACTAACTAACTAACTAACTAACTAACTAACTAACTAACTAACTAACTAACTAACTAACTAACTAACTAACTAACTAACTAACTAACTAACTAACTAACTAACTAACTAACTAACTAACTAACTAACTAACTAACTAACTAACTAACTAACTAACTAACTAACTAACTAACTAACTAACTAACTAACTAACTAACTAACTAACTAACTAACTAACTAACTAACTAACTAACTAACTAACTAACTAACTAACTAACTAACTAACTAACTAACTAACTAACTAACTAACTAACTAACTAACTAACTAACTAACTAACTAACTAACTAACTAACTAACTAACTAACTAACTAACTAACTAACTAACTAACTAACTAACTAACTAACTAACTAACTAACTAACTAACTAACTAACTAACTAACTAACTAACTAACTAACTAACTAACTAACTAACTAACTAACTAACTAACTAACTAACTAACTAACTAACTAACTAACTAACTAACTAACTAACTAACTAACTAACTAACTAACTAACTAACTAACTAACTAACTAACTAACTAACTAACTAACTAACTAACTAACTAACTAACTAACTAACTAACTAACTAACTAACTAACTAACTAACTAACTAACTAACTAACTAACTAACTAACTAACTAACTAACTAACTAACTAACTAACTAACTAACTAACTAACTAACTAACTAACTAACTAACTAACTAACTAACTAACTAACTAACTAACTAACTAACTAACTAACTAACTAACTAACTAACTAACTAACTAACTAACTAACTAACTAACTAACTAACTAACTAACTAACTAACTAACTAACTAACTAACTAACTAACTAACTAACTAACTAACTAACTAACTAACTAACTAACTAACTAACTAACTAACTAACTAACTAACTAACTAACTAACTAACTAACTAACTAACTAACTAACTAACTAACTAACTAACTAACTAACTAACTAACTAACTAACTAACTAACTAACTAACTAACTAACTAACTAACTAACTAACTAACTAACTAACTAACTAACTAACTAACTAACTAACTAACTAACTAACTAACTAACTAACTAACTAACTAACTAACTAACTAACTAACTAACTAACTAACTAACTAACTAACTAACTAACTAACTAACTAACTAACTAACTAACTAACTAACTAACTAACTAACTAACTAACTAACTAACTAACTAACTAACTAACTAACTAACTAACTAACTAACTAACTAACTAACTAACTAACTAACTAACTAACTA
>OY992879.1:124861810-124869310 GCA_963921405.1 Cepaea hortensis | reverse complement strand
TGTCACCGTTGTTGGTAATCAATGAACCAAGATATTCAAAATTTTCCACTACCGCCAATTTTTCCCCATTAATGTATATTTCTTTCTCCATAGTAGTTTTATCTGTATGCATTATCTTTGTTTTTGCTATGTTAAGATATAAGTTGTGATTTTCACTATTCAATTGGGTTGAAGCTATTACGATTTCTATGCCATTCTGTGTTGTGGATAGTAATACTGTATCATCAGCATATCGAATCTCCGGTATGTCAGACCGCCGATATTTAGGGCATCATATAGCTCCCTGTTTATATCATCTCTTACATTTCTCATTATATTTTCGGCGTACAGGTTAAACAAATAGGGTGACAGCACGCAGCCCTGACGGACTCCTTGCTTGATGTCAAACCAATCTGATGCCTCGCCATCTATTCTAACTGCTGCTTGTTGGTCTAGATAGAGCATTTTTATGAGTTGTACTACATGTGATGGAAAACCCATATTCCTCATGATTTCCCAAAGTTTCTGATGTTGTACACAGTCACATGCTTTTGAATAATCCACAAAACATGAGAATAGGTTTACATTAAATTCTCTGCACTTCTCTATTATTAAACGCATGTTGAATATGTGATCTCTTGTTCCTCTTCCTTGTCTAAATCCAGCTTGAACTACGTTAATCTCTTCTTCCATTTTCTTACAAAGTCTTCCCATTATGACTTTTAGTAGAATTTTACTTGCATGACTGATCAGGGCAGCAGTTCTATAGTTGGTGCATAATTTCAGGTTGCCCTTTTTTGGTATTGGAATGAAGATAGTTCTCTTCCAATCTTTTGGCCATATACCATATTTCCAAATCTTTGTACATAATGCATGATATATGTGTATGCTTTCTTCTCCTCCCGCTTTAATTAGTTCAGCTGGTATCTCATCACATCCAGGTGATTTACCATTCTTCAGGTTCTTTATAGCCCAAGAAATTTCATCTAATGAGGGTTCAGGTTCTGTCTCTGCTGCCATTGGCTCATGTACCTCATTCATATCCTCACTGTCACTCATATCATACATTCCACTACAGTACTCCTGCCATCTTTCTAGAATTTGTCTAGATTCTGTTAAGGTATTTCCCATCTTGTCACAGATAACATTCAATTGAGGTTGAACATTTCTTGTCAATAACTTCATTTCTTTGAACATTTCATAATCTCTTCCAGTCTTATGATATTGCTCTATTCGGGTACAGCAATCTTGTATATATTGATTTTTGTCCTTTCTTGTGTTCTTTCTTATTTCTCGAGTTTAAGATTTATACTTCATCCTGCTGTTATCGGATTCACCTCCTTTCTGTTTCAGTTCCCTTCGTTGTTTTATTAATTCTAATGTGTATGATGTAATCCATGGCTTAAGTTGCTTTTTCTTAGTCGGAATTAAATCTTTGGCTGCAGTTATCAAGATATCTCTAGCTTGTACTGCCAGTTCATCAGGTGTCATTTCTTCTTGTACAGACATCAAGACCCCAAAGCGATTCCTAACTTCTACATTGTATGCATCCGGTATTTTTGTGAGATCAAAACGAAGTGGCCTTGGTCCTCGGATAAACTTTTTGAGTTTTAATTTCAGATCTGCTTCTAATAACTGATGATCTGTATCACAGTCTGCACTACGTAGGGTTTTTGCAGATGTTATGCTTGATCTCCATCTTCTTTGTATTAAAATATAATCTATCTGATTTTTGGTAATACTGTCTGGAGACTTCCATGTGAAGAGACTTCTTGAATGTTGTTTAAAAAGCGTGTTGGCTATCGTTAACTCATTTTCTGTGCAAAATTCAATTAATTTGTCACCTGCATCATTTCTATTTCCTAATCCAAATTTTCCTAACACGTGTCTCTCATTTTCAGCTCTTCCTGCACCTACTTTTGCATTAAAATCTCCCATTATTATTGTTATATCATTATGACCAATCTTATTTAATGTGTCTTGTAGTGTGTTGTAAAAATCTTCAATTTCGTCCTCCTCTGCTGTTGAAGTAGGTGCATATATCTGTATGAGAGTTGTGTTTTTGGGACGGCCTTTAAGTCTAATAGTGAGGATTCTATCACTAACTGGATTATATCCCATTAAAGATTTTGCCGTTGTCTTATCTAAACAAAATGCCACTCTCCTCTGGCCTCCAACATCTCTACCAGAATAAATGAAAATACTTCCATTTTCAGTTGTAAAATGTCCCTTGCAGCTCCAGCGATGTTCACTAATTCCTAAAATTTGAATGTTTAACCTCTCAATCTCATCACACACTACTTTAAACTTTCCCTCATACAGACTTCTCACATTCCACGTTGCTATTCTCACTCTCTTTCTTAGTCTGACACAGGGGATTTCCTTGGTAACACAGTCAGGATTAACTCCGTCATCACGATTACTAGTACTGGTCCCTGTGTCACACTCTTCCCCAGTGTTATCTGATCTGCCTGGCCTGGGGCTCTCGCCACCAGATCTCTTTCTTATTATGTTTTCTTTCATGGTTGCTATGGTTTCTTGGCAAGTTTTGCAGAAAGTAGTTTGCCATTGCTTTCCTTCTGGGCAGTGACTGTACTAGTCTGTGGCCATAGCCATTGTCTCTACTGATGAGATCATCTGCCTATCGCCGCAGAGTGCAAGACCATAACGAACAACAAACTGTCGGCTGCTCTCACACTCCATCCACCACCTGCTTCCATGGCTTCACGTAACCCTGATCGGGGGGCTAAACGGGTACTCCACCTTGCCCAAGGGTGTCCTGTAGACTAACGGAGGAAAGGAGGCGTCTTACATCTCCTTTGATAGGGGATACCCCTACCCCGCTAACCTCTTCATAAACAAGACCAAAACAAAAAAACAAAAAAAACTACAATACGTGTTAGGCATATCCACAAATATAATAAAGAATCAAAACAATGTTTCCCCGTAGTGAATTTGAATAACGAAGACGGAAACAATAGATTGCTCGATTTACTGAATAGCATATTTCGCTGTATCTCGTCAGGTACACAATGCAGAAATCAGACAAGATAAAGTAAAACAACCAAATAAATCCTTCAAGCTAAAATATACACATGTTCGTACAATAATGCACACAACTGACATTACTGTGCGAACATGTGTATATTTCCACCTGAAGGATTTATCTATAGTATGTCCATATTTTTTTGCCTTCATTCACGATCAATTATTTTGAAAACTATCTGTTGCATCGAAATGAAATTTTTCCAGCCGTCTTATATTTACCCCCACACAATATATATGTCTTTGATAGGTCCAAAAACAACTTAAATCATTGAAAGTGGCGACATTCCTTTGATGTTTTGTTGAACAACTAGTGATTTCTCGTTAACAAAGTTATTTTTACGGTAATGGGAGACATGTCAATTCTGATGACACACAAAGGCGTATCCGGATTCGTATGGGAGTGGGTACAATGAAAGAACTAGCTTAAAATCGACAGGGTCGGCTGCATTGCACCGGGTTTTTATCCCATATGACTCAGTTTCTTTCCGCAGCGCGGAAAGCGTCGCACAAAGCACGAACTCCGTAGTTCCAGCGACGACCCTCGGGAGTCTCCGAAAAAATGCACTCGTGAAATGAAAGACGTGGCCCGGAATCGAACATACAACCTTCGGAGCCCGAGTCAGACGGCTTGACCACTTCACCACGAGATTCCCGAGAGGGGTGCAATGTGTAATATTAGTAAAGACAGAGAATTTAGAGGCACGGGGTAAATAATTTGTAAATTAACAGGAAAGTAGAAGGAATATATTTCTTACCTTATTTTTCATTTCCTTCTTGTTTCTTCAGCTGATGCTGATGCTGCAATGTTTAGGGCCTGCAATTCGTCTGAATAATTGGAGGAAAATATCCAAGTAAGTGTGTACGTAGATTAAGGTCTGCGATCTGCTCAGACTTTAATCTGTGTCGGATGATTCCAGTAGGTTTATGATTGCTCTCGGTTGCATAAAATTCAATCCATCCTTTCTCCAATAGTCCTCTTCCTCTTTCAACACATGGTCCTGACGTTTTTTCCAGTAACTTTTATCAATATTTAATAGCGCGGAAAGACAGACAGACAGACAGACAGACAAGACAGACAGACAGACAGACAGACAGACAGACAGACAAGACAGACAGACAGACAGAAAGGTAGGTTGGTAGGTAGGTAGGTAGGCAGAAAGGTAGGTGTGTGGGTGGGTGGATGGCTGGCTAGCTGGCTGGCTGACTGGGTGGGTGGGTGGGTCGGTGGGTCGGTCGGTCGGTCGGTCGGTCGGTCTGTAGGTCGGTCGGTCGGTGGGTGGGTGGGTGGGTGGGTAGGCCGGCAGGCAGGCAGGCAGACAGACAGATTATATAGATAGATAGATAGATAGATAGATAGATAGATACATAGATAGATAGATAGATAGATAGATAGATAGATAGATAGATAGATAGATAGATAGATAGATAGATAGATAGATAGATAGATAGATAGATAGATAGATAGAACAAACTTTATTTTCAAAGGGTTAAGAATTGGGCACGCAAGCCCGTCTAACATTCTGCCCTTCTATCACTCTCTTTCATACATTATTTCATTCACACATCATTCAAGGCTAACAAAGAACAGCAACAATATAAAAGATATGCATTATAAAGGCATGGGCAAAATGCAAACATCAAAACTACACGACACAGTAATATTAGATAATGGTCTGATACTTGTTATTAGCCATGTGGAATATACTGGCCTACAAAAAGGGGATTGGCTGTTATAATAGGGTTTTGTTATTATTATTATTATCTCAATTATTAAGGGGGAAGGTAATCCGTATTGAGATAGTGTTCGAATAATTTGCGATTATATGAATAGGGATTGGTGATGTCTTTGATTTCTTGTGGAAGATTGTTCCACAGCTGAGCTGCAGAGTACGTTAAGGAATAGAGAGAAAAAGCAGCGGCTGCAGCAGGATATAACAATATGAAATGGAAACAAATAGGTATTTTAAACTCCTGCGAGAAAAAACGAACTAAACATCAACAAACGTTGCACATACCTTACAAGGAGATCCACGTGTCGCGAAATACAGGTGAAAAATCCGAAATCAGAAGCACTCAATAAATATAAAAATGAATAATAAAATAAGATAAAATACACACGAACGCATACAATACGACACATTGACGTTTCGATTCTCAGAATATTTGTCAATGACAACACAGCTAACAACGAGATACAGCAAACGAAAGACCACAATACACTAACACACGATCTATAACTTAGCCACGTGAGGCCGGAAAGGTGACTTGGCCAGCTGAATTAAAAATGGGTTGCCAAAAAGGATTGGAGTAGCCAAAAATATGTGAACAGTCTGCTATGAAAATATAGGAAAGTGAGGACAATTAAGTTAGATATGGGGGGGGGGGGGCAGCATAGTAATAGATAGTGTGAACAATTAGGGAAGATGCCACAGTTATACTGTAGCGTCCACAACCGTATTAATTCCGGCTGGGTGGATGCATCCCAGATTGTTGATTAGTTGGCATTCAATTTTAAGTCTGACGCCGCTATTGGAGAAGCAAGGTTTTAGTGCGGTGACACATGCATCGTCGGCTCCATTATGGTTGAAGGAATTGAAATGGTTGGGGACAGGTTTGTCAGCGCCCTGATTGATGTCCCTGAGGTGTTCCCTGAAACGATCCGCAAGACGTCTGCCCGTTTGGCCAATGTATTTCATGTCACATCGTTTGCAGATGATAACATAAATCAGTTTGTGGGATGTGCAAGTGAAAGAATCTTTCAAGGTGAAGGTACCTCGGGGAAATGCAATCTCTGGTGTCTGAACAACGTATGGGCATGTCAGACAATTCCTACGATGGCATTCGAATGTGCCCACGGATGAGGTAACCGTGGGGAGGCGACTATGCACAAGGTGGTCTCTGAGGCTCTGGTTACGGCGGAAAATTACCCTGGGGCCATTGGAGAATACCTCACGAGTGGTAGGATCGGATTCCAAGATGGACCAGTGTCTCAGGAAAATGTGCTTGATGGCATAGGCATGTGGGTGGAAGGTGAGGATAAGCTTGGGATCATTGTTCGGAGGTCGCGTATGCTTGGCGAGGGACATTTCCCGCGAGACCTGGGTTATGTGGCAGAAAGCTGTCGACAAGACGTCCTCTGGGTAGGACCGTCTGCGGAAAAAGTCCAGCATTTCGTGGGCTCTCTCGAGGAAGTCATTATCGTCCTGACAGATACGACGAAGGCGGAGTAGCTGGGAATATGGGATGGAATCTTTGCAGCTTTTGGGGTGGGATGAGCTGTACAGGAGGAAACCGTGAGCATCAGTAGGTTTATAGTACACGGAGGTCGTCAGGCCTGTAGGGTTTAACTTGATGGTGGTGTCAAGGAAATTGACAGAGATGGTAGAAATTTCTGAGGTGAATTTGATCGATGGATGGAAGTTATTGACATAATTAATGAAACGGTTCAGTTCCGCCTCTGACATGTCAGTGAGACCTATGCCGTCATCGATGTAGCGTCGGTAAAAAGAAGGGAGAAGACCATCATAGCTAAGTTCAATCGGGTGTTCCAGATGTCCCATAAATACACATGCGTAGCTGGGTCCCATTTTAGTGCCCATGGCGACACCGCTGATTTGTTCAAAGTAGTGGCCATTGAACTCAAAGGAATTATTGGTGAGGACCAATTCAGCGAGTCTCACAAGTGTGCGTGTAGGGATGGCTTGATCTGTGCGTTGATCCAGAAAGAACTGTAGCGCCTTGAGGCCATCGGCGTGGGGAATGGAGGTATAGAGGGAACATACATCCATTAGGAATAGTCTGTATGTGGTCCCAGGAGTCAGTTGGAGAGAGTTTAATGAAAGTAACGCATGCGTTGTATCCTTGATGTATGACGGGAGATTCGCAACTAGAGGTTGGAAAATCCTGTCAAGAAACGCTGAGATCAGTTCAGTCGGGCATGAGCATGCGGAAACTATCGGACGTCCAGGATTTTTGAGTTTATGTATTTTAGGCAGCATGTAGAGGGTGGGTTTGCCCAAGTCAGAGTCATGGATGTGAAGTGAAGTGGCACTGGGTGGTAAGGCATCCTCACGTATGAGCTGTTTGATGGTATTTTGAATCTTCCGGTTATAGGAGAGAGTGGGGTCTTCGGTGCAGGGTGAATAATTATCAGGTTTATTGAGTTGAGACATGACTTCCTCGACATATAGATCTTTTTGCCAAACAACCACCGCACCCCCTTTATCCGCCGGTTCGATGACTATGTCCTGTCTGCGCTGTAGTTGAGACAGGGCACGCCATTCGGACGGGGATAGGTTGGAGCGTTTCAAGCGAGGGAAAGAAAGTTGCTTGATCTCATGGAGTGTGTTAGCTATGTAGAGGTCAAGCGCGTTGGAAGCTCCGGAGGGTGGGGTCCATGTGGAACGGGATTTGGTTGAAGATGGAAAAATATCAGGAAGCTGTGGGGTGGGACTGAGGACAGGCTTGTCTCTG
>OY992879.1:124839310-124856810 GCA_963921405.1 Cepaea hortensis | reverse complement strand
TGTTAGTTTCTTTTTCCAGTTGATATTGATATTTAAATTCATCTTTATTTCAGACCAGTTCTTAGACGATATAGCTCTTTCAATATTACTTCCCAAGTTTTAAGTCTTTGTGCTATACTGCAAATGCATTGTAAATCCTAAAACGTATTTGATCCATTGTAATTCTATGTACACGCAAACACCAACAGTAATTACATATACAACACATGCTATGAGAATAATTTCGGAGTCGTCACAGATTATTATTGGTTGAAATAAATTACAGATTACTGTAGAAGATCGATACTTCACCTATACTACTCTAAACATTGGCACCTTGCCGTCTTGACAGATGATAGTTTGTTACCTTGTGCTTCAAAAAGGCATAATAACTATAATCCAAGGCGGTAGCTAATGTGACTGATAAGGCCAATTCGCACTGTAAATTTTCGCCCACAGTGGTTGCATATGAACACATGGTCATTTCCACCACCATGAACCATCTTACGTCTCGCACGTTCGGTGTGTGACTTACTTGCAATCATTGTCTCCTTTGCCTTTATTGCATTTCTGATATTTGCCCTCCATGCAACACGATCAGCGGCGACTTGTTCCCAATGTGCATTATCAATGCCTGTATCAATCATGTCCCGCTTACACACATCTTTGTATCGTAGCAGAGGCCGACCCTGGAATCTCTTACCCATCTGTAATTCACCAGAAAAGTTAGTTAGTTAGTTAGTTAGTTAGTTAGTTAGTTAGTCGCGGTTCCAAATTCACAACAACGGGTCGTCCCCATTATGCTCCGTTCCTGTGCCATTGAATATCACATAAAATGCTCCTCACTGCCCCATAAACTATTATTAGTCACTAGAAAACCAGCAGCCACACAATACTGCACAAGGCAAAACCAGTCCCTTTTGCGACAAAGCCAGCTACACCATCTTCCCGAACATGAAGTTCACGCCACAAACAACCGCGTACTGATAGTAAAAGCATTTCCTTGTGCATCATGCCGCCACCAGAATGTCAACACAAAAGTCCTCCACGAAACACACAGTTCATCTTCGATGGAACGGCAGTAATTTTTCCATTCGGATGCTTTACTAGATGTTAATCTACACAGTCCAGATATTTCTCGACGTTGTTTGTTCCGTTCCTAGATGTTTTCTGTCAAAGAAAAGTGACAACCCTGCCGAGCCAGGTGCGCCATTTTCTCGAACATGCAGTTCTCGCCACAAACAACCGCGGGCAGATAGTAAAAGCATTTCACTGTACATAATGCTGCCGCCAGAATGTCAACACAAAAGTCCTGCACGAAACATACAGTTCATCTTTGATGGAAACGGCAGTCATTTTCCCATCCGGATGTTTTCCTAGCTGTTCACATACACAGTCTAGACATTTCTAAACATTTGTTCCGTCTCGAGATTTTTCTGTACCGTTTCTAGATTTTTCTGTACCGTTTCTAGATTTTTCTGTTCCGAAAATGCAGTTCATGCCACAAACAACCTCGGACAGATGTAAAAACATGTCACTGTACACAATGTCGACGCCAGAATGCCAACACAAAAGTCATCCACGAAAATACAGTTCATCGTCAATGGAAGCGGCATTTACTTGAAGACCAGCAGCAACACATTTCTGCATAAGGCAAAACCCTGTCAACTCTGCGACACAGCCAGCCGCCATTGCTCCGAAGATGCAATTCACGCTCCAAACAACCTCGGGCAGATGTAAAACGATTTCAAACGAAATTCACAGCTCACAGTGTTGCACCACACACTCACTCAGTAGTATGGCGATGGAGCCATACACGTCCAGTACAACATAATGCTCCAGAGGCATTAACCGTTTCAATGCCTATCCTCCATGTTCGTGACCGGAAGTCCGAACCAAACAAATGATGTCCTTTGATATTCTACCATCATCCATCCTCCTAACGTGTCCTATCCATCTAAGTCTACGAAGACTGAGCATGGAACAAACCGTCACACAACCTGATCTTTCCAATACTTAATATTTGTGATTTTGTCTTGCTACTTAATACCAAGTATTCTTCGCAGACAGTGCATATAAAAGCTATTTAAATGTTTCTCTTGGTGTGAGTAAGTTGACCAGGTTTCACTGCCATAAAGAAGAGTACTAAGTACACAGGCTTGATAGCAAGGACATTTGTATTGGCAGTAAGCATCCTGTTCTCTCAGCCTCTTTTTGTTAACCTCTTCATTGTTGTGGCAGCCTTACCAATCCTGATGTTGATTTCCTGATCTAAGGATAATTTGCTATTTACCTGTGATCCTAGACATGTAAAATGGTCTAATATCGCCAGTTCGACGTCGTCAATAAAAATTTATGGAACCCCGTGTGCACCTTATGACATAATCTGTCTCTTCTGTTTGCTAATTGTAAAACCAAATTCAGAACAAGCATTGGAGAATGCAGATAGTAGACGTTGTAATTCTTCCTCAGATTGCATCATAATTGCAACATCATCTGCAAAAAGCAACTCTCTGATCAGCACCCTCCTAATTTTGGTCTTGGCCTTCAATCTATGAGCATTGTAGAGTCCGCCATCTGAGCGTGAATTAATGTATATACCACCATCCTGATCATGAAAGGCATATTTCAGTAGAAGTGACACATATATTCCAAAGAGGGTGGGAGCTTGCTTAACTCCACTCTTGATTTCAAACTTTTCTGAAGTTGCGCCATCAACCTTGATGTGTGGAACGATTCCAAAATGGACAGAAGAGAAGGTGGGCAGCCGATCTTTTTCAGTGCCCTGAACAGACTTTCATGACTGACCAAATTAAATGCCTTTGTGAGGTCAATGAAGGCAATAAACAGTGGCTGATTCTGTTCACGGAATTTTTCTGGCATTTGTCGCAATGAGAATATCATATCTATGGTAGACCGGTTCTGACGAAAGCCACACTGTGATTCGGGGTAGACTTGATCTCCCAGGACTTGAAGTCTGCTCAGAATAATTCTGGCAGATACTTTCCCAACAATACACAGAAGTGAGATACCCCTATAGTTGTTACATTCGATCCGATCGCCCTTGTTCTTGTACAATGTAATGATGCTCGAGTCTTTGAGATCCTGTGGACTTGTCCTTCTCGCCAGCATAGCTTTGTTAGCTGGTGGATCTGTAGAGTGAGTGTGTCTTGCCCACTCTAGATAACCTCTATTGGAATCCCATTCTTATCTGGAGCCTTGCTAGATGCAAGTTTATTTATAGCACACTTAACGTCTGTTATGGTTGGAAGTGTGTACAGGTGGTCAAGAATTGGCAAGGCCTCTATGGCGTTGAGGGCATCATCCGCTAGTTTAGTCTCACTTGAGTAAAGCTCCAAATAGTACTCTACCCATCCACCCATCTGCTGTTTCTTATCAGTGATGATTTCTCCAGTCATGATTTCAGTGGTGCACTTCCTTTGATCATTGGACCACAGGCTTTCTTTATCCCTTCATACATGCCTCTGATGTTTCCCTTATCACTTGAATTTTGAATGGACTCAGATAACTTGATACAGTAGTCATTTGCACACAGCCTGGCAGCCTTTTGCACCCCCCCCCCCATAGATTGCTTCAGCTCACTGAGAGTGTTACGCGTTGCTCTTTCCTTGTTTCTTAAGAGAGCTATCTTCTTTTTATTAATCAAGGACTTCAATGTCTGCTTGTTTGCCGCAAACTAGTCCTGTCTCACATCACATGATCCACAGCTCCGTAAGCCCCTACCGCTATTTTATAAAGTTTCCTTAATTTTACCCCATTTCCCCTTGCTGTACAATTTTCTGATGTATCAGTGAAAGCGTCTTCATGTTGCTGTTGTAACTCAAAGCACTTATCAGGATCGTGGGTGTTAATAATATTAATCCTAGGGCTAGATTTGTGTTTAGCTGCGTAGATTCTCTTTGGTCCCAGTCTGACCTTCGCAACATCTAAAGAATGATCCGAATCACACTCAGCACTGTGGTAACTTCAATTAATGTTTGGGTCAGATGTTGTCTCCGTGTGATGTTGAAGTCCAGCTGATGCCAATGGCCGGATATTTGATGTTTCCATGTGACCTTATGCAGCTCTTTTGTAATACATAGGTCATTTCTGGTACAATGCTGCAGCAGCCTTTGTCCATTTTCATTCATGAGACCGATATTGTATTTTCCAAGACACACTGGCCATGAACTCGAGTCTTTGCCCTCACGAGCATTGAAATCACCGATCATTTAAATGTCGTCGGATTTCGGAACTGTCTTGATCACAGGGTCTAAATCCTCATAGAGCGAATCCTTAACATCATCAGAGGAAGGGAGTGTCGGTGCATATGCAGTGATAATGGTGGCAAAATCACACGAGGTTGCCAAGCGCAGGGACAATAGTCTTTCATTACCTCCAGCTGGAATTTCAATCATTCCCAGTAGTGAATTCTTCACTGCAAATCCCACACCATGTTGTCTTTTTCTGCCTGCCCTCTACCCTTCGTAAAAAAAGGTGTACTTGTTTTCCCTGATTGACCCTTCCTCAGAGAGGCGAGTCTCCTGCAGGCCAGCAATATCAACGTTAAGACGATTGAGTTCGGCATCAATCACAGCCGTTTTTCTCACATCGTCAATATTCGTCAGGTCAGTGGAAAATCCTGGACACATGGTTCTTACGTTCCAGGTTGCAAGCCGTAGCTTGAGGTTTCTATGTTTCTTTTATTAGTAGTACGTAGTGCATTGGTTTTACAGCCTGCGATCCAGATTTTGTTCTAGCCCCAAGCACCCACTGAAGTAGGCAGGCTGTGGCGGATCAGCACCCAATTTTCCGGGGTGCTGCCCAGCTTGTGGCGGGCGGTAGCTGATCATTGACATCTGTAGTTGTCTCCCACCGTCAGAGGCAACGCGTGGCGCCCCATGTCATCGCCAATTGACAAGGACATATAACCTGTAACTGCTACCTCTCGCTTTGATTCCGAGACCGGTTAAGACTAGGGATGGAGTTATACCTCTCCATAATACAAAGCCTTGGCTAAAATATAGAGACCATATGTTGCCCATGCAGCATGATCCCTCTCTTGGCTTGCCTAGTTCACTCCAGAGGAATGGTAACACCAATACATCTGGAACAAATAAAGCTGCAGAAGCTGCCGGATCAGCAAAGCAATGCTCTAACTGTCCGTTTGTTGGAGCTTCGATCCTAGACCAGCTGCCAACAAAGGCTTAGGGCCTGGTATGCCCTGCCATGATATTTTGTCTTTAGGTTGCATTTCCTCGCACCAGGATAAGGCTTGTACCTTCCCAGTTGCGCTTTTCCGCCCGAAGCCAATGGCACAATGTGGGGTGTCGGGTTTGGTAAGTGCCGCCCAACATTCGGCGCTAACAGAAAGCATGTAGTACCGTTGACAGTCATACGGTAGCTCAGTCATATCTAAGACCTGACACTGGATTCTATTCTATTCTAGGATATAGTGAAAACTTATGATCGTCTACATTTCAAATAAACGTAACGCCCCTCTTCTACCCTTGAATATTGACGAACGTAACACTTGATTAAAATTGTACATTTCACATACATGTCGATACCGCTTCTTTGATTGCTTTTTTCTGCATATCCTTTATACGGGACATCGCAGTCAGCACCAGCATTTCTGCCGCTGTGATCTCTTGGCAATTTTATGTTCAGTAGTGTGTAATTGCCGGTCTCTCTGGCTGAGTAGTTACAACACTTTTTCCGTAATCCCGTTTATCCACGCAGGGTCTCTCAGCGAGGCGAGGATTGGAAGCGGTTCGACCCGCGCTCGTGACTTGCGGGATAATGAGCCGGCCGCTCAGAAAGCAATGGCAAACTACTGAGCGTAATCTTCCTAAGAAATCAACATACAGCTGAAAGATGCTGATGTTGACAGCGATGTCCTGTAAAGGATATGCAAAACATTTGAAGTGTGTAATTGCTTTCTGAACGACTGTCACAAAAATAAAACATCGCGTTTAACCAGTTGATTACTATAGAGACTTTCTGATTAACCGGCCTATCTGCAAAGCCAAAACTATTTTAACTAACAGAAAAAACAAATTGGATGTCAAAATCCCCAGGACGGTCAAAAGTTGCAGCTGCACATGTTTACATGGGGTCGACAAAATGGGAACATTTGGAAGTGTGTGAGATGAATCTATACACCACTTTGACAGTTCATAAACAGGTCAGATTTAAGCGGAAGTACTCAGCTCGGGAGAAAACCGTCCCTTCTGACATTGAGAGTTTCCGGACATCAAGCAAAATGACGGCTGTAGTTGTCACCACTATAACAGTAAGGGATTCAGGGTAGTAGTTAGAGAGTTAATGAATGCTGCGCATTCATTAACTAATGGGGAAATAAAGTTAGTGAACGCGTGAGCACGATTGGGTTTAGGTATCCAGGGTGGCTCACGCGTCACAATAACAACAAGAGAAGAGTTCGGCCATTAGAACGAGAAGAAAGATGTCTGTATTTACATCGGCAGCAAGAAAATGCAGTTGAGGATTCAATAAACCTTTTACATATTTCAGCTCGGAGTTTGTCAACTATATTGATGTCAGCCATTAACTATACACTGCTAGGCCATGTTCACCCTGTGATATGACCTGATTTGGCGCCGAAGATACCAGGATTTCTGAATCGTGCTTTCGCGGCCACTACCGATCACAGAGGTCATCGTAAAGTAAACCAAATGGAAGTATAGAAATCAACAGAAGTCATGGAAGGTTGTGTTGAAGTCCTACACTCTTGAGGAACAACTTGTGTCGTATCTTCAAGTCTTTATGATGGGGCTGATGCTTGTTAAAAACGCCACACAACACATAATAGCCTGAGTGGTGGAACAGAGCAGCCATCGTCATTGTTGAATCTTGTGTTGACCTGGCCGTTCTTTTCGAAACATATTGATGTTCCAGATATGCTGCCGAGAAATCTGGTCTTGCTGGTGCTGTCGATTTGACCGTTAGCGTCTGAAGTTCATTGAAGGTGACCTTAGTTGTCTGAAGATAAAGTCCGGAGTGGTTGGTCAACATTTATATTGAGCCGGCTCAATTGATCATTGTTCTCGATCGTTGTCTCTGATTGAGGAAAGTCTACTATTTATGAAAATTTACTCGATTCGAGATTGGTCATAACTGCAATCCCTGAATTCTGGCGTATCAAAAGATCACTCAAGCAGGGCGGTATCGCTTTTGAACTTTGCATTTCAAATCCAGACGGGCCCAATTAGGGTGAAGACGACTAGAAGGGCCATTTTTCGCTGAAAAGAAGTCAGAAGTCTGATATAACCGACTACGGGTGAAGCGAAGAATCTAGCAAATACGCTCGTTTTTCCGTTTTTCTACAATCAGCGGCACGAAGAAAACCGATTGAAGTGAGGAATCCAGAGTCTCTTCCTTTTCTTTTCCTGCGATAGAAGAAGACAACCGTCAAGCAATTGTCGAGTGGGCGTCATACTCCTTCATTCTTTTTTTCGATTGGACGACAACCGTCAAATAATTGTCGATTGGGCGTCATACTCCTTCATTCTTTTTTCGATTGGACAACAACCGTCAAATAATTGTCGATTGGGCGTCATACTCCTTCATTTTTTTCGATTGGACAACAACCATACTCTGTGGGACGCTGGAATTGTTCTAAATTTTTTTATAACGGCAGTTCATCAGTTTTGAAGAAGAAAAACGATTGGTCAAACGACAGGACTATAAGTATAGCAGGTATTGTTAAATTTTAGGTTAAGATTTCCAACTGCTTGATTTAGAACATATTAATATATTAGATTGTCTGGTACTGCTGTATTTTCCATTTCAGATTTTTTTTAGAATGGAAGCCAAAGATCTTTCACAAGTACTTGGTGGAGTTGGTAGGGCAATATCAAAGTTGGACTCGGTGTTAGGACAGCAAAGTGTAGTCAGTGATTTCGAGAGGTTTAATGGACAGGCGAGTCATTTTAAGAAATGGATTGTATCCAATGAGAAACATGCTTATTTAGTGAACGCTACGGATGAGGATAAAAAGAATTTGGCTTATAGAACTAGTGCAAGTCCTGTTTCTGATCATATAAGAAGAAAGCTAGAAGCTGGAGGAGGTGAAACGTGGGAACAATTCAAAGACGACTTGGCTCACAAATATGCAGAGATTACTGACCCTCAACACGCATTCTCAGTGTTGCGACAGACGAGACAAAATACTACAGAAAGTGTGCAATTATACAGTGATAGGCTGATTAATTTAGCCGAAGAGTCATTGGGTCAGAATGTCCGAGCTGAGGAAGTTGAACGGATGTTGGTGGGGATTTTTGTTGATGGGATTAGGTCAGATGGACTGAAATTTAAACTAATGAGAGAAAATCCTGCAAGGTTGTCACAGGCTGTAGATATAGCTATACAGGAGGAGAGCTTGAGAAGAAGGTTTAGATTGAGGGTAGGACGAGAGTTAGGTAGTAGTTCAGAGGATAGAATTGAAGAACCTATATAAATAGGACAGTATAGATATGGATGGAGAAGAAGAAAAGGAGATATACAGATGTTACAAGGAAACAGTAACGTATATAATCAAGGTAGAGAAGGACAAGTGAGAAATACTGTAAGAGAAATGGTAGGTAACACAAATAACACAAATGTGGTTTGCTGGGGCTGTGGCCGACGTGGACACATTTTTCGCTTCTGTGGTAACAGACGTGTCCAGTCAAATACACAAAATAATAGATGTGCTCAGGTTAATAAACAGAATAGAACTGTAAATGGTAGATCATCAAATGGGAATTATGAAGAGGGGCAGAGAAATTTTATAAGGTCAGGAGATCAGGGAAATTGGCATCCCGCTTACTGAACAGGATCGGCAGTAGGGGGGAAAATAATAAGGTCCAAAAGATGAATAAATATATTAAAAACCCAAATGATGAGTATAGTAGGACATTTAGAAATAAAAAACATAAGAAGTGGCCTCAACTTGGGGAGATAAAACAGTTGTCACTAAATATGATTGATCCTAGTTCATGTATTATAGAAATAGTGAAATATAAAATTAGAACATTAGTTGACTCGGGAGCGCAAGTTAGTGTGATTAAAGAAACATTTTTATATAGAATATTAAAAAATTTCAAAATATTTAGAAATCAGGATAATCTTCATTCGGTAACTGGACACAATTTAGAAGTGCTTGGTCAAACGATGATAAATTTTAAATTAGGAGGGATAAATGTTAGGCATATGTTCCATGTGGTCAAGGATTTAAATAGAAATATGATATTGGGTAGAGATTTTTTATTGAAAAATGGTGTGAGACTTTATTTTGATTTACATAAATTAAAATTCCAAGATGTTTACGTGGATTTAGAAGAGGATATGCATGTGTCGACACTAGTTAGAGTTAAAACGACCATGAATTTGAAACCACAAACGGTTAATTTAATACAGGCAAAAATAAAAATAAAAAATCCGTTCTTTTCGGTTGGACAAACAGTTAAAATAACGGAATTAGAGAGAGAAATAATAGATGAACCTGGCTTGGAAGTCACCGATGGGTTAATAATATTAGATAAACATCTCAGCTTTCCAGTGATGCTCCTAAACAATACAGGAAAAAATATTAAATTATATAGAGGCTGTGTAATCGCTAAAGTAGCGTATAATAATGATAACATATTAACTACAGAAAAAGAAAATATGTTGAGTAATGATTATTCAGAAATTTCCATGGTCAGAAATAATGTCAGAAATAATTATAAAAGAAGCTGGAAAAGACGGAATGATGAATTGATCCATACATTCAAAAAATATCCATCTCAAATATATACAGTAGACAAAAGAACAAGAGAACAAGAATTGTTATCACAGTTAAAAGCCCCACCGGAGAATAAAGAAATATTGGAACAATTGGTGAAAGAAAACCAAGACGTTTTTGCAATTAATGACTTAGAATTGGGAAAAACTAAAACAGTTACAATGGAAATAGACACTGGAAATCATCCGCCAATTAGTTTAAAACCATATAGAACTCCTTTAAGAAACAGAGAGATTGTAGAGAAGGCAATTAAAGATATGTTAAAAGCGGGAATAATAACAAGATCGAAATCTGAGTGGTCATCTCCGATTGTAATTGTGACCAAGGTCGATGGTTCACATTGATTCTGTTGTGATTACCGGGCGTTGAATAAAATTACTAAGAATGTAGCGTACCCATTGCCGGTGATTGATGATATTTTGAGCTTACTTAATGGCTCTACATTCTTCACTACACTAGACGCAAGATCAGGATTCTGGTGTATCCCGATGTCGGAGGATGCTCAAAAGAAAAGTGCTTTCTGTACTCATATGGGTTCTTACGAATTTTTACGAATGCCATTCGGAGTTCGCGCAGCTCCATCTCACTACATGTTATTAATAAATGAAGTATTACGTGGGTTTCAAAAGTTTGCGTTGGCATATATAGATGATATTTTAATATATACATCAGGAGACGTACAAGATCATCTAAAATATGTAAAATTGGTATTTGATAGGCTAAGAATACACGATGTTAAGTTGAAATTGAGTAAGTGTGAATTCTTAAAAACAGAAACCAAATATTTAGGGTACATTATTAATAGAGAGGGAATTAAGCCTGATCAAAATAAAATTAAAGTTATTAGAGATTTACCTTCTCCGACCAACGTGAGAGAAGTTCGAGCTTTTATAGGTATGACCGGGTATTATAGACGATTCGTTCCAAATTTTGCACAGATAGCAGAACCTATTATAAAATTGACCTGTAAATATGCAAGGTTTAAGTGGACTGAAGATTGTCAGAAGGCGTTCGATTTTTTAAAAAATAGCTTAACAACAGTTCCACTATTGGCACATCCAGATTTAAATAAACAATTGGTTTTGTATACAGATGCTTCAGATAATGCCATAGGAGCATGTTTAACTCAACCGTATGAAGAAGAAGACTCAGGAATACCAGGAGTTAAGAATGAAAGACCAATCTATTTCTTGTCACATAGACTTAGCAAATCTCAGCGAAAATGGGCGACTATTGAGAAGGAGGCCTACGCTATACACTATGCTCTCCAAAAACTTAATTATTATCTGCATAACGCCAGTTTCATTATTAAAACTGATCACATGCCATTAAAGTCTATATTAGAAGCACCAATACAAAATAGGAAAATACAAACATGGGCACTAAATTTACAGGGATACAACGCTAAAGTAGAGTATATTTCAGGAAAAGATAATACATGCGCTGATTTATTGTCTAGAATTCCACATACAACAATATCTTAAACCACTACTCAAGATGAGGGAGAACCAGAAATTGACGACAGGAATTGGCAAGTAAATATATTGGATTCTGCTAAAATAAATTGTAAAAGCTCACAGACAGAACAAGATTCTGAATCAATAGAGGAAGATCCACAGTTGATGCATTTTAATATGGAAAATGAACAGGAATTAGATCCAAAAATAATACAGATTAAACAAAAATTGAAAGAAACAGGGGAAAACAGTTTTAAAAGAAAATTCTTAGAGCTGCAAGAAGACAATCAATTATATTATGTCGGTGAAAAAGGTGAGGGATTGAGAAAATATATTCCGAAACATTTAGAACAGGAAGTTTTAAAGGCATATCATGATAATAATGGTCATTTTGGACGAGATAAGTTAGTTAAGGCTATTAGCAGTAAATATTACTGGCCGAATTCATTTAAAAGCGTATATGAATATGTTGATGCATGTGAAAAGTGTAGGTTAAGAAAGATGAAGATAATTAAATGTCCCTTACAAGACACAGATAATCCTCAATTTCCAATGCAGAAAGTGAGTTTGGATATTTCAGGTCCTCATCCAAAAACATTGTCGGGAAATGTATATTTACTACATATCGTAGATTCCTATAGTCTCTAGCCAGAAGTCTATCCAATTCCAGACAAGAGTTCTGATTCTGTTATAAATATGTTTTTACAAGAATTTATACCAAGGTTTGGGTGTCCACAGATAGTACTTACAGACAATGGGAAAGAATTTGTCAATAGAAAGTTTGAAAAATTGTTAAAAGATTTGAATATAAAGCACATAAAAACTTCGTATTACAGACCATCTTCGAATGCTAAAAATGAGAGACAACATAGGACATTGTACAATATACTGGCGAAAAATGTAGAAGAACACGATATGGATTGGGATCTTTATTTGGGAACAGCACTGGGGGAGATCCGTACACACCATAATGAAGGAACAGGTTTCTCACCATTTTATTTACTATATGGAAGAGAACCAATATTACCGATTGACAATTTATTGAAGCCTAGAAGAAAATATATGGGGGAAGATTTTCAGGAAATGATTTTACAAGAAATGCACAAAGCACATATATGTTTAAGAAATAATATAATTAAGGCTCGAGAAAGACAGAAGAAATACGCAGATAAAAACGCACACTTACAGGAGTTTAACATAGGTGATAGAGTTTATTACAAAAAACATAGGAGAAACTCTAAGTTTGATGCTCATTGGGTTTCGGGATATTATATTTTAGAAAAAAGGGTCCAGTATCATATACTATAAAAAATCAAATTACAGGGCATGTTGCACGTTCACATGTAGAACATTTAAGACGGGATAATGAAGAAAAAGATGCTGAGGATAATAATAACAATTATTATTCAGAAGAATTATTTTCAGATGGACAGATTGTCAGACGAACTGAATATCCGATACCTATAGATAATGGGAGAGAATTCGTACAAAAACAAATAATAACAGCATCTACTGCTGGTGAACAAGAAGAAACAATACCAAAAAAGATTGTGACAGAGGAAAATAACACGTATGACGGTTATAATAGTGAAGAATCGATCAAAGAAAAAACAGACGCTCCATTTATGAATACTAGACAGGCAGTAAAAAGAAAGTTAGATAGACAGAAAGAAAGAGAAATTAAGAGGCAAAGAAAATTTAGAGAAAGTTCCTCAAGTGATGAAGATATGCCACTATTTGAAAGATCATTAAGACATCAAGGTAGAAAGATTAGATTAGATATAGAAAGGAAAAGATTAGCAGTTGCTAGTAATGGGTATACAGACGCGGAACAAGAGATGGATGAAGAGTCAGAAACTGATGAAGATGGTGTTATGAAAGAAGATATTTCTCCTCGGGAAGATGAGGACATTGATGTAGATATTGCACTTATAGGAAAAAATTTGGAGTTATTAAGAAAATGGAGAAGTGATAAATAGCTTGGTAGAATATTCTGCAGATTGCAGATAGAAGAAGAACTTGAACACGGTAATTGTGAATTTCAAATGAAGAAGGTTAGCAAATAACTTAATTAAGAGTTGTTGAGAGTTGTCGTGATGAGTAGACATGATATTGTATTAAGTTAGGAGTAATTGACATAGGCTTTATTATCATTTTGATTTTTAAGTTTGAAGTGTTGAGTTTTTCTTAGACGGAAAATAATTGATTAGTAGTCCAATAATGATATATTATGGTGTATGTATATATATGATTTTTCATTTCATCACATATGTTTATTTTGAATAATGTGTGGGGATAAAAATGTTGTCAAAGAATGAGGGGGGTGATATTATTTGCTCTATTATTTTGATTTCAATTGTTCTTTATAAAATGTGATGATATGTTACCTTAGCTGGTTATTTTGACAAAACTTTGATTTTGTTTCTTGAGTTACCCTGGGTGTGTTTAAAATAATTTCTAGGTTGACGTTCAGTTATGGGGAAAAATGAAGAGTTGTTTTTGGGAGCTTGCAGAAAATATGAAACATGGAGTAAGTACCATGCTTCGTTATATGAATATTGTGACTTGAATTTGAGTTGCTTAACGTGTATAACGTTCATAAATAGAAATTGAGGGTGAAACATTATTGAGTTAAGGGGGAAGTTTGTTGTGATTAGCGAAGTAACTCAGTTTGTTTTAGAGAAAGTAATGGAGGAGTATATTTAAAAGTGGCTGGGGTTGTCAGCAACAATTGATAATTATATGGGGGTTGGAAAGAGTTAAACTGTTAAAAATGGTTTGGGGGATTGAATTAGGGACTGCATTAGACGGTTCGTATTGTAAATACATGGATTTAAAGCCATGGATGAGGGGAATGACGGGTGATACTGTATAGCTGGGTAGATGGGGGTTGAAATAGGAGCTGGCTTGAACAGCATTTAATGGGAGTAGATGGGGGGAATGCCAGGTTGAATTTTGGCATAAGTGGACTCTGGAAGAAGGAGACTGTGCTTAACAGTATATTAATAATTTGGAGGTTTTGAAAGAATGGTTGAACTTGACGATACAAAAGGTTGTAGTTTTGGATTAACATAACTTTTTGATAACAAAAATTATTATTGACGGGAATGAAGATAAATTTTGAAAACTTTATTTTATAAAGTTTTGAGAATGCATGGGAAGAGAAATGTGATTACTTCTTACTATTTTCTTACTTTCTAATTTTCTTCGGTGCGCACCAACCCAATCTAAACTAAACTTTTTTTTCTGTCTATCCTGGAGTAGCGAGAATGTGATTAAGTGAGAAAAGATAAGGGAAATATCTTCAATTTTTGTCAATCATAATTTAGATGGACATTTTAAAAGCGGTTCGCTTATAGAGAGTTTTGTGGAGAATTTTGTAGAGAGTTTTTTTAGAGAATTTATAGTAGGGTTTTGTATTACTGACATTGTATAAAGTATGTCTCTGGATAGTGTTTGGCTATGATGAGATAGAAGGTTGAGATTTTAATTATGAAATATATGTTGAGGAATTGTGGGGCAGATTTGGTATAGAAGAAGAAATATTTCAGTATTGAGTTAAGTGTTTAAGGGTTGGAGTTGAGACTTTTCCAGAGAAAAAGTCTTTTTGAAGAAGGGGAGGTATATAACAGTAAGGGATTCAGGGTAGTAGTTAGAGAGTTAATGAATGCGCAGCATTCATTAACTAATGGGGAAATAAAGTTAGTGAACGCGTGAGCACGATTGGGTTTAGGTATCCAGGGTGGCTCACGCGTCACAATAACAACAAGAGAAGAGTTTGGCCATTAGAACGAGAAGAAAGATGTCTGTATTTACATCGGCAGCAAGAAAATGCAGTTGAGGATTCAATAAACCTTTTACATATTTCAACTCGGAGTTTGTCAACTATATTGATGTCAGCCATTAACTATACACTGCTAGGCCATGTTCACCCTGTGATACCACTCAACAGAAGATTGGCGGTTTGTTGTGGAAACCCGTTGTTGGGAGCATACAGGAACTCGCTAGCTTGTTGTGGGAGTCAAAACAAGTGACGACACCTCTGACATTGACTGAGCCAGGGAGGATAGATTCTTGACAATGGATGATATGCCCAAATAACACCTGTGTGGACATAAAGAATACCGTCACGTGACCAATTTTAGGCTGTTTGAAAAACCTGATTTGGGGACAATGAGTGTTGACCAAAACCGTGGATTAGGATGGACGTGTTTGTGGGAGAGCTCTACAGTGTTAGATTAATTTAAAATTAACTAGCATGTGTCGTTATGGCAAAGTGTAGCAGCCATCCCGGAATGAGGCGGTTTTGCATAAGGTAGTCAATATAGTCTATTTAGGCCTAATTAATATAGGCAGTAGTCTTTTTAAAACTAGAGTGTGATGATTAGCACTGTTAGTTGAAAACTAGTTAGAGTAGTGAAGTGATAATTGGCTCTGCTAGGATGAATAGGATAGAGGGGTGATAATTGGAGAGATTTAAGATGGGGAAAGTGTCCAATGGGGTGATCTTTCAATGGGTTGCCCACTGAAGTTGTGCACTCTGTTTATGGGTCTTTCCTTGTCATCGCCTGATTCGGACGTAGGTGAGGAGCTAATATGCTCTATGACAGAGTTTAGTTAGCTATAAAATAACTGAGCAAGGCAATAGGCTTACACTCAGTCGGTAGGATCAGTGACTAGTACTATCACAAGATGTGTTGTTTCTCTCACAGGTTCCATACCAGTTACGAGGAAGTTCAACACTGGGTTTGATGAAGTGCAACTTCAATTAGACATAACACCAGCTGGCCACTCAAATGTTTCTTACTAAAAAAGGAATAACGTCCGAGAAGAAAGATGGTATTATGTTTACGCTGGACTCATAATCAGGAGGGTTCACCATAACATGACTCAGAAGAGCCAACCAATATGACGATTCCTGCGTGTTAAGGTTCACCTAAGATGGGTGATGATTGTTGATGCATCACACAGCATAAGAACATTGGTACCTAAACAAGAACATTAAAATATAATAGTCACATGGTGTGATATATTCTAGTGAAATAGTTCAAAAGACATGATACCTGAACCTAGATAGACACTAGTTAGGTTCAGGTATATTAACAATAACAGTGATACCTAAATACTCACTACAAAGGATTTGTGCATTCTTTAAGAACGATAGGAAATTATGTGCATTGGGCAACCGGTCCATGATCAGCTGTAATTTACAAACAGTATCTATTTCGGATGATCAGGAAGATGGATTACCAGGTAGCTACAGATGACAGTCGGTGTCCGGCAGGAGAGATACAGTACCGGGTGAGGTGGACTTGTTCTGACTTAACGTGCTGTGGTGTGTCCTTGCAAGGATGAACTAACTATGCTATTATCTGAGAGTCCGATCACACACATTATAGAACACATCACACATTTTCTTCGCATACACGTCTCATATACGTTACACTTTTCTTTTAATAAATTAATCTGTATTAATTTTTAGAAGCAAGAGTTGCTGAATATGTTGCGTTGGGGAAGTATGAGAGGGGGCATAGTACGACAGTGAGAGAGTGATAGGAAAAGGTGTCCATAGGCTGATGGAGTGTGTTGGACGGAAGCTGGTGGATTCTCCAGGATATTGATAGGAAAGAAAAATTATAATGTGGGTGTTGACTCTCCTCACTCCAGGGACGACACTTTAAAGGAAGACACGACAACGACCATTACCGATACCATCGTAAACCTACGCAACACGGTCTGCTGCCAAATCGCGCCCTGATGTGATTCGAACGCTGGTATACGGGATTACGAACAACGTAAACCTTCCCCGCGGAGACGGCCTTCTATGATTACCTTCTTATAAATTCGACATAAATAAAAAGAACTTCATTCGACGAAGCAAGTACTCCGTGTGTTTCACATTGACATGGGAAGAAGGAGGGTCCATCAACACATTCAACACGATGTTGTGAAACAAAGGAAACTATTGTGAACAAGTATGACGTCTATACGTTTAGAGATTGTGACAGAATGCTTAGTTTTCGAATATTTCGTGTCAAAAACTATTCTCTGGGATATAGCTAACGTCACACAGTAAGGATGCAGGGACAAGTCCACAAATTGTAACACCAACGACATGTGCATTTTGCATTTTCTAGGCAAATTTGCTTCAATAATGCCATTGCCAGTCTACCTGGCCTAGGTGTTAACGTCTTTCTCTGTAATCCCGTATATTCTCGTGAGTGTCGAAACCTGCGCGAGAATCTGTAGCGGTTCTGGCCGCGTTGGTAACTTACGG